>BPTQ01000002.1:93775746-93787287 GCA_019973895.1 Chrysanthemum seticuspe | reverse complement strand
CACCACCTCACTTCAAATGTGCAAAGACTATACTAAGTTGTCGGTAGACCTATAGAAGCTGTGCAAGAAACTAGTGCTACGCAGATTACTTCTACTCTTGACTGAACTATTTAAGTGCAACTTGAAGTCAGCTCTTAACAGAGTATGCTGGGACATGGAAACGTTCTATGTACAGAAGCTACAGCAACTCCCTGTTCAAGAGTTTCAGTCGGAGCCTCTTAGGTATCAGGACAAGTAGAACAGCAAACTGATACTATAAGAAGTTCTTACATATCAGGGTGAATCTGAACTCTAGTTACACAAACTACCGGTGCTACAGGAACCTCGATATGTGAAGTACAACTCTGAAGACTTGGTCCGTCGAAGACATCATCTAAGAAGCCGCAAGTCCGGTTACTACTTAGGGTATGTTACGTAGACTACAGAAGCTGCCTGGTTCAGAAGTCTCAACATGAAGTGTATAGCTCCAAGGACATCGTGGCCATCAAACACATTGATCTCAAGTCTAAGTGGGACTATACATTCTTGAAGAATATCATAGTCAAACGACAAGATGAACAGGACTATGGATTCTCCGAGGCTGACTTTGAGAACTTGTCCCTCAACGACATCGAAGACATGTATCTTGCAAAGGTACAGGGTCGTATGAGACAATTCTCGACTGAAGTTCAACGTGAATTTATCAAGTCAGTTCTCATCTTCATTAGACGCATCGTGATCAAAGAACGTGTCGAAGATATCCAGATGGCTGTTGAATCATATCAGAAACGTGTAAACTTCACTCCACCACAGCTTGATCTTCCCGACATCAACCAGCTTAAACAACTCACGCTCATCAGCAAACCTTTCGGCGTTGTTTACCGCAGTGAACTTCGAAGAAACTGCTTAATGGCGTGTAGTGAGCTCCACAAATTCGGGGATCATACCTTGAAGATGGTTAGGGATGGATTGGCGTACAGATTGAAGGATATATGCCTGAAAGTTGGGAATCCTAAACGCTGGAATTCTCAGGAAAGGAGGGATGTGAGACGCATCATCACCATGATTGATGAACGGTTGTTCAGAAGGGATCAGTTCAGACGATTGGAAAGCTATGTTGGTGGTCGAATCAGGAGAAACATCATCGGCTTTCAACGCCCGGTGCGCACTCCTGGGAATATCACTGCACTTCCTGGTACCCCGTGAATTGTTTTCATCATATAATTTTGGATGTATGTGAATGGCTTGTGCACACATAACAGTGTACAACCCGTAATGGTCAAGAAAGGACCCTGTGGTACGCCTCAGTGCCACAATCCTTATAAAAGGAGCGAAAGCTTCTTATTTTTGAGTAAAACCTATCAAACCTTTCATTTTTCAAGGTTTTGCTCAAAAAGATAAGTACTTCCCCATATGATTTTAAAACCTCAACCGTTTATATCACTAGTTGAGGGGGAGTATTTGAACTAAAAACTTTGTTCACAAATTGTTCACAGTGGTCACTCTTCCCGCAAAACTCAAAATGGTCATATTTATTCTCAAACGTTCAAAAATAACATTTTATATGCCATTTTTGAGGGGGAGAAAATTGTGTGATAAGAAATATGTTGCACAAAATGCAAATGAATCCGTGTACCTCAGACTTAACCTACGAATTGACGGTACTAAACTGTTAGTAACTCGAAAAGACTTGTCCTGGACGGGTAATAATTTCAAGCTAGTTCGCTAGTGATGTAAACGTGTCTCGCAAAGGACTTGTCCAAGTAGAAAGTACCATTCGAGAAACTCTTGATAGACATGAACTTTGACGGGTATGACAACCTTCGAGGTTTGTCTACACCTTCAAGATAGTTATTAGAGCTAGTTGTCACCTAGAAGCTGACAATGTAACTCTTTAACTATGCAACGTAACCGTGTCTCGCGGGGGATTGTCTATCTTCAGTGAATCAATTCAAAAAGTGCGCGCTCTTTCCTCACTGTGCATTTAACCATTAAAACTATTAAGCACATGTGGAGGGGGAGTATTTATGCAAAACCTCATCTCTCACTATGGTTCAAACATGTTTTTCATTAACAAACCCTTTGAGAGAGATTTTAACATACAGTGGTTTTCATGGCAAACATAGGTTAGTCATGGAGTTATAAGGTGACTAAGGTTAGGAATAACCGTCCTATGATCCGCCAGAGCCGGAGGGATCTACCCAAGGACACTACCATTAGTTAGTGTTAGAAGTCCTTAGGAATGATTATAAAAAGGAGAAAATGAGAATCGGAGAAAGAAGGAGTTGAAGAATCAAAAAGAAATGTAAAATAAAGGGTGAAAAGAAATAGCCCTCCAGATTATTCAACTTAAGGCAGACACCGGGTTCAATTCATATGTTACTAGTTGTTACTTAGTGACACCGGTATTGAAGATTAAAAGTCGTCATGGACCCAGTGACGCATGCACTTAACCTTCTTAGCCACTCAAGTTTCTCTCAACAGAAGCTTGTTTCATTCTCACTGGGGACCCTACATAAACTATTGGCTTTCTCTTAGAGATCGCTGGTATTGAAAAAGGAGACCCTCTCCCTTGTCTCCGCTCAGGAAAACCAAAATGCACTATTGAGTCTAGAGCCACGAGATTCATCAAAAAGATCTCTTAGGAACACTTGACATTCAATCACTTGATGATCAACAATAAGATCATCAGTGGTTCATATCGAGTCCTTCACAGATCTTAGCAATCTGTCGAGAACATTTATGAGAGGTTCACATCTGTGATCCTCAGTGATTGAATGGAAACTCCTGCCAGGGTTAACATCAAACAGCCCTGACAGCAGGTCACTTTGGTAACTCCCCGTGGATTACGCGGAGTGTGTCTCAAACGGTCTACAGTCGTGAGGTGATGCTTCGGTGTACCTCAGCGACTCATCTGAACTGAAGATGTACTTCGGTACATCGCGTTATCTCACTTGTGGGACTCCAGTTCAGGAACGGCCTTTGTAAGAATTAGAGTTGTGTTTTCACACTATGCTGTTAACACTCTCGAAGTTCAAACTTGTAAGTGCCGGAACCTGCTTATTACTAACCGTTTGAAATGTTTTCTTCTTATGGAAGCTCCGGAGCGGGATGATCGTGCTGATTCTTCTCATGCTCACGCCAACATCATCACTAATGGAAGTCCTATCCAAAAGCAACACAACAGTCAGAATGATTCTTCATCAATCAAAGAATCTACAAAGTCAAAGACTTACAGAACTTCATCAGTATTGATTTCCAACGTCAAAGAGCGTGTGAGCATGTTGAAGAATGACATGGAGACACTGGAGCAGCGAAGCAGACCTGAGGCAGACTAATGCAGACAACAACATACTATCACTTTCACCACAAAGAACAATGATCAAAGAACAAAGTTAAAGATGACGTCGAAGCTTAAACCGTTCGAAGATAACTATCTCTCTACACTGGGGAGATTGTTCGAATCAAGGCAATTCCTCTCACAAGAAAGAAGAATGCCAGAAGACGTCATAGCTACTATTACATCAACGCCTTCACCGTTTACATTCATATATACTTGAGGGGGAGATTGTTGGAATCACTCCTAAACTGTATTTCAAGTATTTATATTTCATATGTAATAGGTAGCTTTATTATGGCCTTTATGTTTGTTTAAGGTCAAGCTTATATAGAAGGCCCATAAGCTTGATCCAAGTCCAATAAGGAATAGGGAAGGAGAGGGAGTGTTGCCCTAGCTCCTTGCCTATATAAACTCTTGTAAACCCTCATTTGAGGGTTGGTTGTTCAAGTTACTCTTTCACATACACTCTACGCCTAAACCTTTCTTTACTTTTACGTGTGTGTGTGTTTGTGTGTTGTTCAACCGCCTCTATCTCTTTCTATAAGCTTGTGTTGTAAAACTAGTGACCTAACACATACAGTGGGTAAAGACCCGTCCGTCCTCCACGGTGTTACTAAACTAAATACTACTTAGCTTAAAAGAACTACGACTACGAGCTTTCTAACGATTACATATACTAGAGGTGACCGACTCTTTAATACCTGGAATTTCTAATTCCTAACAATCTCCCCCTAAGGGAGGTCAACTCAAACATATGCTAAAATTACATTGAATACAAACAGATATTACAATAATAATTGTTCTTGCATTCTTGATGTAGCACTTTGCTCCGAAGCTCGTAGTCATTGATTCTTCTTATTGCATGTTTGGTTAATCCAAGTGGAGGTCTTTTACTGATCCACGTGATAATAATTTTGAGCCAGCTTTTGAGATCATCAGCTAACAAAAATCTCTGAGACATCCATTGTGGTGTTGGTATTATGTGATGTTGTGACTTTCGGACCGACATGCTCACATTCTGGATCATGATATCTTCTCATCAGAGTGGCGGAAGCTTTCGTTGATTCATGATATTGGCAGCAGCGTAGCAGAAGCATGGAGTGAAAATATCAGAGTCATTGATGCACTAATCATGATTTCTTTCGAGATGAATGTGTAGTGTGAGCATGCGGCTATGGATTGACCGCTCCATTCTGATCAGCTGCAAACGTAGGGTGTACCTGCATAAAACAGTTAGCAATAACGCGCACAAGAGTGTCTTTGATCACTTTTGTTGAATTGAGGTACACGGCCCACGGTTCCCCGTTGATCAATACAAGTACTGCCTGTAATCAGGTATAATTCCGAAGAATTTCCTTGACAGGGTTTCGCAGCTGCTCTAGCTGTTATCAAATCGGAACGTCTCAAAGAAGACAACACGGAGTGAGGGAACCAGTGAATAGAAATTCACTGATTGATGAAAAGATATTTGAAAAACAATCGTGTATTGCTCAATAGAAATTGTTTTTGCAATACAACGAAGGTTTTAATGAACATCAATTAGCAATCATAAAACACCTTTTGATTTGAAATATTCGTACACGGTCGATGTGCTAAAGAAAAGAGTTTTTAAGCACAATGACCGGTTTTTCAAAGGTATCCGTCAATCCATAACCTGAACCAGGATTGATTCAAAAGATTGAATCGCTCCATTGTTTCTGTTCAGTTGTCACATGGTTGATCTATTGAATAGATCTCACATGCCACCTACCAGGAGCTTGTTTGATGTTGGCTCCAGAAGGCTTTCCATCTTCATTGTGAATATGTATGCATATCACTCGGATGTTCTGGCAATACCACAAGGATAATGCGTAGGACTCAAGATATAATCTCTCTTTCCACATTGTGTGAAACAGAGAGTCTTCATTGAAAGTGTCCTAATGAGATTTATGGATGATCTCGTGGCTCTAGACTCAATTTGTGCATATTTGGTTCCTGTGCCGGAGACTAGGGAGAGGGTCTCCTTATTCAATATCAACGATCTCTAAGAGAAAGTCGATAGATTATGTAGGTTCCCCGTGAGAATGAAACAAGCCCTTATAAGAGGAACTTGAGTGGTTTGGGAAGTTGTAGTGCAGAGCGTCACTGGGTCCATGACGTCTTGTCTTCAATACCAATGTTACCATCAGTAGCATATGAATTGTACCCGGTTTCTGCCCTATGGTTGAATAAATGGAGGGCTATTTCTTTTCACCCTTTTCTCATTCAATTCTTTTTCATTCTTCAACCCCTTCAGTGCTTACCGAGACTTCATAGCTAGAACCTTGTTGGGTTTGTTCCAGTACTAGCTCTGTCTCAGTCCGCACTCTTCCCATATCTCATTTTTCTCCTTTTATCATCATACCTAAGGACTTCTACACTAACTAGTGGATTGTCCCTGGGTAGATCCCTCCGGTTCTGGCGGATCATGGGAACAAATACCTAACCTTATCATCCTTATATCACCGTACATAAAGTAAATTTGGTCGGTCTATTTGGTATTGTTCATCTGCCATTTGAACCAATTGAAAATCAATCCAGATACTTGTGATATATTATCAAAGCATTTTGTACCTGAATTGTTTTTGATATTTTTAGAACAAGTGCTCCCCCTCAACATGTGCATCAAATGTTTGAAATCGTTTTGCACACAGAGAAAGAATTAACTTCTTTGATTACCATTTTCTAAAAGATATCAACATCACTTCCCTGATCAAAACAAGTAGATAAAGCATTTTAGGGAAGGATGAGGTTTTCATAAGCTTGCTCCCCCTCAATATGTGCATAGATATTTGAAAATGTTTTGCACATATTAGGAAAAGACTGCACATTGAGATAAGTTGATCACGTTTTAAATATTAGTGGTTTAAGATAGATGCTCCCCCTCAACATGTGCATGGAAAATTTGAAATCGTTTGGCACATGTGGGAGGGAGAGCTTGTACATCCTTATAAAACCATTTACCGAATTATCAGTTTAAATCCAATTTAAATCACAAATTCTCCCCCGATCACAATTATCAAATCCTTTGAGATTTGTGATCTCTTGTAGATTTAAATTGATTTTGAAAGCTTTTAAGGAGAATTGTGACATGATTATGAAAGTGTTTTAACTGATAAGGAACGGATTGTTTGACTTTAAACTCCATAGAATTAAACATGCATGAATATCTTTTGAAAACAATTGATTGACAAATAACCTTTTAATTTAATTGAAATCATTCTCCCCCTCAATCAATGACAAAGGTTGTTGATTGAGAGATAGATATTTTGACAAATAAGTCCAGATGATTATCAAAAATAGAGTACTAGTTATTTTTCAAAGTAGTTAGTTTTCAGCAGATAAATGTTTATAGAATCAGAGCATGGAATTTTGTAAACATGATAAAGTGTGGCTCTGTTCTTTCTTTAAAAAGCGGGTTACTGCCTGAGATGACAATAAGCCTGTGTTTCTCTTTCTCCCATTTTTTTTTTTTTTAAATTCGAACAACATCTAAAATCCCGTGTCATTCTTTGAATGACAACAACAAGACCGTAGATATTATCGAATCGAGAAAACATGACAAAAAGAAAATATTTTTTTGAAGAAATTTCGAATTTTTCAATTTTTTTTTAATGGATTTTGAAAGTTTTATATTTTTCTATTTGATTTTTGAAGGTTTTATAATTTTGTATTTTGTTTTTCGAATAGATATATACAAGAGATAGATGAAGGAAACCTTTTACTCCTCTTCTTCCTCTTGAAGACGTTTGAGTGTTTCTGGTTGAAGGCTTTTAAGGCCAAGTCGTGGAAGAATAAACTCAAAACGTTCTCTAGGAAGAGCTTTGGTGAAGATATCTGCTAACTGGTATTCAGTCCTCACAAAGTAAAGTTCCACCACACCGTTTTCCACTTGTTCCCTGATGAAATGATGTCGAATGTCGATGTGCTTTGCTCTTGAGTGTTGTACGTTGTTGCATGAGAGAGCAATAGCACTTTTATTATCACAGTACAGAGGGATTTTGTTAAATTCAAAGCCATAGTCAGTTAATTGGGATCTCATCCATAGGATTTGAGCACAACAAGATGACATGGCTATGTATTCAGCCTCTGTAGAGGAAATAGAAGTACTCATTTGCTTCTTTGAAGACCAGCTCACAAGCTTATCACCCAAAAACTGAGCACCTCCAGACGTACTTCGACGAGTATCTTGACATCCTGCATGATCAACATCTACATAGGCTGTTAGTGACATACCGGTGTCCTTCGGGTACCAGAGTCCCATATTGATGGTTCCTTGGAGATACCGAAAGACCCGTTTAACCGCTTCAAGGTGCTTTTTAGTAGGCTTAGCCTGGTATCTAGCACACATGCAAACATCGAACAAGATGTCTGGTCTACTAGCTGTGAGGTACATCAGAGATCCAATCATACTACGATATTTCGTTTGGTCAACCATGATCCCTGAGTGGTCCTCATCTAGTTTAGTACGTTCAATCATGGGAGTGTCAACAGGGTCACTAGAATCGAATCCAAATTTCTTTAAAATCTCATTTGCATATTTTGATTGATTTATGAAAATGCCTCCGGGACTTTGTGAAATTTGTAGTCCTAAGAAAAATGACATTTGTCCCATCATTGACATTTGAAATTTAGAACCCATTTCATTTGAAAAACGGTCACACTCATTGGGGTCAGTCGAGGCAAAGATGATATCATCAACATAAATTTGAACATGAATTAAATGTTTGCCTGACTTCCTGGTGAACAATGTTGGATCAACTGCTCCTTTGCTAAATCCGGTAGATAGAAGGAACTTTGATAGCGTATCATACCATGCCCTTGGAGCTTGCTTTAAACCGTAAAGAGCCTTCTTCAAACGATAAACGTGAGTAGGATGCTCTTGATTCACAAATCCTTCCGGTTGGCTGACGTAGACGACTTCTTTAAGATCTCCGTTCAGAAATGCCGTCTTTACATCCATCTGATAGACTACCATGTTCTTACTAGCAGCATTAGCCAAAAAGATTCTGATTGCCTCGATTCGAGCAACTAGAGCAAAAGATTCTTCAAAGTCAATACCCTCCTCTTGACGGTATCCTTTAGCAACTAATCGAGCCTTGTTCTTCAACACATCACCATGCTCATCAAGTTTTACTTTGAAGATCCATTTTAGAGCAATAATCATAGCACAATCTGGAGCAGGTACTAACTCCCATACATCAAGTCGATCAAACTCATGAATTTCATCTTGCATGGCATTGAACCAGCTGTCTTCATTCATGGCAGTTTTAACATCTTTTGGTTCGATCTTAGAGAGTACGGAGTTGAAGAAGCACCATAAGGCATCGGTTGCAAGTTGTTTCCGTGTGGATACTGGACGAGAGGGATTTCCAATGATGTTGTCTAATGGATGATCGTGAGTCCATTTTCTAAGGTGTTCATGTGGCAGTTGTTGAGGGACTGAGGTAGCAGAGTCGATGTCTCCTGAAGAAGATGGTTCTGATGATGATTCAGGGGCAAATATGTTTTCAAATGGAGCATCTTCAGGAGTAGCAAATGGATTAACTTCATCATTGATGCCAGAAACAGTTCCATGATGTACATTCGAAGATTGATGATTTGTTGATGAGACTGAGAGATCAGCAGTAGACGCTTCTTGACTTAATGATATTGAGACTGTAGGATTGACTTCATTCTCAGGGATATGAGCAGCCTCTGTTGTGGGAATTGACAGTTCAATAACACTTGGCTCATAGAGTTCATCAAACATAGGATCAAACAATTTCTTTAAATCATCTTCAGATGGAGGTACATATGGAGTTACTTGAGAAGAGTTTGGTACAAGGGATGAACCAATGGGACTGTTTTGAAGAGCGGGTCCTGAACTGGATTGTCCAGGAGCCATTTGACCGGTCAGCTCATCAAACGTGACATGAATTGTTTCCATGATATTTCGGGTTCTCTTGTTGTAGATTCGGTATCCTTTTCTGTTTGGTGCATAACCTACAAATACTCCAATGTCTGCTTTAGCTCTAAGTTTGCCTAAATCTTGGCCCTCATTAGTTGGATAGCACAATGCACCGAACACATGAAGGAATGAAAGATTAGGTTTTCTGTTGTGGACAAGTTCATATGGAGTTTTTCCATGAGCAGTGTGAATCAGGGATCGATTTTGGGTGTAGCATGCAGTGGCGATGGCTTCACCCCAGAGATTGAGTAAATCACCATTGTCCTTGCGGCTTCCACAAGAGTTCGATTTCGTCTTTCAACTACACCATTCTGTTGAGGAGTTCGAGGAACACTTCTTTGATGACTGATTCCAATACTTTCATAAAACTCACTAAGTTGTTTGTTAACAAACTCAGTTCCATTGTCTGTTCGGATGATTCTGACCGTTTTGTTAAGACGAACCTGCAGCTGTTTGATGAGTTTGATGATGATATCTGGAGTTTCATCCTTTGTCTTTAAGAACTTTACCCAGGTGAATCTAGAGAAATCATCAACCACAACTAACACATATTTCTTCCCAAAGATATTCTGCACTCTCATGGGTCCACATAAGTCCATGTGAATTGTATGAAGAACTTCTGTGACAGAGTTAGTAGGTTTGGGTTTATGGGCACACTTCTTGCTTTTTCCCAATTGGCATGCTGAACAAAGATGATCCTTTTCATACTTAAGTCTAGGTAAACCTACAACTAAGTCCTTTATGGAGAGATCATTGATGGTGCCGAAGTTCAAGTGATTGAGACGATGATGCCATAACCATGACTTTGTTTTTGAAGCCTTTGACAACAAGCAAATTGGAGAAGACTTCATCATATCTTCGATAGAGATGGTGTATAGATTTGAACCATGTGAACCTCTCAAAAGTTCCTTACCATCAAGTTCTCTAACGAAACAAGTATGTTTTCTGATGGCTACTTTTAGATCAGAATCGCAGAATTGACCAACAGAGAACAGGTTATGACCAAGACCTTCTACATAATATACTCTGGAGATAACACTTTTACCAACAACATAATCTCCATAACCCATAATAGCACCGAAATGATCATTCCCGAATCTAACTGTCCCGATGAATTTGCTCACGAAGTTCATGAGCCGCGACCGGTCGCCAGTCATATGCTTGGAACAGCCTGAGTCCAGGTACCACAGAACGATTTGAACGATCTGCAGTTGAACACAGACAAGAATGGATAACTGGATAATTGGGATCCCCATGCAAGAATGGGTTCCATTTGGTTAGTAATAATGGTTGGAACACCCACATCAGAAATAGAAGCATTCATATTAGAAATTGAATCAATGGAGTTATTATGAATAGATGCAGTACTAGTGTCCGTATTTGCCCTATTTAAAGTATGTTCACTTCTTAAGGGAATAGTTCTACCAGTAGGCATCCATTTTCTAGTGGGCATTGTCTGATTAGCCTTATGGCCAACAAGTATCCATTGATAACCTATCTTACTAAATGTTCTTCCTGTGGGCTTCCACTGTTTTCTAACTTTCTTTCGCCTATGCCTTTTAGTTTTTTTAACATGATTTTTTGCATTAGCAATATTAACTGGGGGTATGACAGCATTAAACAAGACATTCACACCACATTCATGATTAGAGACAGAATTCAAACAGACATCATTACAAGGTTTGCAAATAGTATCAGAATTCGAATTAATTACAGTACGCCTATGGCTAATACTAGAATCAACACGATTCGTTTTATTCGACTCAAGCTTAAAGTTCCTAGGTTGGTCTTCTACTCTCTTCCAATGCACATTCTTAGCTTGCGAGGTCCTATCATTCCTTGTATTGTCTTGAGACTTTGACCTGCTCACTTTAATGTCACTGATTACTCCTGTAGAGGGAATGGGAACATTAGTTGGTTTTGCTATTCTTTGCATCTCCTGTTTTGATGTGCTGGGATCTGAATTACATGCAGGCACACTAAGGTTCACTTTCTTAACACTAGAAGTGCTGGAATTTGTACTTCTAGAAGTCACACTAGAGTTTGCTTTCTTAGCATTAACAGATCTGGAATCTGAACTACTTGAAGGCACACTAAGGTTCACATTCAAAACATCGGGCATCGAATGAATATCATACTTGGCACTAGGCATAGAACACGGAATCAAAGGATTAACTCTCTCACCTAAGGACTTAGGGCATATTGTGATTAAGCATTCTAGAATTTCTTGAGATCGTTTGGCATATAAGCATGC
>BPTQ01000002.1:93574889-93775736 GCA_019973895.1 Chrysanthemum seticuspe | reverse complement strand
GCCTATGGCTAATACTAGAATCAACACGATTCGTTTTATTCGACTCAAGCTTAAAGTTCCTAGGTTGGTCTTCTACTCTCTTCCAATGCACATTCTTAGCTTGCGAGGTCCTATCATTCCTTGTATTGTCTTGAGACTTTGACCTGCTCGCTTTAATGTCACTGATTACTCCTGTAGAGGGAATGGGAACATTAGTTGGTTTTGCTATTCTTTGCATCTCCTGTTTTGATGTGCTGGGATCTGAATTACATGCAGGCACACTAAGGTTCACTTTCTTAACACTAGAAGTGCTGGAATTTGTACTTCTAGAAGTCACACTAGAGTTTGCTTTCTTAGCATTAACAGATCTGGAATCTGAACTACTTGAAGGCACACTAAGGTTCACATTCAAAACATCGGGCATCGAATGAATATCATACTTGGCACTAGGCATAGAACACGGAATCAAAGGATTAACTCTCTCACCTAAGGACTTAGGGCATATTGTGATTAAGCATTCTAGAATTTCTTGAGATCGTTTGGCATATAAGCATGCATGCCCAATTGCATTGTCAAGTGGTTTCTCTAACTTATCCTCTTCAACAATCTCACAGAGACATTCTAGACAATCCTTAAGGGATGAGAAATATGTTTGAATAGCAAGTTTGTTATTCCTGAGATGAGGGGGAACATATTTCACAGACAAAGCATATTTATTACAAGAGTGAACCTTTGATACACCATTCTCCCCATTGGTCAATGGCATTTTCCCTTTTACCTGGCTCTTCAGATTCTCAATTTCCTTTTGCAATGAAGCTATTTGTTCGTTATTTTTGTTACGAGTGACCTTTATTGATTCAAATAACTCATTGAAATGACGTTTAACCTTTTCATTTTCTTCTAGAAAACTTTCGTTTTCCTTTTGTAATGCATTTACTAAGTTTTGAAGATGAAACGTTTGAGAATTCTGAGAATCTAAAGGAGGAGGCATTTGGGAGCCTGTCACATCGTTCTTTTGACCCTTTAATTGAGAGATTTGGGCTTTCAACTTTCTGATCGTGTTACAATGAGCTTGAATTTGTTCATCACGTTTGTTAATTTGAAAAACTGCACCAAACTCTGGAGCATCTGAGGATGTCTTGATATTTGAAGTTTTGACATTTTCTTTAAGATGTTGATATTTTAGTTGTAAATTAAAATGCTCAACCTCTAGTTTAGAAAAATGTTTAACCAAATTGTCGTGATCATCCAGTTCAATTTTCTCATTTAGTTTAGAATTAGTCTTTTCAAGCTCAATGACACGATCATGGGAGACTTTCAGGGCAACAGATAATTCATGAAATTGAGAAGCGTTAATGGAACAATTTGTAGCAGTGAAAAACACATCTTGAGCAACACATTCAGAAATAAGAGTCTCATTCAATGTATGCAAGTTCTTCCTCTCAATCTCATTGTATTTTAATGCACACTCATAGTCACTAACCTTAACTATCATTGCATCAAATTCCTTTTCTATTTCTTTAATGTCTAAATTCATTCCCTTTTTAAGACTTTCAAAATGATCTTTTAGTTGTTTAAAGAAAGGTATGACTTCAGTTAAATAACATTCTTTTGTTTGCTCAAAACCCCTTTCCCCTTCAGTTATACCAGTGGGTGTGATCCTTTTCTTACAAGTTTTCTCAAAATCAACAAATAGTTGAAAAATAACATATTGACTGATTAAGGTCTTGCTTTTAGTGGCAATAGTTCTAGGAACTAGATGCATTGGTGTATTGGGAGGATACACAGTCGCTTTAGGCATTTTCCTAAGGGGAGAGTTTGTTTCAACAATATTTTCCGCTTTCTGCTTATCTAAGTCCGTTTTCCAGAACACTTGTTCGGGAGTCAACAATGTTTGAGGCTTAAACATGTTCAAGGAGATCCAATTCTCCTTTTTGTAGTCATGGGGTGTGATAATTATTTTCTTCTCTTTACATTTAGGATCATCTAGTTTCTTGTTCATCTTCTCCCTAGTGACTTCATCTGATTTCTTATCTTCCTCTGTACACTTAATGCAACTAGGTTTTTGTCTAGGTTTAAGAATTTCATTGCCATCATAAAGAACCTTATGAGCATTTCTAGCCTTTTTAATGACCTCTGGATTTGGTTCCTCAACAAGGGGAATGCTATGCTTATCGCTTAAGACTCTATGCTTAGTGATTAAGTGGGCAGTCTGAATGGTATTTCCTTGTACGTACAACTTATTTTCAAGCTTGTTTTTCAAGGTTTTTAGATTAGAAAAATCATTCAAAAGTTTTGATTCCTTAGCACTGAATTCTTGCTTAAGCATTTTAACATTTTCTTGAAGTTCTTGTTTTTGCTTAGTAGTTTTAGAAAGCTTTTATTGTAAGGAGTTTAACTCTTGTTTTAATACTTCTTCTCTAAACCTACTTTTTCTAATAGTTGTACGCATTTGGTCATCCATTTCCTGCTCACGGGTGGTCAACTCAAATTTTGCACGTTGTTCATAAATAGCAACACGTTCTTTATAGGCATTCAGTTCAGAGATGACAGAATCATCAGGGGCACATGCAGTGAATTCATCAAAAACATAATCATTATTGACTGCAGAAGATGCATCACTTGGTACAATCTCACTTTCACTTTGTTTCACATATTGATCATATGGGACAACATTGATATTACCTATATTTTCAATATCTTATTCAATAACTACAGTTGATTGTACTTCGTTATGTATCTTTTGCTCATCAACTTCATCGTATAATTTTAATACCTCAGAGATGAGTTTGTATTTGGAGGGACCAGCTTGTGGTGATGAAGAGACTTTAGAAGAGACCATTGGAGAAATGCTAGCCATGAAGATGGTTTGTGCAGTGGGTTCTTCATCAACATCAGAGTCGTATGCATCACAATCAGCTACTTGAAAGGCATTCTGATGATTATGTCCTATCTCCTGAATTGGTTGCTCATCCACATCTGCATCATATGTCTTAGCATTTCCCTCAGCCAAGAACAACAACTCCTCTTCATACAAAGCTGCACCATTATCCTGAGCTTGCACAAGCAACATCTTATCCCTGAAGTACTCTGCATTCTGAGGGCGTTTTGGCGATGTGCAGTTCCTTTCAATGTGTCCCTCACCTCCACAATTGTAACATTTGATTGGCTTTGCTTGACCCTGATTTCCATTCCTTCCTCTATTCTGATTTGCAGCATAACCTCTACCAGCTCCACCTCTTGCTTGTTCGTGCTGTCGTTCTTGAACTGGCTGCACCATAGCCTTCCCATCTCTGACAGTGGCTTGATTATGTGGGTTGGAAGCAGTTCTGAGATTGTTGTTGGTGTGTGGAAGAGAGTTCATGTTTTGACTAATCAGGAGAGCTAGTTGATTAATGATGTTTCCCACGTGTGCATCAGCATCAGCTTGTTTGAACATAGGATCAGGAATGAGTTTGTGATTACCATTACCCATGGGTATGACTTGTGAGGCTTTGGTTGTGATTCCGATGTTTGAGTAGAAGGCAGTTGAATCATTTGATGAGCTTGTCTCTCCCTGGTTGGTTTTGAACTGATTAAGAATCCTTTTTTCAAACATAGCATGTCTCTCATTCTGAAGGAGGAAGGCATAGAGTTGCTCATAGTTTGTATTCTTCAATCCTTTGGTTAGCTTTACAGAGGTGACAAACTTGTGCCATTCGGGATTCATGTTGTTCACAAACTTTGAGTTCAGCTGAATGTTTGGCATAGTCATTCTGATGTTCCTCATATCATTAACAAGCTTGTGGAATCTCACATAGTACTCATAAACACTCTCCTCTGGTTTCATTTTGAAGTGTTCAAATTCATCATAGAGTTGTGATTCTCTGTCTTCCATAGTTAATTCAGAACCTGAGAGAAGCATCTTGACATTATCCCACACTGCCTTTGCTTCGGTGTTGTGATTGATCAGCTTGTAGATATCTTTTGGAAGACCTTGAAGTACGATGTTAGAAGCCCTGATATCAGCATCGAATCTCTTTTTCTCCTTATCATCGAGCTCATCATATGTCTTTGGTCTGTCAATTCCATAGATGATTGTTCCATCTTCAGCTGTATCAATTAAGTCTCTAGTAGTCTCAACCCGATATGGTCCTTCATCAATGGATTTGAGAATGTTGACTCCATTTTCCTTTCCAAGACAGTACAATCTGATTCGTTGAGCCCAAGAGTCGTAGTCAGTTATGTCAAGCATGGGTGGACGAGTATCTGAACCAGCTGCTTGAACATCCTCGGCAACAGTGGAGATGATTGTAGGAACGTTGGTAGACATGATGACAGATTAAACGGGATTTTATAACTCTATGATTAAACCGGGAAATAGATTCTTTCACGGGATTTTACTAAATCAAGAGAAAACCGTATTCAAAGGATATCACCCAAGTCGCTAGGAAACCTTAAACCAAGTCGCTAAGTGCCAAGTCGCTATATAACAATTCGCTACACTCCAAGTCGCTAGCAAAATTTTGACAGCAATTCGCTAAGCACTAAGTCGCTAATTTGTCAAGTCGCTAAATAGCAACTCGCTAGGTACCAACTCGCTAACACCAAGTCGCTAACAATATAAAGTACAAGTCGCTAACTTACACCAAGTCGCTATGTGTAGTGGAAAATCCACTACGTGTACTTTTTGTCGGCTTGTCTCAATAGACAAGTCGCTAGGACCAAATCGCTACCAAATACCACTCCAACTCGCTAACTTTTTATGAAGCAAGTCGCTATGATGAATATCACACCGAGAACCAAGTCGCTAACTAGAAAATCACAAAAACACCACCTTTCAATCCAAAAACAACTCAACCACGATGATTCAAGCCTTCAAAATCAACACCTAAACACTTGTGATGATTCTAAACACAAAAGTACTATCAAAATCCAAACTTTAACACTAGAAATCACCCAAATGATGCAAAAACCACTAAACTTTTTCAAACTCAAAAACCACCTAAAAACCACTAGAAATCCAAAGATATGTGAGAGATGATCTAACCATGGCTCTTGATACCAATTGTAAGATATTGGATTTCACATGCACATCAAACCATAACACAAAGTAGGCGTACAAGAGGTTTTAGAGAGACAAAGTTAGAGGTTTAGGGAACTTTAGTAAGAGAAAGAAAAATCTTATTATGAGCTCCAACTCTCTACCTTGGAAGGTAGAGAGTATTTATAGTCTTACAATAAAACGCCACACAACGGGCTGTGGATCAGGCATACAGTGGGTAAAGACCCGTCCGTCCTCCACGGTGTTACTAAACTAAATACTACTTAGCTTAAAATAACTACGACTACGAGCTTTCTAATGATTACATATACTAGAGGTGACCGACTCTTTAATACCTGGAATTTCTAATTCCTAACATATTACCAAGATGAAGTGCAAACTAATTGTTAAACAATTAATCATTTAATTAGAATTATCAACAAAGCATGAAAACTCATACTAAATACTTAAGAAATGCATGTGGAAAGTTTAAGAAATGCATGTATTATTTATAGGATCCTTAAGATGAATATGAAGTGTTGCAACAACTAAATGCAGTGTTTCTTTGTATACCTCCAAGTAATGATCACAATGTAACTTCATGTTTCTTCGTATACCTCCGATTAATGATCATACATGAATGTTGTAGACTTCAAAGAACACTTCATATTCACCTTCATTTCATTACATTCAATTGAGAGCTTTTGTGGAGCATTGGCATGTTTGTACCGTACTTAATTTTGTGAACAAAAACTCTTGCACATAATTTATCAATACAAATCGTTTTTATTTCCATTTCATCATCACCCTTATCCAAACTTATTTATCAACACGAAGTAGACATTATGGCTTCAAGCTACTTTAATAAAGAACCTTGTAGAATAACAATAGAAATAGTCTAGTTTCTCATACCAAGTTTCAAATAATCAATGCTCACAAAGCATGGATCATAAATAGTTTTTTGGTCTGTCTTTGCTACTGTAAACACACAACCAAACTACCAAAACCATATATATCTCAAACTTTGATTTTTCAACATATTCAAGAACTCTTTACTAATGTTAAATACATTCATGTAAATATCTTGACAACTTAACGTGACGTGGGATGAAAAGAATATGCATGACCTGACATTATAAATGAATTTAATGGCAACTTTTCAGTGGCTAAGGAAACATGATCGCATGGAAACTCGAACAAACCATCTGTAAGGTATGATCATGGCAAACACGAATGGTATAAGAATATATAAAACACAATGACAATATGTTTATCCATATTATATTCAGTTGTTGCATACTTATCAAGAAGCCAGTAACATCTCCGAACAAAAGTTGACTGTTCCTCGCCATGTGCATAATATACATGGATTATTTCATTGTTACCAACCTGTATCAACATCATTGGGAGCTATAGTCACGCAGTTTATTCACTTATCAATCTTAAAGAGTAAAAAACAAAAAATCTAATACTCAATCATATAAAGTTTTCAGTTTTTATATATTCTAGTTTGAGTTTCTTCTGGAAGTTGGCAAGACATTTGGTTCACTTTCGACTTGGTTTTTTAATCTGATAAAACTACTGAGACCATTATTGGTCAACATAAGAACACATCTAATCTGTCTCTCGGCAATGTAAGCTCCAGGGAGCTTGTTTACGACAGGAGCCCACCACCGAGACGCCAAACCAACATAGACCACTGTTAAGTCAACAACCACGAAAGAGTTCAATTTCTGGGAACCAATGCTTGAAAGACTTGTAAGTCAACTGGAACACACTAAGAATCTGAAGATAAAAATGTAACAATACAATCATTACAATTAATTCTGGCTACTTGAAAGTGCTGCGAAATGTTAAGGATCAAATGTTCTTTTATGTTTACTGAAATACTTGTAAGTTACCTTGTCATTGTTCGAACATTATGGAATCATGCCATTCACGATGAAATAATACAGGGTGAGATAGAACTTTGACATCCAAATTCATTGACTATAAATACATTAGTACATGTTGCTTAAAAACTTCATTGACTATAAATACATTAATACATCTGTTACTTGATGTGAATGTGTGCTTATGCATGTATTTGAGAAGAACAAAAAAGTTGACAGAGAACCTGGATACTGCAACTTCGATCTTTGGTGAGTTCATCATCACGAACCTTCCTTACTCACCTTCAAAGTGATATTCTGCAATAAAAAAACAAACCATATTAGAAACTATGCCATGGCTATAGGGAAAGTTGGGTGACTTGGATGCATAAGTCAATTGTATTTATACTTATAAGTCGACCTTTGAACATCTTCATCATCAATGCGGAATGGTTTGCATTCCTGAAACTGTAGAGACAGTTCATATTCGTCTTCCTCGCTACATTCATTCCCGCAAATAAATGAAGCTATGAATCAATAGAGACATATTGAATCTGCATTGAATATGAGGGCCTCTTAAAACGAAATGAGTTGTAGTTATTTCGGTATGCATAGACATGTATGTACCGTACTTTTGGTTGTGCACAACCCCCTTGCACATTAAATTAAGGGGGGTAAGCTTTAAGTATTATAACACAATAACTCTCCATATCATATTCTCATTCTCACGCAGGAGCTTGGTCTAGGGATAAAACCCTAGGCGAGGCTAACGCGTGTTGCTTTGTGTTCACAGATCCGAAGGGCTGGGCAAAGAGTCAACCGAAGGATCTTAGCTTGTTCGGGTGAAGACACATTTTTATCTCAACAAATTGGCGCCATCCGTGGGACCCGCTATTCAATCTATCTAGACTAGAAGATGGCGAGTCCCTCCACTGAAACTCCATCCGGCAACGCTGAAGGATACAATAACCCGCCCAACCTCGAAGAACATATATTACATAACCTCGTTAAAAGCCCTGATAAAAGAACATACACTAAAGGCACCAGTCCCCTAAAACCAATCCGGATCGACTTCGGAGATGAAGCCGCAGAACTACAGAAGGAAGCAGAAAAAGAAAAGGATGGACGAAAGGGCAAAGAAGTCGAAGAGGAAGATTTGCAAAAACCTAATAAAGATGCGCCCAAATGCCCATTTACCAAAAGAATCATAGAATTCGCAGGCCCAAAACACAAACTGCCCAAGAATATCAAACTTTACGACGGCTCCACAGATCCGGACGATCACATCACTAAATTCTTGGGGGCGGCTAACCATGGAGGATGGAAAATGCCGGTGTGGTGTTGGATCTTCTAACAGACCTTGGATGGGTCGACGAGGGGTTGGTTTGATCGCTTACCCAACGGAAGCATAGACAGCTGGGAGGTACTTCGGGAACAATTCCTCATGAGGTTCGCCCTTCGAAGAAAATGTTTGAAAGATCCGATTGAAATAACCAAGATTGTACGAAAGGCAAACGAAACACTACCTGAATTCAAGGAAATGTGGACAGATGAAGCTAGTTACATCCCGGGGGTACTAGAGGTTATGCAAATATCCTCCTTCATAAATAGGAGCAAGTGCCCGGAACTAGCAAAACTTTTCTCCGATAGAATCCCAAGAACTGTGACAGAAATGATGAACATGGTGGATGATTTTGTGTGTTCCGAAGAGGCATACAATACCACAGAGCTCCCCCGAGGAGAAACGCACCGAAGATCATACTTGACTAGCCAGAACACAGACCGTTCACCACGGGCTCAGAGTTACTCCGACAAGCGAAGAGGTGATCGATGGTCGGACCACAAACCCCGTAACCAATACACCTCGTATCATCCGGCGAGATTAGACGGAGCACCTCGTAATGACTTTCGCAGAAACATCTACAGAAATGACACCCGACCCATTGATATGAGTCTCCTCACGAAACCTCCCAAAGAGATACTAGCAACAGAACTTCAACTCAAGCTACCCCCACCGCCCTTAAGGGGAGCGCCAAGACAAGAAAATTCATACAAGTTTTGTGATTATCATGACGAGAAGGGTCACCTCACCAATGATTGTTACCATTTGAAAGAGCAATTAAAGATAGCCCTAGAAATGGGGAAGCTGGACCACCTCCTAAAGGATGTGAGACAAAGGGGAAGAAACGCCCCTAAAGATAACCAACCTGGAAGAGGAAGAATCATCAATATGGTGTATCACAGAGGAGTAGACCGAAAGAGAAAGACCATGGACCAGGAAGATGAATGGATGAACACCCATATATCATTTCCCCTGGTGTTGCCATGGGATGTGTCTGACGAGCCGTTAATAGTCGAAGCAGAAGTGGAAGGATATACGATCCGAAGGATTTATGTTGATCAGGGAGCCGCGATAGAATCAATGTATAAGCATTGTTTTGAAAATCTGTGTCCGTCAATTAAGGCCAAATTAAAAGAGACAAACACACCGTTGGTATGATTCTCCGGGGAAGCAATTCGACCCCTCGGAAAGATTGAGCTAGACGTTTGTTTTGGCAACGACGGTTTATTTCGGAAGACTACAATGAAATTTGCTGTCGTAAGATCTCCTTCCCCCTATAACATCATACTAGGACGGTCAGGCATCAAACAATTGAGGGCCATCCATCTACCATACACTCCATGATGAAATTTACCACACCAGGCGGCATCGCCACCCTCGTCACAAGGTCGGTCATCATCTCAGAGTGCAGATTATTAGAGAAGCAATTTTTGGAAAAGGAAACAAGGAACGAGGAACCAATAAAGGACGATCTAGCAGAACGCCCTGAAGAAACCGAGGAGATCATGATCAATCCGGCTTTTCCCCAACAACTGGTCACCATTGGAACTAACTTCTCTAGGGAATGCAGAAGACATCTGATTGAATTGTTGAAAAACAATACAGACATATTCGCATGGCAGCCGACCGACATGACCGGAGTGCCTAGACGGATAATCGAGCACAAACTCAATGTTAATGTACAAGATAGACCAATCACCCAAAAGAAAAGAACCTTCGCTGCAGAAAAGAATCAGGCAATCAACGCCGAAGTAGGGGAGTGGTTGAAAGCAGGAATAGTCCGGGCAGTAAAATACCCTACGTGGATTTCTAACCCTGTGTTGGTGAAGAAGCCTGACAGAACCTGGCGAATGTTCATGGATTTTAAGAACATAAATGCATCATGCCCAAAGGACTACTACCCTCTGTCCGAAATTGATTGGAAAATTGAATCAGTCATAGGATTCAAATATAAGTAATTCCTAGATGCTTACAAATGATACCATCAAGAGCAAATGGCTAAGGAGGTTGAGGAGAAGACAATTTTCTACACCGAACACTGCACGTATTGTTACAATAAAATGCCATTCGGATTAAGAAAAGTTGGGGCAACATATCAAAGGCTGGTCGACTCAGCATTCAAAAATCAAATCGGGAGAAACTTGGAAGCATATGTGGATGACATGATCAAACAAAGCAAGAGTGAGAAAGAGTTATTGGTCGACGTGGCTGAAACATTTGATAACCTCAAGAGAATCAATATGAAGCTGAACCCCAAGAAGTGTTCGTTCAGAGTGAAAGAAGGTAAATTCCTCGGATACATGGTGACGTCCGAAGGAATAAGAGCAAATCCCAAGAAGGCGAAAGCAATAGCCGATATGCAATCTCTAAAGACCCTCAAAGAAATGTAGAGTTTAAGCGGAAAACTGGCTGCAATGAACAAATTTTTATCTCGCTCGGCAGAAAAATCCTTACCATTTTTCAATACATTGAAAAACATAACCAAGGAAAATCAAAACTGTGGAAAACTAGAAGGGGGGGTTGAATAGTTTTGCCAATTAAAACTTCATTTTAAAGTATTTAGATCGACTTATGTCAATATATCTAGATCGTGTGTTGGATATTGATAGATAAACATATAATCAAGTAATGTAAGAGATAAAGAGTAAAGGAACACAAAACCACGGCACAAGTATTTATAGTGGTTCGGCTACAAGGACACCTTCCTTGCCTTACTCCACTCCCCGAGTACCCAACTTGAGAGTTTCTAAGCACTACACAACACAAGCTCCTTATTGTGGCAGATAATCCTTCACAACGTCGCCTACTCTTTATCCAATACAAGGCTAGATACCGAGTTCTTCCACTAGGTAGAACCAAACCTATCACAATGTTGCCTACACTTTATCCGGTACAAGGCTAGATACCGAGTTCCATTACAAAGTAGGAACTACTACCCAACACAACTACCCAAAGGAGACACGCTCTTTTTTACAATACCAGAAAGGATATCAATATCCTTTAACCCAAACTACACAACTTGTACATCGACGCACCATATCGAATGTACACCTTCGGCACCATTCACTAATGCCTTCAACACGACACTCTATGGAGGGAGGAAAGAACTATCAACAAGATGCACTTCAGTGATCTTGATGATGACGAAGCTTAGCAACTCATGACCTTGAGCTTGAACGTCTTCAAGAGGTGGCGATCTCGCCTTTAAGAGGAACCTAGAGAATCACACAAAGATAAAACTACAAAGAATGATCCTTTGGATCTGTGGTTAGAGAGGTTAGAACATAGAGAGAAAGTATGTCTAAAAGGGGTAGTGAGCAAGAGAGAAATGGCTCACTATTTATAGGAAAAACAAGCCTACTGTCCCACGGTTCCGGTGGATCCCTCACCCAAGAGATCCGTCCAGTGCAAATCCAGGGATCCGGCTGCTGGGTCAGCTTAGTTCGGATTTTGGGTTGCAAACCAGGTTATGGATCATGGGTCATGGACTTTGGATCATGGATATCCACTAAGATACAATGTACCTAGTCAATGGGTTATGGATCTTGGGTCATGGGTCATGGACTTTGTGTCATGGATCATGGATAATATCCAACATGACTTCATGCATGATGTCATGCAATGGGTCATGTGTTATGGATCATGCTCCATGGGTATGAGTTATGGACTTTTGATGAGGGCGTCAAAAAGTTAGAAAGCCTAAGTGAATGTATTGCAAGTATTTTGTAATGCTTTGCTTTGACGAAAAGCTCCCCTTTGTTGAGGGTGTCAAAGTCTTCATGTGTATTTTGAAAATCTACAAAACAAAGGTTAGAAAACAAGTATATGGTGCATTGTTTCCTGAAAACGAGCTTCAAGTTAGCTCAAAAATGATAATCTGTTCACCGGTTCTGCCAGATCCTTCATGTGATGGATCCGTCCAGGCAAAATCTTGGGAACCGTGAACCTGCAACTTAGTGGCAGCAATGGTAGATATAAATAGTGACGTAAACGTCCAAATGAGTTATGTATTGTTGCAACAAACATACTTACGTAACTATATAGCATACAAACATGTAGTTTCATTCAATAAAACAAGAGAAATGATACACATATCTCTATAACTAAGAAAATGATACAAACATGTATTAAAGTAAAATTCCTAATAATTCTAAGTTGTGCCTAAAACTAGAGGACACACCACTTGTGCTTATATGCCTATGTTTAGGGACGATTAGATTTGTTGACTTCATCAAAACGTTCAAGAAGGTGATAGAACATGAAACGTAATTCATCATGTACTTCATGAACTAACCCTTGGACATGTTGACAATGAAAGCAATCATTGTCATGGCTAGGAAATGGTGGTGGTAAGAATGGAGTGGTTTGAGGTGGGAAGTTTGATGAGAAAGGTAGAGGTTCCATAAAGGATGGAGTGATTTATGGAGGTAAGTTTGATGAAGTCGGAGGTGGTTCAACTAAGGATGGAGGTGGTGACATACGTGTTGGTGGTGGAGGTAAGGAGGTGTCTACATCCATATGGTCCGGTCGTTGAGATTGTTGATTCCTCATAATCCAAAACAGACCATTTGAGGGTGAGGGAGGAAGAGACATGGGTGCCAGTGAAGTTCCAACACCAAAGTTTTGGTGAGAAGGTTGTTGTGGTACCATTTTCTCAAGAGATGAGAATATGGGCAATGGCAGTGGATGAGAAGGCCTAGGTGGTAAGTCTTCTAAGGAGTAAATGTTTGGAGATGAAAAAGGTGTGGTGAAAGAGATAGCTCTAGGTTCTAGAGGTGATAGTTTGGTTGCTTTAGTGGAGTAGGGGTGTTTGGTTTAGGAGGTATAGTAGTGTTTGGCAAAGGTTGTTTTGTGGGAAAAAGCCTTTTGGGAGTTGTTTTGATTGGTAGAGTTTGTTGTGAAGGTGTTCTAGTGTTTAAGGTTCTGATGGGTGATGACTCGGTTGAGGAGATTTCATGAACAACACGAGCAATTTTCTTGGGAGGTCCTTTGGTTGATGAATTTGCACTAGGTGCTTTTCTCATGGTGAAATGTTAGAAGTGAGAAATGTAAAAGGAAGTTTTAGCTACCGAGAATGAGTGTTTGAATGATGATTTTGAAGCACAAACACAAGTTGTTTATAAAAGAAGAAATTAGGCAAGTGAATTAAAGCTTAAACCACCAAAATTCTTCAAATTACAATGATTTGCATGCACAAGAGTCAACTACATTGTTGTTCTGATCTAGGGAGTCATTTAAGACAATGTGGAGTGTTTAGATTAAGAAAGAGGGTTTGAAATGAGTATATCAAGTGAGATTAGGCAGTCTGTGCAGCCGGTTCTCACAAATCCCTCACTTGAGGGATCCGGCTCTCAGAAGCCAAGAAAAAGAGTGATGAGGTTATAGCAAGGTCTAGCACCTACATATCTTGAGTGATTTAGTCTCCTCAAGTATCTTAAATGGTATATGACTTAAATGATCAAGCATGATGAGTGAGGAGAGTTAATGATGACTTTTATGGAAAGAAATGGAGTTTTTATGAACACCAATGAGTGATCAAGGATGACACTAAGAGTTTTGAGGATGGTAAATGATTATAGAGACCAGTTGGTGATCAAAGGAAAATTTAGAAAATTCCTTAAATATCACAAGAAATGAAAAACTAGTTTTTAGAGCATTTTAAAGTAAAGATGACTAAAATCAATTTGCTAAAATTGAGAGAAATATCAAACTACTTGTCTTGAGATGAGAGGAACAATGTGTAGACATTGGAGCGGAAATATGGTGAGTTTTGACGTAATGATAAATCAAAAACACCTAGAATTTGATCCTAAGTCATCTATGAGTGAATGTGAGATTAACCGAGCCTAAGGAAAAGTTAAGTGATCTTAATGTATCATGTTTAACTAGTCCAATAAGGTCTGGAAGGTTGGATTGATGTAAGGAAGCTAAAAATGCATTTCTGTCCACCCGGATCCCACGGATCCTTCACTTGAGGGATGCAGCTAGTTATAGCCCAGGGATCCGGCATCTGAGACAAATTTCTTAACAGTAAGATTGCAAAATTTTGCTCTAGGTATCAAATTTTGAAACTAATGATTTCTTCAGTAATCATACATGTATACAAGTAAGACATAGTAAGTATAGCATGTAGAAACAACATATGGGTAAGCAAACTAGATAATGACCATATTTTGATATGAGAACAATCAAGTATGTCTTGCATAAAGTAGATAAAGTCATGATCACACATTGTTTTAAAAATCATAAAACATCCAAAATAATCTGTGGTAAAACATATCAATCTATCAACTGATAATGGTTCTTGTGGATGTGTCTTATTGTAGGTTTTATATCAGGGGCCATTCATGGACAATACATAGTTATCTTCTATAAGAGAAAGTGTGTTGCTGGTTTTATTCATATCAGAAGAGTGGAGGGGGCTTAATGTATTTTATTCTCCTACTTAATCAACCCTTTCTTCTAGGTTAGACACACAACTGTGTGTGCAGTCACTATCTTACACTCAGTCTCTCTTGATCATTGTATTGGTCTTTTTCTTCTTTGTAACTATCCGGTTATTGTCTTATTGATAATAACCTGACCTTGTAAACTTTGTGTATTGTTGGTTGGTTCAATCTATGCTAATTAATGAGGTTTTGGTTTGAATAAAGGTGTTGTTGTGATTATGTTGTTGCTGATACTTTCTCACATGGTATCAGAGCCTCAGGCTCATAATCACGGTTGATTTACTTTCTAGGGTTTCTTTCTAGAAACTTGGGGATCTTTGTTCCTGGTCCTTTCGACAACAATTAAAAGTATTTCTGGGTTTTATAAGGTGGTCAATCTCGATTACCTTGCTGTATTGGGTATTAGTTGAAAATTTAGGGCTTTCTCCTGAAACCCTAATTTCTCTGTGTTTTGAGGCTTTTGCTACTGGCGTAATTGATGGTTATTTCATGCTCACAATTAGCCCTAGACTAAGTGAGTCTAGGATAATTCTGATTTGTTTCTTCCGCTGCATATTACTCTGTAAGTCTATTTTCATTCTTAAATAACAATACTTAAGTCTTTGAGGGTGCAAACGGGTAGACTAACATCTTGATATGCCACCTCCGTGTGGTACGAATACCTGCTATGGTTTACCCCAATCCACTGGCTTGGTACTTGTTATTTCTTAATTTCAAGTTATTTATCTCACTTTCTCTTATCTCTGTTTAAGCTATTGTTGGTTATTATTCTGGTTGTGTTATGTGCTTATCTGTGATATTTTTTGTCGGTGTTATCTGCTTTCCTTATTGTTGTATTATGGCTGGTGGTGATGATAATGTTGGTGGTGGTTCTTCCACTGAAATAAGCTTGTCTTTTGGTGATACTTTATATTTACATCCTAATAACACAAATGGTACTCCTATTGTGTCCATCAAACTTACTAGAACATAAATTTATAAAATATGGAGTATGGCCATGACCTTTGCCTTAAAGAATTATTGATGGTACTTGCTTAAGAGATGACTCAAACCCTGTTCTTGCCAATCAATGGGATACCTATAATTCTGTTGTTGTCACTTGGATTCTAAACTCTCTTAGTTCTGAATTATTTTCTGGTGCTATCTATGCTAAAAATGCCTGTGAAATGTGGAATGACCTTAAAGATACTTATGATAAGGTTGATGGTTCAGCTTTCTTTAATTTGCATAAAAATATAAACTCTCTTAGTCAAAGTGGGTCCTCTCTTGCTGATTATTACAACAACCTTAACTCTTTATGGAAACAATTTGATTCAATGATTAGCTTACCTCCCTGTACTTGTAAGGCTACAAAACATTTTGAAAAACACAATCAACTAATCAAATTAAGGCAGTTTCTCATAGGCCTTGATGACAATTATGTGCCTATTAGAAGTAATATTCTGACCAGAGACCCTTTACCTAATGTCAAAAATGCTTTCTCTGTTGTCTCTGGAGAAGAATCTCACAGAAATGCTTCCTCTAGGAATAGTTCTGTTAAACCTAATGCTACAACATTTGCTGCAAAAACTTTTGATGGTGCAAATTTTTTTGATAACAAAAAAGGGTTTAACAACAATAACAATTTCAACAAAGGATCTGGTTTTAATACTGGTAACAGTTCAAACAACAGAGGACCAAACTTGAATCTCAAATGTACTAATTGCAAAAAACCTGGGCACACTGTTGATATGTGTTATGACCTTGTTGGTTACCCTGCTGGGTATGTTAAAAGGAACTTCAATGCTAAATCAGAGTCGCCTATGACCATGCCCCTTGCCAAGCGTCTTCTAATAGTGAGCTATCGCCTTAAACCTGAGAACACATGCAAAAAAGAGTCAGCTTTCGCTTGTGAGTTCATAGAGTTTAGTTACAAAATTAATAGTGAACCTGATAGAGTTAATTGCTAAGTGCGACTAAGGCAGATATATAATGTACACATTCCAACCAACAATCAATCCAATCAATAATCAATCCAACTAAGCGACACTAGCCAGGCACCACGTTATAGCAAAGCTTAGAGTAATGCTACCCTAGTCTAGGTCGGATATATTTAGCTAGGCACCGCGTTATAGCGTAGGAATGCTACCCTAGGCTAAGTCAACAACTGTCGCACTTATAGCCTATCCTATTCGGCATATTAGCAATTCAATAGGGTAGTGGCAGGTCCAAGAAATAGTTTGTATTCACATAAACACGTAAAACGTTCAATCACCAAATCAAATATACCAAACAACGGTCATTCACAAATCATATTCACGTTTCCAATTATAGTGGATTAAAAGCAGCATGTATTCTCCCCCAAAATAGTTATGAAAACATTTGAAAAGAGGGGCGATGAAACTCACCTTAGCCACAACAATGCACTATTCACTATTGACACGACTGTCATCTAAAGGTAATCTCCAAGGCATCCAGATGAATGTATGACAAGTACGATAGAATAGAAGTGACGCAACCTAATGCGTATACGATAATCTTAAAATACAACTCATATGATAAAGAAGTTGATAAAAGTATTGTGTCGTAGTTTTCGTGGATCATTCATGTCGTTACTTTCAAAAGTCCATTATCATTCCCAAAAGTTTATAATTAATATCTCAAAAGTTAAGTTTTAACGTTTCGTATGGTGGTAAGAAAGCAAGACTCGACATACAACTCACGCCAAAAAGTGTATCAAAAATAACTCACACCAAAGATGTAACTCACGCCAAACATAACTCATACCAAGACATAATATATATCCCAATATATTATGAGGAAAGGTCAAGAGTTGACCAAGACTCAACTCAAGTAGACAACGACCAGGAAGAAATCGGGGAACTAAAGACATATAACTATGCAAAGAAAGTAAGTTAATTGGTAAGTCTCGGTGTTTACCCATAATCCCCAAATAGTTCGCATAAACCAACTATGTTTTATAATAATGATAAGTTTGAATTTACAATTCACACAATAAAAGTTTTATCATTTAAAAGAACACTTGTTTAGACTCTCGTCGGGTTTTCAACAATAAAAGTGATTTAAATAAAAATAAATATAAGTTTAGAATGTTTTTATAAATGTTGGCATGACGCGTTCATTTATAAAATATTCCCAAATCGTCGTGACTTTAATAAAATAAATTTCTCAAAGTAATATTCCCCGACAATTTACTAGAAAATCAGTAACGAGTATTCATTGATTATTAAACAATTTTTCTTTATTGATCGTTGCAAATCAAATATATTAAATTCATAGTGAGTCTAATAGATTGTATTCATTTTGTCCAATAATTATCGATCCAATAATTTTTATTTCGCATATGTCTAATGTCAATTCACAATCCGACAAGTATCCGTAATTATCAAAATCCAAGTCACAACCGAATAACAAGTACCAAGTCTCAAAAGCTTACCCGAAACATACCAATAGCACCAATGTCAAACTAAATAAACACGTTAGCCCGATAATCGTTTAATAGCCAAAACTATTATTACAAGTTATAAACATAACATAAATACTTACCTGATATAAATAACATTAACAACCTTTTTCACTCTTTTTGCTTAATGACTCAAGAGAACAAATCAAGGGATTGTGACTCAACTAACTAAGTTTCAAACCAAAAATAAGGACGACTAGCCATTAGTTTAAGTTTCGAGACGATTACTATATCGTTTTCTCATTTTACCGTAACTCAAAATAATGCCCTTAGATGATTGTTTAACCTTGACACAAACAAACAAATCAAACCCGAGATCAATGACAATCACAAGTCAATAATATACCACCGACATAAGACCTATCTTTACTGAATCAGAACCGAGTGGTTTTTAACTCGATTCGACACAACTGAAATGACAATAATAACTTCACCAGACTCTAAAACAAATCCGGGTCTTAGTCTCAACTCGTATACCTTCTCATCTCCAACGAATACCACTTAGCAATTATATTACCACACGAAATCAGTTGCAACACTTTTCCAAACATTTCATCATATTTATTAACCATTTCTCAAAATATGTTTATCCTGTTTATTAGTTTTTATGTCCACGAATATTAACACGAAACGAAAACAAACGATTTGAAATCGTTTACTAACTGAGAAATACATAAACGAAAGAAGGAGGCGGCATCTTACCAACACAGTCGAGAAAATAGAAAAGAAATGAAAAAGACGATGGGGTGGAGCGATGGAGGAGTGGTGGTGACCACAGCCGTGGCGGCTGTGGTGGTTGAGACCACTGTGGCGGCGGTGGCGTGCTACAACCGTCCCGTTAATCTTCAAACAAACCCTATTCGTGACCATCACTCTATCCCTATTCAACCATACAAACCCTAAATTTCGAATCTAGAAAACTAGATTTAGGGTGCGTGTGAGGGCTTGAACGTGCGTACGATGTATAAACGGGGTCACAAGACCCCGATCTATCATTTAGAAAGGGTGGTGTCATTGTTGGAGGTCGCCGGAATTTTGGCCGGAAAAAGTGACGGCGCCGGAACCCTAGGGGAGGGTGGCCGGATTTTCTAGAGTGAGAAAGGAGAGATATGTGTGTGTTTTTGTAGAGAGAGAAATAGACGTGTGAAATGGGAGAAGTGTGAGAATGAGTGGGTATTTATAGTCCTAGGAGGGACTAGTCTTGTACAATAGAAACCATAGGGGCGGCCATGAAACTTATTCAAGGACCATACACGTAACTTTGTGAAACTTTAAATATATTAGGTTCGGGACTCGTTTAACCTAGTAAACGAAGGATTCGTGACTCGGGAGTTACGCCAATGCTCTCAGAATAATATTTCCCATAAAAATGATATATAGTACGACTCGTATCTCAAATTGGTTAAAACGATCGCTCTAATTGATATTTCTCCAATTACGACGCATCGAGGAATTTACGGGTTGTCACAGTCTCACCTCCTTAAAAGGAATCGCGTCCTCGTGATTCAATTCAAGTTACTCGTTGAGGTTCAAAAAAGGCGAGTGCATACGCTCGAGGACTCATCTTCACGTTCCCTACGTGAATTCAAGATCTTACTGCTAGTTTCTACGAATTTTTGAAGATAGGGATGCGACTTTACTAAAGTCGCTCGATTTGATGTTCTATGGTTTTGATAGGTCGACAAAGTTTAAACGTTCGAAGGTTAGGATTTCCCATAGGGATAACGATTGCCCCATCGGTGAGTCATTTCTTCCTATTACACATGAAACGTCGAGAGTACTACTGAGTCTTGACGATAGGTCAAGGCTCTAAGCTACTGGTCTAATCAATCTTCAACAAGGATTTCAATAAGATTGATACAACGAGGATTAAGCTTCCGCGTTTACCAAACGCTTCACACATTCTCATGGTGAATCTCCTAAGCTTAACCTAGATCATATCCGGGAAGTCAAGAGATTTACGTTGTTTGTGTCTTCTAATGGTTTGCGAGTAGTTTGCATATCCATCCCAACTTAGAACGGTCTCCTTGACAGCTTCTCAATTAGGTTCAGGGTTGGTAGGTTGGGTATTTCCATTCTTACCCAACAATCGGGATCAGTACTTATGACCACAGAGGGTTTCTTATGGTGTCTTCAAATCACTAAAGTGATAGGAATGGTTATAGGAGAATATGGCCAATGGAAGGTGTCTATCCAAACCATTTCCAGACTCGAGAGATGTCTATAATAGAATTTGGCCAATGGAAGGTATATATCCTAACCATTGCTAATCTTGATAAACACGCGACGTGTCTACTAATGCTCGGATAGTTTCTTCACTTCGACCATCAGTCTGGAGATGATACTCTATAAGCATATCCAGATCTGTTCTCTCAGCTCTAGGAAGTGATGGGTGTGTGGCAATTGCCATGATCCGAAAGAATAAAAATCAGCATTTTTTAATGCACACGATCTCCTTTACGTGTGCAGAAACCTATTTGTTTAACCCATGCTTCCGATCACACTTCTTCCTTAAAGAGGATCGAAAACAAAAGTTGAAGGAGGATCAGGTGTGTACCAACATAATGATTCTCAGATAGAGAAAGCGGATCAAGGGAAGATTTCCCTTGTCGATTGGTGTTCTACTGTGAGACAGAAAGTGAGGAGCTAGAGTTCAGAAGTGTGGGCTAGCTCATCAGAGCAAAGCCACTCTACCAGAGGGAGAGAAATGAGTACTCTCTCACCTCCTTAAAATAAGATAGAGGGATTCTCTAGAATTGCTATAACTATAAGAGGAGGGACGAGCAAGGTTGTCCATACATTCCATCTTGCTGAATAGCGGGAGGTGAACAGGTTGGGTAGGACTACCAACAACCATTCAGGTAAAGGCACGGAATCTACTTTCAAGGTTTCATCTACGGTGCAGCTTATCGTTCGGCGGGAGGACCGAAAGGATAGCAGGTGTTTCTCGAAGAACGAGAGAACGATTAGGTGGTTGTCCCAAGGAACGCGGTTTAGGTTACTCCTTAGGATTTCAAGATTTACGTTAGGCACGGAATCCCTACTGGACGAGAAGTCTAGGAAGTTCAGAGTACGACTCTGTTAGAAAGTGTTGATTGTTGCTAGCAATCAGTCGGTTGATTTAGCACGATATCTAGGTTAGAGGCGGAAGGTATTACTCTGATGGAGAGTATTGATTTCTAACATTAATCAGCCAATTGACTCATTAGTTCACTTGATACCTAATGCAGAAAGGTGTCATATTCGGATCCCAAAGTCCTAATTCCCAAAAGAAGTTCGACTACTAATCGATATCAGATCAATTTCCTTAACATGAGTAAACGTCCACGACTCTAGGTTCGCATCGATAGCGTATAAGGTACAATACTGATAGGAAATTACAAGTAGTACCACAATTGGTGGTATGACGTCAGCAGACTACTGTTGATAAAACAAAGTTGATGGTTCAAAGTTGTTAGAGCAACGCTGACGGAACAATATCTACAAGATAACCTTGGTGAACAACTTCACTAAAACCGGTTGCTAAAACGTTATCGATAGGGGTACCTAACTAGAGGATATTGTACAACACCAACAGTACGTAAGGTACAACCTTAACCGTGAGTTGTTGACGAAGCAATGTCGAGAAGACATTATCGGTTTAGAGAGGTGAACAATGTCGACCGGGTGGGTGACGTTATTTGAATCAACATCGAGTGAATGGTAAGGTTTCAGAAGTCTAAACAATAGCCAATTCGAGACGAGGCTCGAGGTAAAAGTGTCCGTAACAGGATTACCAATGACACGAGGCGAAATGATAATTCTGACGAGGTTACAAACGAAACGACGAAGAATGATAATTCCAACAAGGTTACTTAACGAAACGAGGCCGAATGTCGATTCAAGGCCAAATGATGACTCGAAGTCAAATGATGAGTTAACAACTCGGAACGAGGTCTAAAATAACAAAATCCAACAATCCCCAAAAATCAAAATCAAAACCGAATCCAAAATAGTCCAGACCAAATCCAAAAGTAGCCCAAAACGATTCCAAATGCTCTAGTGAGATCGACGAGGCTTATGACGATAAGCAACTCGGATCTGAACAGTGCCAATCGGGTCTAACCCGACTTAAGGTGAACTACGCATGACAACGTCAAATAGGAATTCTGCATAAGCAGAGACTTGTAGCGATGCCAGAAGAGTTATGGTTCAAGAGGTGTTGCGATGCCAGTGTGTCGTGTGTGAGTGCGGGCTTTTGTGATGTTCGGTGAGTGTGTGTGTGTTCACCTAAAGCTCATCATCCCCAAAACCAAACTCTATCCCAGACATAATTCTGTTATAACTACTCCAAGTATCGCAAAATTCACCTCTGAGTCGTACATAGGTGATCAGTCCATGTCCCACTGTCCCTGGCTGAATATAGGTGATCAGTATATATTCACCCGAGGTTCAATGAATTTTGATATACCCGACTTAGTTATACTAGCACCATGTCCTCTACATCCCAATCATTCCCAAGGCTACTACTAGTGCGAGCTCTAAATCGCAAAATGAGATTACGCAAGGAATTTACGTAACTCTGTGAAAGGCATAGTACGTGCGTAAGCATGAGGACATACTTACTAGGTGTGCTTAAGCATGAGGACATGCTTTCTGTGCGTGTATAAGCATGAGGGCATGCTTATAGTGTGTGCATAAGCATGAGGACATGCTTATGGTGAATTACTAAGATAGGAAGCCTTAAAGCGTCTACTAATAAGGCACACATTCGACAAGTGTCTCATCAAACAAATCATCAAATAAGCCATAAACATCTCATCAATCAATTCGTCTAATGTGTTCTCAATTATCTACATCTTTAAACTAGTCGTACGCGAGGCTTCAGCCTGGCAGGCAGGCATGTGACGATCATAGGGCTAAGTTTTCGAAAAAGTGGTTATAGTCTAGGTTTTGAAAATACCCAGTTCTCTATAACCTGGGCTCTGATACCAATCTGTAATACCCCGAAATTTGGGTCCAGCGGAAGCATACGAACCCTTGGGTGCTACAATCTTGGTATCACAACATAAGGTACAAAGAATGATTTTTATCCCATTTATTTAGAATAAGATTCATTAATTAAAAACCATAAGTTTACATTAACGAAAGTAGTGCGGAAATAGGCCCAAAAGATAATTAAAGCGGTCCTCGTTTATTCATCAGAGTCGCCTATGACCATGCCCCTTGCCAAGCATCTTCCAATAGTGAGCTATCGCCTTAAACCTGAGAACACATGCTAAAAAGGTTCAGGTTACGCTGGTGAGTTCATAGAGTTTAGTTACAAAAGTAATAGTGGACCTGATAGAGTTAATTGCTAAGTGCGACTAAGGCAGATATATAATGTATACATTCCAACCAACAATCAATCCAATCAATAATCAATCCAACTAAGTGACACTAGCCAGGCACCACATTATAGCAAAGCTTAGAGCAATGCTACCCTGGTCTAGGTCGGATATACTTAGCTAGGCACCGCGTTATAGCATAGGAATGCTACCCTAGGCTAAGTCAACAACTGTCGCACTTATAGCCTATCCTAGTCGACATATTAGCAATTCAATAGGGTAGTGGCAGGTCCAAGAAATAGTTTGTATTCACATAAATACGTAAAACGTTCAATCACCAAATCAAATATACCAAACAATGGTCATTCACAAATCATATTCACGTTTCCAGTTATAGTGGATTAAAAGCAGCATATATTCTCCCCCAAAATAGTTATGAAAATATTTGAAAAGAGGGGCTATGAAACTCACCTTAGCCACAGCAATGCACTATTCACTATTGACACGACTGGCATCTAAAGCTAATCTCCAAGGCATCCAAATGAATGTATAACAAGTACGATAGAATAGAAGTGACGCAACCTAATGCGTATACGATAATCTTAAAATACAGATCATATGATAAGTTGATAAAACTATTGTGTCGTCGTTTTCGTGGATCATTCATGTCGTTACTTTCAAAAGTCCATTATCGTTCCCAAAAAGTTTATAATTAATATCTCAAAAGTTAAGTTTTAACATTTCGTGTGGTGGTAAGAAAGCAAGACTCGACATACAACTCACGCCAAAAAGTATATAAAAAATAACTCACACCAAAGATGTAACTCACGCCAAACATAACTCATACCAAGGTATAATATATATCCCAATATATTATGAGGAAAGGTCAAGAGTTGACCAAGACTCAACTCGAGTAGACAACGACCAGGAAGAAATCGGGGAACTAAAGACACATAACTATGCAAAGAAAGTAAGTTAATCGGTAAGTCTCGGTGTTTACCCATAATCCCCAAATAGTTCGCATAAACCAACTATGTTTTATAATAATGATAAGTTTGAATTTACAATTCAAACAATAAAAGTTTTATCATTTAAAAGAACACTTGTTTAGGCTCTCGTCGGGTTTTCAACAATAAAAGTGATTTAAATAAAAATAAATATAAGTTTAGAATGTTTTTATAAATGTTGGCATGACGCGTTCATTTATAAATATTCCCAAATCGTCGTGACTTTAATAAAATAAATTTCTCAAAGTAATATTCCCCGACAATTTACTAGAAAATCAGTAACGAGTATTCATTGATTATTAGACAATTTTTCTTTATTGATCGTTGCGAATCAAATATATTAAATTCATAGTGAGTCTAATATATTGTATTCGTTTTGTCCAATAATTATCGATCCAATAATTTTTATTTCGCATATATCTAATGTCAATTCACAATCGGATAAGTATCCGTAATTATCAAAATCCAAGTCACAACCGAATAACAAGTACCAAGTCTCAAAAGCTTACCCGAAATATACCAATAGCACCAATGTCAACCTAAATAAACACGTTAGCCCGATAATCGTTTAATAGCCAACATGATTATTACAAGTTATAAACATAACACAAATACTTACCTGATATAAATAACATTAACAACCTTTTTCACTCTTTTTGCTTAATGACTCAAGAGAACAAATCAAGGGATTGTGACTCAACTAATTAAGTTTCAGACCAAAAATAAGGAGGACTAGCCGATTAGTTTAAGTTTCGAGACGAGTACTATATCGTTTTCTCATTTACCGTAACTCAAAACAATGCCCTTAGATGATTGTTTAACCTTGACACAAACAAACAAATCAAACTCGAGATCAATGACAATCACAAGTCAATAATATACCACCGACATAAGACCTATCTTTACTGAATCAGAACCGAGTGGTTTTTAACTCGATTCGACACAACTGAAATGACAATAATAACTTCACCAGACTCTAAAACAAATCCGGGTCTTAGTCTCGAATCGTATACCTTCGCATCTCCAACGAACACCACTTAGCAATTATATTACCACACGAAATCAGTTGCAACACTTTTCCAAACATTTCATCATATTTATTAACCATTTCTAAAAATATGTTTATCCTGTTTATTAGTTTTTATTTCCACGAATATTAACACGAAATGAAAATAAACGATTTGAAATCGTTTACTAACTGAGAAATACAGAAACGAAAGAAGGAGGCGGCATCTTACCAACTCAGTCGAGAAAATAGAAAAGAAAGGAAGAAGACGATGGGGTGGAGTGATGGAGGAGTGGTGGTGACCACAACCGTGGCGGCTGAGACCACTGTGGCGGCGGTGGCGTGCTACAACCGTCCCGTTAATCTTCAAACAAACCCTATTCGTGACCATCACTCTATCCCTATTCAACCATACTAACCCTAAAACGAAACCCTAAATTTCGAATCTAGAAAACTAGATTTAGGGCGCGTGTGAGGGCTTGAACGTGCGTACGATGTATAAACGGGGTCACAAGACCCCAATCTATCGTTTAGAAAGGGTGGTGTCATTGTTGGAGGTCGCCGGAATTTTGGCCGGAAAAAGTGACGGCGCCGGAACCCTAGGGGAGGGTGGCCGGATTTTCTAGAGTGAGAAAGGAGAGATATGTGTGTGTTTTTGTAGAGAGAGAAATAGACGTGTGAAATGGGAGAAGTGTGAGAATGAGTGGCCATTTATAGTCCTAGGAGGGAGTAGTCTTGTACAATAGAAACCATAGGGGCGGCCATGAAACTTATTCAGGGACCATACGCGTAACTTTGTGAAACTTTATATATTAGGTTCGGGACTCGTTTAACCTAGTAAATGAAGGATTCGTGACTCGGGAGTTACGCCAATGCTCTCAGAATAATATTTCCAATAAAAATGATATATAATACGACTCGTATCTCAAATTGGTTAAAACGATCGCTCTAATTGATATTTCTCCAATTACGACGCATCGAGGAATTTACGGGTTGTCACACATGCCCATGCCCGCGGTTATTTATTGCCCGCGGGTAAACCCGTGGGTTAGTGTAATACAACAAAACTACAAAACCATGATATGAAAACTAGCTAAGAAATTGCATAACAAGACACCAATCAATTTTCCAAATACCAAGTTCACAATACTTAAACACATGTCTGAAAGTAGCAATTGAACATCATTACACCAAATCACATGTATACAACTCTGATTATCTGATCTTTCATATTCTCTTTTTAGTCTTGAAACTCAAACAAACTTTTAGGTTAATGTTTTTTCTTGAGACTTGGTAACTATTAAATGTATACCATGCAATATCATACATATTTTAATTAGAATAATTAATTTTAACATGGGTTTATGGGTGCACCCACGGGTATTTTGAAGGGTATACCCGTGGGTATTTTAAATGGGTGTCATGGGTTTACCCGCGATGGGTATGCCTCACCCGTTACCCACCCGCCACCCATTAATGGGTACAGATTTTCACCCACGACCCACCCGTGGGTGAAAATTGACGATTTTACCAACCCATTTATGTGCGGGTACCCGCGGGTTGCGGGTTTTTTCTCGCCCATTGCCATCCCTACTGTTTGTTCATAAGATTGCTAGAGACAATAAGATGTTTGTTGGCTTTAATGAATCTAATTGCTATATACATGATTTACATCAAAAAAGGATTGTGGGGATTGGTAAACAATGCAATGGGTTATATATGTTTGATATTGATTCTACATGTAAGATTACTTCTAATAACTGCATTTCTGTCTGTTATGTTTCTAGAAATCTCTGGCATCAAAGACTTGGTCATCCTTCTGACCAAGTCCTGCATATACTTAAACCAACTCTTAATCTTGATAGTTCATCTGAATCTGATCATCTTTGTGATACTTGCAATAAAGCTAAACAAACCAGGGAACCATTCCCTCTAAGTGAACATAAGTCAACTAAAATTGGTCAACTTGTTCATCTAGATGTATGGGGCCCATACAAAGTCACTAGCAGAGATGATTACAAATATTTTTTAACAATTGTTGATGACTATTCAAGGGCAATCTGGGTTTATATGCTTAAAGGAAAGGATGATGTTTATGTTTCCATTGTTAACTTTGCTCATATGTTATCAAATCAATTTGAACACAATGTAAAGATTTTCATAAATGATAATGGAACAAAATTTGACAACAACAAACTTCAACAATTTTTTCATGAGAAAGGAATTTTACATCAAACTTCTTGTGTTTACACACCAAAACAAAACAGTATTGCAAAAATGAAACATATGCATCCTCTTAATGTGGCTAGATCATTTATGTTTCAGGGGGAATTACCTCTATATCTCTGGCCTAAATGTGTCATAACTGCTGCTTATGTTATAAATAGGTTGCCTTCTTCTGTGTTATCTGGAAAGTCCCCCTTCTCTTTTGTGTATGGGCATGACACTTCACTCTCTCACCTTAGATTTTTTGGCTGCTTATGCTATGCTACCATTCTCAACATCTTTGAAAAATTTGGTAGTAGATCTGAAAAAAGTGTTTTTATTGGTTACTCTAATGAGAAAAAAGGTTATAAGCTTTTAAGTTTGGAAAAAAAAATATCTTTCACTCCAGAGATATCAAATTTTATGAAACTGTTTTTCCTTTCAAAATGAAAAATGCTTTGACAAAACCTATTTTTGAAACTTGTGTGTCTAAAGATTTAAATCACAAAAACTTTTTTGATTAAAAAATAAGTCCCAATGATGAAGGGAGAGTGACTTCTTATGATGAGGGCACAGTGTTGGGTCATCCTAATAAGGATGATGAACCTGTTGCAACTTCCATTGATGAAAATACACACCCTGAGGGCACTATATCACATGAAACATACCCTGTTGATAATCTTCTGACTCTGATCAGAACCCTGAACAAGAAGAAGGCTTGCCAGCCATCACTGCTAGAAGGTCAACTAGAGTTTCAAAATTGCCTAGCAATCTTAATGATTTTATTGTTGAAGGTAAAGTTAAATATGGTGTTGAAAGAGTTTTTAATTACTCCAATCTAAACAAAGATAATTTACTGCTTTGCCTCTAGTCTAAATAAAATCATTGAACCTACTTGTTATGAATAAGCAATTCTTGACAATAATTGGGTTGATGCTATGAATTCTGAAATTGAGGCCTTAAATGAAAATTATACTTGGGATATAATTGATCTGCCACCTAATAGAACTCCTATTGGTTACAAATGGATCTTTAAGATCAAATACAAAGCCAATAGTAAAATTGATAGATACAAGGCCAGATTAGTTGCTAAAGGCTTCAACCAAAGGAAAGGGATAGACTATGATGAAACCTTCTCACCTGTTATGAAAATGTCTACTGTTAGATGTCTAATTGCCTTATCTGCGAAAAACAAATGGCCTCTTTTCCAACTTGATGTTAATAATGCCTTTCTGTATGGAGACCTAGATGAAGATGTCTATATGACCATTCCTAAGGGTTTCCGTGATGAGAACAATAAAAATAAAGTATGTAAACTTGTTAAGTCTCTCTATGGCTTAAAACAAGCTCCTAGAAAATGGAATGAAAAACTTGTTAGTGTATTAAAAGAGAACAACTTTGATCAGTCTGCCAATGATCATTCTCTGTTTACCAAACATATAATAACAAGTTTATTACCCTTCTTGTTTATGTGGATGATATTGTTCTTACTGGAAACTGCATTGATGAGATAAATCAGTTCAAAGATTTTCTAAAAACTAAATTTCATATCAAAGACTTGGGGAACTTGAAATATTTTCTTGGTATTGAGGTTTTAAAGACTGGTAATGATATTTGTCTCACTCAAAGAAAATATTGTCTTGAACTTCTCAAAGAATTTGGGCTTCTTGGGTGCAAACCTGTGTCTACTCCTATGGAACCCAACTATGTTCTACCATACATTCCCACTTGGAATGTGCACTCAATGTTCTGAGATACCTAAAAGGAGCTCCAGGTAAAGGTCTAAGGTATGATTTTAGTAACTCTGATAATCATCTTGAAGGGTATAGTGATGCAGAATGGGCTAAGTGCAAAAAAAACCAGGAGATCTGTCACTGGTTATTGTGTGTTCTTTAATAATTGTTTGATCTCATGGAAAAGTAAAAAACATAACACTTTCAAAATATTCCACAGAAGCATAATATAGATCAATGTCTACTGCTGCCTGTGAAATTATTTGGATTCAAAAAATTTAAAAGATCGAAAGGTAGATATCAATCTTCCTGTCAACCTCTTTTGTGATAACAAGTCTGCTCTGCAACTTGCTGTTAATCATGTTTTCCATGAAATATCAAAACACTTTGAGATTGATGTTCACTTCATCAGAGAAAAAATTGCAAAAGGTATTATAAGTGCCAAAAAGATTGGCTCTTCAAACCAAAATGCAGACATATTTACCAAAAATCCATCTGTTTATCAGCATAAATTCCTGTGTGAAAAATTGATATTATTTGATACGTTTGCCAAATAGATTAAGGGGGACTGTTCAAATATATCATCATAATATGTGGTCAAACATATCAATCTATCAATTGCTAATGGTTCTTGTAGATGTGTCTTATTGCAGGTTTTATATCAAGGGCCATTCATGGACAATACATAGTTATCTTCTATAAGAGAAAGTGTGCTGCTGGTTTTATTCATATCAGAAGAGTTGAGGGGGCTTAGTGTATTTTATTCTCCTACTTAATCAACCCTTTCTTCTAGGGTTAGACACACAAATGTGTGTGCAGTCACTATCTTACACTCACTCTCTCTTGATCATTGTATTGTTTCTTCTTTGTAACTGTCTGGTTATTGTCTTATTGATAATAATAAACTTTGTGTATTGTTAGCTGGTTTAATCTATGCCAACTATTGAGGTTCTGGTTTGAATAAAGGTGTTGTTGTGATTCTATTGTTGCTGATACTTTCTCACAAGAAGTCTAGAAAAAGGAGAAGAGTTTCTAGTCAGATATCAAAGTGCTTATATGATTCAAAGTTGAAAGGAGTTCGTAACTGAATGATGACAGTTTCATGATATGGACTTTTCAACTCTAAGTCAAGTTTTTAAATTAAGTAACATGCTTAACTTTCAAATCAAAATCACATTCTTATTTATAAAAGATGCATATGAGAAAGTCTCAGGTATTCTGCAATATGCCGAATTTCGACCCTTTACTAAGTTTGACTGGATTAAGAGGCCTTGGTATCAATGTAAAGGATATGATTTAATGATTGTTCAAGTTCGAGCTCAATTCTTGAATTGATAATACAAATAGTCGTTTTAGTGTTGAACTGGCAGCAGTTCGATTAGAGATGTTAAATAGCTCAGAGATACCCATCAATACTACACTCACAAAACAAGCCTACTTTCAAGAGCTTGAATAGCTAAACATATACATCAGAACACTGTTTCATTGGGTCAACTTGATGATATATTTAAGCCTAGTTCTTATAAACTTGAACTCGACTGTCATTTCAAACTCAGGCTTTGAGACTTGACTTGTTTGCAGCCCTAGTTTGATAGTTTCAAAATTAATCTGATTTAAAAGTTCCAAAAATATTAGTAGTTAAGTCAAGAAGATGTTCCCACCGATCTTCACCTTTTGGAGAAGTCAAGAAGATGTAAACTTCCATTGATCACCTTGAAGGAAATTTCCAACAGAATACACATTAACATGCTCAGCCGGAATCTGGCTACTCCAAGTCACCCTTGCGGACAAATCTGACCCCTTACCAGTATTACCAGACTCGCCATAATAAAGCATCTTCAAAGCAAAATCACCACTCCATGGCATCCACCCTTGAGGCATAATCAACGCCTCCAAATTACAATCAATAAAAACCGTCCTTGAGAACTCCTTCCATGGTCTCCCAAGGTAATTCTTATGAACTTTAGGCTTACTATAATATAGCCTCATGTACTCTTCAGTCCCGTTTATCAAGCAGTTTTGGAAAACAAAACCTGTAGACTGTGCAGGGTCAATTCGACCATGTGCTATTACAGCATTGTTCTCGCCTTTTTCTGGTTTAAGTTGACGTGGGCGGACTAGGATTGTGCAGTCTTGGAAGATTGATGCTGAGTTTCCAAATATGAAATCCACGTTGCCTTGGATTATGCATGATTTGTAGAATTGGCGAAGTGAGTGCGCGTAAAGGGTGTCTTGGTTTCCTAAGAACTCGCAGTTTTCGATTATGGATTGGTCACTGTCCGAGCGGAAGGCGACGGCTTGGTGTGCGTCGGGACCATGGTACAGTCTATAAAAAATGGCCGATACCGAAGATATTCAGCCCCTTGTTTGTGACAATGGTACCGGAATGGTGAAGGTGGGTATCATTTTGTACTCGTTAGTTATTAATTGGATTGTTTTTTTGCTTTGACTGTCATTCATTTGAGTTTGCTTTTGTTAAATTTATAGGCTGGATTTGCTGGTGATGATGCTCCAAGGGCGGTCTTTCCAAGTATTGTTGGTAGACCAAGACATACCGGTGTTATGGTTGGTATGGGACAAATGGATGCTTACGTCGGTGATGAAGCAAAATCAAAGAGAGGTATCCTTACTTTGAAGTATCCCATTGAGCACGGTATTGTCAGCAACTGGGATGATATGGAAAAGATCTGGCATCACACTTTCTACAACGAGCTTCGTGTTGCTCCTGAAGAGCATCCCGTTCTTCTTATTGAGGCACCTCTTAATCCTAAGGCTAACAGAGAGAATATGACTCAAATCATGTTCGAGACCTTCAATGTTCCTGCTATGTGTGTTGCTATTCAGGCCGTGCTTTCTCTTTATGCCAGTGGTCGTACAACCGGTTAGTTTCTACTAATATAATTCTGGGTCTGTTTGATTAGTGTTATTGTTGTATAGGTATTGTGCTGGATTTTGGTGATGGTGTGTCCCATACAGTGCCCATCTATGAAGGTTATGCGCTTCCTCACGCCATTCTTCGTCTTGATCTTGCTGGACATGATCTTACTGATTCCTTGATGAAGATTTTGACTGAAAAAGGTTACATGTTCACCACCACTGCCGAGCGGGAAATTGTCCGTGACATGAAGGAAAAGCTTGCATATGTTGCTCTTGATTACGAGCAAGAGCTTGAAACCACAAAAAGCAGCTCTTCAGTTGAAAAGAACTACGAATTGCCTGATGGACAAGTTATCACAATTGGAGCAGAGAAATTCTGTTGCCCTGAGGTTCTCTTCCAGCAATCCTTGCATCACTCAGCACCTTCCAACAGGTACATTAATCAAAATCACATCCTTCGCTTGTAATCGTTTATTCAGTTACTGATTACTAACTCGGTTTGTATTTGTCAATCAGATGTGGATCTCCAAGGGTGAATACGACGAGTCTGGCTCATCCATTGTTCACAGGAAGTGCTTCTAAGTATGGATTTTGTTGCTTTTGAAGATTGAATTTCTTTTGGTTTTTGGTTTTTTTTATTGCCTTTCTTTTTCGTGTTATGTTTCATGTGAACTAAGTAAGGCTGGCAGACGGTGGGCTATGGGGGAAGTGAAGGGGATTAACACCACGTTCATCTCTTAATCCATCACTCTGCTCTACCCCATTTGTCGATTGCTGCCAGAGATGTTTGTAGTTGGAGAGTGGTTGTGATGTCTTATTATGAATTCAAACTGTCGGTCTTTTTTTAATCCGTTTGTTGGAAATAATTATGTCAATGTCTACTGTATCAGAAATTATCTTAGACTCAGTTTGTGGTTATTTTATCATCTATAAGGATTATATTTATTGCTGGCTTTAGTGTATATCTGTTTTTAAGTGGTTGTATGTATAGCATTTTTTGGGTGTTGATTTGACTTAAAGATGCATATTAGAGAAATGGGAATGCTTAATTAAGATCGAAGCTTCCATTGATCACCTTGGATGAAGTTTGAGATGGAATACACATTTACATGTTCGGGTGGAATCCGGCTACTCCATTTCACCCTTCTTGTTGTATCCGACCCCTTGCCACTATTATTGTACTCACCATAATAAAGCGTTGTCAAACCAGAATCACCTTCCCATGGCATCCACCCCTCCGGTGTAATTAGCGCCTCCAGTGTACAACCAATGAAAACAGTCCTTGAGAAATCCCTCCATGGTCTTCCAAGGAAGTTCTCATGGACTTTAGGGTTGCTATTGTATAACTTCATGTACTCTTTAGTCCCGTTTATCATACAGTTTTGTAATACAAATCCTGTAGACTGGGCAGGGTCACTCCGTGCATGTGCTGTTACAGCATTCTTCTCCCCTTTTTCTGCTTTGACTTGACGCGGTCGAACCAAAATGGTGCAGTCTTGGAAGACGGTAGCAGAGTTGCCAAATATGAAATCAATGTTGCCTTCAATGCGACATGACTTGAAGAATTGGCGAAGGGTGTGTGTGTAAAGGGTATCTTGATTGCCTAGGAACTCACAGTTCTCCATAATGGATCGGTCACTGGTGGTACGGAAGGCCACAGCTTGGTGTCCGTCAGGACCAGCCGTGTTCTCAATGGTTAAATTACTTGCCATGAATCCATCCCCAAGCACCCCTGTTTCGTAAAAAAAGATGTTCAAGGTTATTCTTTCTTTGAGCAAATGTTCAAGGTTATTCTTTCTTTGAGCAAATGTTCAAGCTTATTCAATGACCCTTCTTTCTACTATTTTTTCTGAGCTCATAGTTACACTTGTCAGTACACTTAAAACTACATCCTAACAGGGTATCACTTGGCAGGTCAATGTGTTTTCTTTGCTTAAACAACTATATTTGTATTGTTAAACATTATTGTATTTGCCTATTGTGAGAACCTAAGTAATTTGTTCTGTCACTAATTGTTATAAAGATTGATATCCATTCGGCTGGGACGACTTAACCAGTAGATAATTCCAATTTGGTTTTAAAACCTATAAAACAAAACTTGTAAGTTACTTACCAACTGTAGCTGTGTTATACGTCGAAATCCCAGATTGCCCTATATTCAAATCCCCAGTTATTAAAGTTTTACCCATCCCCTCACCCAAAATCACCACATTCTGCTTTTCCAACCCAACCCGAACCGTTTCCTTATAAACCCCTGCTTTCACCAATATCACAAACCGCCGTCCGCCACCCCAATCCGGCGCCACGTTAACCGCCTCCTGAACCGTTTTATACTTACACCCACCACCTGAACCTTTACACACAGTCACGTCCACCTTCAACCCCAACGGTACCCCTAACCCCTCTCTCCCACTCCCACTCCGACCCTCACCCTTTTCCCAAAATCCATCTCTCTCCGTCTTCGGTGGGCCCCACAACATTGTGTTATTCCCAAACACATCATACGCCCTTATCATACTCAAAGCATTACTAGTATAACTAATCAAAAAAGTCATAATAAACGACATCGTATCAACTACTATCTTAGTATCATTAAATTTTGTTAACCCGGACCAACAGCCGTACTGGTAAGCAAAACAAGCACTTGTCCATGCACGTGCGTCCTTGATCTTTCCTTGTGGCAATACTTCAAGCGTTGATTTGATTCTATACTCTGAGTTACGTAGGTTTTCCATGCAGCTCTTAGCTACAGTTGTGCGGTTGGGATTGTTTGTTGACATCTTTAAGATTTCTTGTACTTTGGCTTGAGCTGTACGGATATTGTTAAGGGACATTGATAAGGCTGTTTGAATGATTTCGGTTGGTTTTGTAATTTTGGAAGACTTGGAAAATGATGATTCACATAAGGATTGGTTTCTTGTAGCTTTGCAAGCCTGACGGATTTGATCGAGAGAAGATGGTGTCGTTTGTTTTATTAGCGGATGATGGTGTTGTGTAGCAGAGGTGATTGTGGTTAGTGAAATGGGGATGAGAAAACAGATGAAGGCGAAGGGGGTTATAGCCATGGAGATGATAATATGTAAGTGATGAAATGGTTTTTTGCATGCATTTGGTATTTTGGTGTGTTATTTATATAGATCATACTACACAAGTTCGAAAAGAAAACCACCCCACTCCGGTCTACCTCTCTTTGGCGTGTTTGGATAAGCTTATTTTGATGTTTAAGCGTATAGCATTTGAGAAAGTTAGTAAGTACTTTGATGATGTTTGGAGGAGCTTATTAGCTTATGAAGAGAAAAAGAGCTTTATGCTAAATTAGCTCCTTAAAAATAGCTTTTTGCGGAAGCCCTAAGCTTAGCCAAACACCCTTTATAATCTTGTCTAAAGTTAGAAAGGACATGATGATATGAAAAGATGTTCCCCACGTATGTCAATTCAAGCTGTAGATATAGCATGTTTGAAGATATGTTTAAAAACGAACAAAAACGCTTGAAAACGTATGAAAAACATATTTTTTAGTTAATTACAAACGGTCGTTAGTCAAAAAGGACTGTGCAAACGAACAAAAATGTATGAAAACGTAAGAACACGGGCGAAAACGTGCGAAAACGTAAGAACACGGGCGAAAACGTATGAAAACGTAAGAAAACGTATGAAAACGTAAAAAAACATATTTTGTAGTTAATTACAAACGGTCGTTAGTCAAAACGTATGATAATGAAGCAAATGGGAAAGTAAGTTGCTGGAACATGCCAAAAGGACTAACGAAGCAAAGAGTTGGATGGTGATTATGGTATTTTTTTAGGTTGGTATCTGATAATAGAACAAATAGGAAAGTACGTTGCTATTACATGCCATTAACCATTTATTTATTTATTTGAAAACATAAAGTCTTTGAAATAGCGTGATATACAATTGGAAAACGCACTGAAAGCAATCACAATTTTAGACATACTCTAATCAATGGAAAGAAAGGTTGTCATTTGTCAATAATAAGTGTACAGAATGATCGATTGAAATGAAAACCAAGACCGAACGCAAGTCGAAAGATAGTCGCTAAGACTGCACAATGTATGCTTCTACAAATTTTATGAATAACCTCAAACTCGGGCTGTTTCGGGTCACAAAATTTGGCAAGTTTAAATCATCATATAACCAACTAGAAATGATAGAGAGATTTAAAACATAGACTAAATTCATGACTAACAAATTCGTCATTTTTTATTCAAAAGAAAAAAAAAAATAAAAAAAAAAAAAATTTTATCATTCAACAAATATATACATATTTTTTTCACTCCTAATCTTTCACTTTTGATCTTGACACATGTATTCATCTTGTTGTTAATTAGTCACACTTTTAAATTTTAGATATATATTTTAGACACGAGTATCATTTTCCATAGCAAATACATGTCATAAGATAAATGCTTGTTATCATGAGTTAAATAGCATACTTCACAAACATTTTCTGAACGTATATGCATAACATGTTATCTATGTTTGATATGTTTTTACTCTTGTTCGTAAAATTTGTTTTGTTAAAACGTGTAGATTAGTGTGTCTGTCTTCCAAAATTTGTTATATATTGGTTGTAGGTTTTGCAATAAAGAACATTTTTTAGAGTTTAGTTAGTATACATTGCCATCAACAGTGTAACATATAGCAAGTGAAAGAGATAGAACAAATGGACGAGTTTGGTCACATGCACTAAATATTGTTGATTCGGTGACGGTCACGAATCTGCTTTTGGTGTCATCTTCAAACACAATCACTTTAGAGAAAATTGTAGCAAAATGTAACGGAATTTTTGGATATCATAATAAGTACCTTGTTGGCGTATGTGTCTCAAGTGACCGATCGAAGGGACTAAAAGTCATGCGGACAAATCACAACAAATCAACTAGACAAAGTATAAGAGCATACCTTAAACCGAGGTGGCACATTCCCCGCCGAAGGGATGGCCACAATCACCTCGGCGCGTCATCATGTATAAAAGGGAAGGAATCTTGATCAGAGCCATTGACCTGATTCAGACAGAGCCCAAACAGAGCAAAGTCAAAGTCCCGCCCGAAAGGGTCACTTTCACCACATGTGATCCTTAGGTAAGGACAAGACTTCTCACCTATATAAAGGGAGGAAGTTACTGCATTTAGGTCAACTCTCTCTAACCCTACTTTTACACACAATAAGTCTCCTCCATATCATATTCTCATTCTCACGCCGGAGCTTGGTCTAGGGATAAAACCCTAGGCGAGGCTAACGCGTGTTGCTTTGTGTTCACAGATCCGAAGGGCTGGGCAAAGAGTCAACCGAAGGATCTTAGCTTGTTCGGGTGAAGACACATTTTTATCTCAACAAATTGGCGCCATCCGTGGGACCCGCTATTCAATCTATCTAGACTAGAAGATGGCGAGTCCCTCCACTGAAACTCCATCCGGCAACGCTGAAGGATACAATAACCCGCCCAACCTCGAAGAACATATATTACATAACCTCGTTAAAAGCCCTGATAAAAGAACATACACTAAAGGCACCAGTCCCCTAAAACCAATCCGGATCGACTTCGGAGATGAAGCCGCAGAACCACAGAAGGAAGCAGAAAAAGAAAAGGATGGACGAAAGGGCAAAGAAGTCGAAGAGCAAGATTTGCAAAAACCTAATAAAGATGGGCCCAAATGCCCATTTACCAAAAGAATCATAGAATTCGCAGGCCCAAAACACAAACTGCCCAAGAATATCAAACTTTACGACGGCTCCACAGATCCGGACGATCACATCACTAGATTCTTAGGGGCGGCTAACCATGGAGGATGGAAAATGCCGGTGTGGTGTTAGATGTTCTAACAGACCTTGGATGGGTCGACGAGGGGTTGGTTTGATCGCTTACCCAACGGAAGCATAGACAGCTGGGAGGTACTTCGGGAACAATTCCTCACGAGGTTCGCCCTTCGAAGAAAATGTTTGAAAGATCCGATTGAAATAACCAAGATTGTACGAAAGGCAAACGAAACGCTACCTGAATTCAAGGAAATGTGGACATATGAAGCTAGTTACATCCCGGGGGTACTAGAGGTTATGCAAATATCCTCCTTCATAAATAGGAGCAAGTGCCCGGAACTAGCAAAACGTTTCTCCGATAGAATCCCAAGAACTGTGACAGAAATGATGAACATGGTGGATGATTTTGTGTGTTCCGAAGAGGCATACAATACCACAGAGCTCCCCCGAGGAGAAACGTACCGAAGATCATACTTGACTAGCCAGAACACAGACCGTTCACCACGGGCTCAGAGTTACTCCGACAAGCGAAGAGGTGATCGATGGTCAGACCACAAACCCCGTATCATCCGGCGAGATTAGACGGAGAACCTCGTAATGACTTTCGCATAAACATCTACATAAATGACACCCGACCCATTGATATGAGTCTCCTCACGAAACCTCCCAAAGAGATACTAGCAACAGAACTTCAACTCAAGCTACCCCCACCGCCCTTAAGGGGAGCGCCAAGACAAGAAAATTCGACAAGTTTTGTGATTATCATGACAAGAAGGGTCACCTCACCAATGATTGTTACCATCTGAAAGAGCAATTAAAGATAGCCCTGGAAACGGGGAAGCTGGACCACCTCCTAAAGGATGTGAGACAAAGGGGAAGAAACGCCCTAAAGACAACCAACCTGGAAGAGGAAGAATCATCAACATGGTGTATCACAGAGGAGTAGACCGGAAGAGAAAGACCATGGACCAGGAAGATGAATGGATGAACACCCATATATCATTTCCCCTGGTGTTTCCAGGGGATGTGTCTGACGAGCCGTTAATAGTCGAAGCAGAAGTGGAAGGATATACGATCCGAAGGATTTATGTTGATCAGGGAGCCGCGATAGAAGCAATGTATAAGCATTGTTTTGAAAATCTGTGTCCGTCAATTAAGGCCAAATTAAAAGAGACAAACACACCGCTGGTATGATTCTCTGGGGAAGCAATTCGACCCCTCGGAAAGATTGAGCTAGACGTTTGTTTTGGCAACGACGGTTTATTTCGGAAGACTACAATGAAATTTGCTGTCGTAAGATCTCCTTCCCCCTATAACATCATACTAGGACGGTCAGGCATCAAACAGTTGAGGGCCATCTATCTACCATACACTCCATGATGAAATTTACCACACCAGGCGGCATCGCCACCCTCGTCACAAGGTCGGTCATCATTTTAGAGTGCAGATTATTAGAGAAGCAATTTTTGGAAAAGGAAACAAGGAAAGAGGAAACAATAAAGGACGATCTAGCAGAACGCCCTGAAGAAACCGAGGAGATCATGATCAATCCGGCTTTTCCCCAACAACTGGTCACCATTGGAACTAACTTCTCTAGGGAATGCAGAAGACATCTGATTGAATTGTTGAAAAACAATACAGACATATTCGCATGGCAGCCGACCGACATGACCGGAGTGCCCAGACGGATAATCGAGCACAAACTCAATGTTAATGTACAAGATAGACCGATCGCCCAGAAGAAAAGAACCTTCGCTGCAGAAAAGAATCAGGCAATCAACGCCGAAGTAGGGGAGTGGTTGAAAGCAGGAATAGTCCGGGCAATAAAATACCCTACCTGGATTTCTAACCCTGTGTTGGTGAAGAAGCCGGACGGAACCTGGCGAATGTGCATGGATTTTAAGAACATAAATGCATCATGCCCAAAGGACTACTACCCTCTGCCCGAAATTGATTGGAAAATTGAATCAGTCATGGGATTCAAATATAAGTAATTCCTAGATGCTTACAAAGGATACCATCAAGAGCAAATGGCTAAGGAGGTTGAGGAGAAGACAATTTTCTACACCGAACACTGCACGTATTGTTACAATAAAATGCCATTCGGATTAAGAAAAGCTGGGGCAACATATCAAAGGCTGGTCGACTCAGCATTCAAAAATCAAATCGGGAGAAACTTGGAAGCATATGTGGATGACATGATCAAACAAAGCAAGAGCGAGAAAGAGTTATTGGTCGACGTGGCTGAAACATTTGATAACCTCAAGAGAATCAATATGAAGCTGAACCCCAAGAAGTGTTCGTTCGGAGTGAAAGAAGGTAAATTCCTCGGATACATGGTGACGTCCGAAGGAATAAGAACAAATCCCAAGAAGGCGAAAGCAATAGCCGATATGCAATCTCTAAAGACCCTCAAAGAAATGTAGAGTTTAAGCAGAAAACTGGCTGCAATGAACAAATTTTTATCTCGCTCGGCATAAAAATCCTTACCATTTTTCAATACATTGAAAAACATAACCAAGGAAAATCAAAACTGTGGAAAACTAGAGGGGGGGGGGTTGAATAGTTTTGCCAATTAAAACTTCATTTTAAAGTATTTAGATCGACTTATGTCAATATATTTAGATCGTGTGTTGGATATTGATAGATAAACATATAATCAAGTAATGTAAGAGATAAAGAGTAAAGGAACACAAAACCACGGCACAAGTATTTATAGTGGTTTGGCTACAAGGACACCTTCCTTGCCTTACTCCACTCCCCGAGTACCCAACTTGAGAGTTTCTAAGCACTACACAACACAAGCTCCTTATTGTGGCAGATAATCCTTCACAACGTCGCCTACTCTTTATCCAATACAAGGCTAGACACCGAGTTCTTCCACTAGATAGAACCAAACCTATCACAATGTTTCCTACACTTTATCCGGTACAAGGCTAGATACCGAGTTCCATTACAAAGTAGGAACTACTACCCAACACAACTACCCAAAGGAGATACACTCCTTTTTACAATACCAGAAAGGATATCAATATCCTTTAACCCAAACTACACAACTTGTACATCGACGCACCATATCGAATGTACACCTTCGGCACCATTCACTAATGCCTTCAACACGACACTCTATGGAGGGAGGAAAGAACTATCAACAAGATGCACTTCAGTGGTCTTGATGATGACGAAGCTTAGCAACTCATGACCTTGAGCTTGAATGTCTTCAAGAGGTGGCGATCTCGCCTTTAAGAGGAACCTAGAGAATCACACAAAGATAAAACTACATAGAATGATCCTTTGGATCTGTGGTTAGAGAGGTTAGAACATAGAGAGAAAGTATGTCTAAAAGGGGTAGTGAGCATGAGAGAAATGGCTCACTATTTATAGGTAAAACAAGCCTATTGTCCCACGGTTCCGGTGGATCCCTCACGCAAGAGATCCGTCCAGTGCAAATCCAGGGATCCGGCTGCTGGGTCAGCTTAGTTCGGATTTTGGGTTGCAAACCGGGTTATGGATCATGGGTCATGGACTTTGGATCATGAATATCCAACAAGATACAATGTACCTAGTCATTGGGTTATGGATCTTGGGTCATGGGTCATGGACTTTGGGTCATGGATCATGGATAATATCCAACATGACTTCATGCATGATGTCATGCAATGGGTCATGTGTTATGGATCATGCTCCATGGGTATGAGTTATGGACTTTGGTTCTTACCCAACAAGATTCATTGTACCTAGTCAATGGATCATGGGTCTTGGGTCATGGGTCATGGACTTTGGTTTTTACCCATTATTTACCCATTACAACATATACAAAGTACATATATATTTTTATAAAATGTAAGTAAACAATATTACTTGTAAGTGTTTTATAAAAATGCCTTTGGTTTTATATAACTTATTTACTAAACATGTTTTGATGGTTTTAATATGTTTAGTAAAAGTGTGTTAGTAAACTATTGGCTCAAAGCTTTTACGTATTTTATTTATTTCGTTAAAATGAGTTTACATTTGTTATCGACAAAACATTAGAAGATCGTAAAATATAAATAAACGTTTTTATAGTTTATTTGTATTAACAATCTACCCCTTTTTGTTGATGATCAAACATAAAATTATTTTAAGGAAAAAATAAAATTTGTAAAAATTTGAATTGGAGTTTTTACTCTCTTCTCCCCCTTTTTGTCGAAACAAAAAGAGCGTCGAAAAGAAACTAACACATAGTGAAAAACGTTTTCAAGAAAAACTTGTGAAAAGTAAAAAAAAATGAGAAAGAGTTAGAAAAAGAAATGTAAAGAGAAGTAGTAAGGTAAGAAGGAGGTTCTCATCTTAGCTCTCCCTTGACGGATGCTTCCCTTTGTTGAGGGCGTCAAGTAATTAGGAAGACTAAACGAGTGTATTGCATGTATTTTTGCAATTGTTTTAACTTTGACGAAATGCACCCCCTTGACGAGTGCTCCCTTTTGATGAGGGCGTCAAGTAGTTAGAAAGCCTAAGTGAATGTATTGCAAGTATTTTGTAATGCTTTGCTTTGACGAAAAGCTCCCCTTTGTTGAGGGTGTCAAAGTATTCATGTGTATTTTGAAAATCTACAAAACAAAGGTTAGAAAACAAGTATATGGTGCATTGTTTCCTGCAAACGAGCTTCAAGTTAGCTCAAAAATGATAATCTGTTCACCGGTTCTGCCAGATCCTTCATGTGAGGGATCCGTCCAGGCAAAATCTTGGGAACCGTGTACCTGCAACTTAGTGGCAGCAATGGTAGATATAAATAGTGACGTAAACGTCCAAATGAGTTATGTATTGTTGCAACAAACATATTTACATAACTATATAGCATACAAACGTGTAGTTTCATTCAATAGGTGCTTTTCTCATGGTGAAATGTTAGAAGTGAGAAATGTAAAAGGAAGTTTAAGCTACCGAGAATGAGTGTTTGAATGATGATTTGGAAGCACAAACACAAGTTGTTTATAAAAGAAGAAATTAGGCAAGTGAATTAAAGCTTAAACCACCAAAATTCTTCAATTTACAATGATTTGCATGCACAAGAGTCAACTACAGTGTTGTTATGATCTAGGTAGTCATTTAAGACAATGTGGAGAGTTTAGATTAAGAAAGAGGGTTTGAAATGAGTATATCAAGTGAGATTAGGCAGTCTGTGCAGCCGGTTCTCACAGATCCCTCACTTGAGGGATCCGGCTCTCAGAAGCCAAGAAAAAGAGTGATGAGGTTATAGCAAGGTCTAGCACCTACATATCTTGAGTGATTTAGTCTCCTCAAGTATCTTAAATGGTATATGACTTAAATGATCAAGCATAATGAGTGAGGAGAGTTAATGATGACTTTTATGGAAAGAAATGACGTTTTTATGAACACCAATGAGTGATCAAGGATGACACTAAGAGTTTTGAGGATGGTAAATGATTATAGAGACCAGTTGGTGATCAAAGGAACATTTAGAAAATTCCTTAAATATCACAAGAAATGAAAAACTAGGTTTTAGAGCATTTTAAAGTAAAGATGACTAAAATCAATTTGCTAAAATTGAGAGAAATATCAAACTACTTGTCTTGAGATGAGAGGAACAATGTGTAGACATTGGAGCGGAAAGATGGTGAGTTTTGACGTAATGATAAATCAAAAACACCTAGAATTTGATCCTAAGTCATCTATGAGTGAATGTGAGATTAACCGAGCCTAAGGAAAAGTTAAGTGATCTTAATGTATCATGTTTAACTAGTCCAATAAGGTCTGGAAGGTTGGATTGATGTAAGGAAGCTAAAAATGCATTTCTGTCCACCCGGATCCCACGGATCCTTCACTTGAAGGATGCAGCTAGTTATAGCCCAGGGATCCGGCATCTGAGACAAATTTCTTAACAGTAAGATTGCAAAATTTTGCTCTAGGTATCAAATTTTGAAACTAATGATTTCTTCAGTAATCATACATGTATACAAGTAAGACATAGTAAGTATAGCATGTAGAAACAACATATGGGAAGCAAACTAGATAATGACCATATTTTGATATGAGAACAATCAAGTATGTCTTGCATAAAGTAGATAAAGTCATGATCACACATTGTTTTAAAAATCATAAAACATCCAAAATAATCTGTGGTAAAACATATCAATCTATCAATTGATAATGGTTCTTGTGGATGTGTCTTATTGCAGGTTTTATATCAGGGGCCATTCATGGAAAATACATAGTTATCTTCTATAAGAGAAAGTGTGTTGCTGGTTTTATTCATATCAGAAGAGTGGAGGGGGCTTAATGTATTTTATTCTCCTACTTAATCAACCCTTTCTTCTAGGTTAGACACACAACTGTGTGTGTAGTCACTATCTTACACTCAGTCTCTCTTGATCATTGTATTGGTCTTTTTCTTCTTTGTAACTATCCGGTTATTGTCTTATTGATAATAACCTGACCTTGTAAACTTTGTGTATTGTTGGTTGGTTCAATCTATGCTAACTATTGAGGTTTTGGTTTGAATAAAGGTGTTGTTGTGATTCTGTTGTTGCTGATACTTTCTCACATGGTATCAGAGCCTCAGGCTCATAATCACGGTTGATTTACTTTCTAGGGTTTCTTTCTAGAAACTTGGGGATCTTTCTTCCTGGTCCTTTCGACAACAATTAAAAGCCCACAATTAGCTTGGGTATTAATTGAAATTTGGGCTTTCTCCTGAAACCCTAATTTCTCTGTGTTTTGGGGCTTTTGCTACTGGCGTAATTGATGGTTGTTTCCTGCTCACAATTAGCCCTAGACTAAGTGAGTCTAGGGTAATTCTGATTTGTTTCTTCCGCTGCATATTACTCTGTAAGTCTATTTTCATTCTTAAATAACAATACTTAAGTCTTTGAGGGTGCAAACGGGTAGACTAACATCTTGATCTGCCACCTCCGTGTGGTACGAATACCTGCTCTGGTTTACCCCAATCCACTGGCTTGGTACTTGTTATTTCTTAATTTCAAGTTATTTATCTTACTGTCTCTTATCTCTGTTTAAGCTATTGTTGGTTATTATTCTGGTTATGTTATGTGCTTATCTGTGATATTTTTTGTCGGTGTTATCTGCTTTCCTTATTGTTGTATTATGGCTGGTGGTGATGATAATGTTGGTGGTGGTTCTTCCACTGAAATAAGCTTGTCTTTTGGTGATGCTTTATATTTACATCCTAATAACACAAATGGTACTCCTATTGTGTCCATCAAACTTACTAGAACATAAAATTATAAAATATGAAGTATGGCCATGACCTTTGCCTTAAAGAATTATTGATGGTACTTGCTTAAGAGATGACTCAAAACCTGTTCTTGCCAATCAATGGGATACCTATAATTCTGTTGTTGTCACTTGGATTCTAAACTCTCTTAGTTCTGAATTATTTGCTGGTGCTATCTATGCTAAAAATGCTTGTGAAATGTGGAATGACCTTAAAGATACTTATGATAAGGTTGATGGTTCAGCTTTCTTTAATTTGCATAAAAATATAAACTCTCTTAGTCAAAGTGGGTCCTCTCTTGCTGATTATTACAACAACCTTAACTCTTTATGGAAACAATTTGATTCAATGATTAGCTTACCTCCCTGTACTTGTAAGGCTGCAAAACATTTTGAAAAACACAATCAACTAATCAAATTAAGGTAGTTTCTCATAGGCCTTGATGACAATTATGTGCCTATTAGAAGTAATATTCTGACCAGAGACCCTTTACCTAATGTCAAAAATGCTTTCTCTGTTGTCTCTGGAGAAGAATCTCACAGAAATGTTTCCTCTAGGAATAGTTCTGTTAAACCTAATGCTACAACATTTGCTGCAAAAACTTTTGATGGTGCAATTTTTTTTGATAACAAAAAAGGGTTTAACAACAATAACAATTTCAACAAAGGATCTGGTTTTAATACTGGTAACAGTTCAAACAACAGAGGACCAAACTTGAATCTCAAATGTACTAATTGCAAAAAACCTGGGCACACTGTTGATATGTGTTATGACCTTGTTGGTTACCCTGCTGGGTATGTTAAAAGGAACTTCAATGCTAAACCTGTCACTAGTAATAATGCTTCTACTGATGCTAATCATGTCACTGATAATAGATCTAGCAACTCTCCTGTCTCTTTGTCTAATGAACAGCTCTCCAGACTTATAAGTCTTCTTAATGACAACAATGTGTCTTCTGCCAATGCCAACATGGCAGGTAAAATTTTTTCAAGAACTTTCTTTAATGGAAGTGTTAAGTTTAATATAAACTTCAACAAATTTTTTAATAACAACACAAATACTTTATATGGAAACATCAGTCTTGGATGGATTGTTGATTCTGGTGCAAATCAGTACATGACTGTTTCTGCAAAATTTTTAATCAATGTTGTGGATATTTCAAATCTTGGTCTAACTGTTGGAAATCCCAATGGTACTCAGGCTTTAATTACAAAAATTGGTGATTTAAAAGTCAATAATGACCTAACACTTTTTGATGTTCTGGTTGTTCCTGAGTATAATGTCAGTCTGCTGTTTGTTAGGGATGGCACCCATGGGTAATGGGCACGGGTACCTCTAACCCGTCACCCGCCCACATAGTCTTTTCCTCACTCGTCACCCACCCATCACCCGCCAATGGGTACAATTTTCCACCCATGCTGTAACACCCTGAAATTTGGGTCCAGTGGAAGCATACGAACCCTTGGGGTGCTACAATCTTGGTATCACAACATAAGGTACAAATAATGGTTTTTATCCCATTTATTTAGAATAAGATTCATTAATTGAAAACCATAAGTTTACATTAATGAAAGTAGTGCAGAAATAGGCCCAAAAGATAATTAAAGCGGTCCCGTTTATTTATCAGAGTCGCCTATGACCATGCCCCTTGCCAAGCGTCTTCCAATAATGATCTATCGCCTTAAACCTAAGAACACATGCTAAAAAGGGTCAGCTTTCGCTGGTGAGTTCATAGAGTTTAGTTACAAAAGTAATAGTGAACCTGATAGAGTTAATTGCTAAGTGCGAATAAGGCAGATATATAATGTACACATTCCAACCAACAATCAATCCAATCAATAATCAATCCAGCTAAGCGACACTAGCCAGGCACCACGTTATAGCAAAGCTTAGAGTAATGCTACCCTAGTCTAGGTCGGATATACTTAGCTAGGCACCACGTTATAGCGTAGGAATGCTACCCTAGGCTAAGTCAACAACTGTCGCACTTATAGCCTATCCTAGTCGACATATTAGCAATTCAATAGGGTAGTGGCAGGTCCAAGAAATAGTTTGTATTCACATAAACACATAAAACGTTCAATCACCAAATCAAATATACCAAACAACGGTCATTTACAAATCATATTCACGTTTCCAGTTATAGTGGATTAAAAGCAGCATATATTCTCCCCCAAAACAGTTATGAAAACATTTGAAAAGAGGGGCTATGAAACTCACCTTAGCCACAACAATGCACTATTCACTATTGACACGACTATCATCTAAAGGTAATCTCCAAGGCATCCAGATGAATGTATGACAAGTACGATAGAATATAAGTGACGCAACCTAATACGTATACGATAATCTTAAAATACAACTCATATGATAAAGAAGTTGATAAAAGTATTGTGTCGTAGTTTTCGTGGATCATTCATGTCGTTACTTTCAAAAGTCCATTATCGTTCCCAAAAGTTTATAATTAATATCTCAAAAGTTAAGTTTTAACGTTTCGTGTGGTGGTAAGAAAGCAAGACTCGACATACAACTCACGCCAAAAAGTGTATCAAAAATAACTCACACCAAAGATGTAACTCACGCCAAACATAACTCATACCAAGACATAATATATATCCTAATATATTATGAGGAAAGGTCAAGAGTTGACCAAGACTCAACTCGAGTAGACAACGACCAGGAAGAAATCGGGGAACTAAAGACATATAACTATGAAAGTAAGTTAATCGGTAAGTCTCGGTGTTTACCCATAATCCTCAAATAGTTCGCATAAACCAACTATGTTTTATAATAATGATAAGTTTGAATTTACAATTTAAACAATAAAAGTTTTATCATTTAAAAGAACACTTGTTTAGACTCTCGTCGGGTTTTCAACAATAAAAGTGATTTAAATAAAAATAAATATAAGTTTAGAATGTTTTTATAAATGTTGGCATGACGCGTTCATTTATAAAATATTCCCAAATCGTCGTGACTTTAATAAAATAAATTTCTCAAAGTAATATTCCCCGACAATTTACTAGAAAATCAGTAACGAGTATTCATTGATTATTAGACAATTTTTCTTTATTGATCGTTTCGAATCAAATATATTAAATTCATAGTGAGTCTAATATATTGTATTCGTTTTGTCCAATAATTATCGATCCAATAATTTTTATTACGCATATGTCTAATGTCAATTCACAATCCGACAAGTATCCGTAATTATCAAAATCCAAGTCACAACCGAATAACAAGTACCAAGTCTCAAAAGCTTACCCGAAACATACCAATAGCACCAATGTCAAACTAAATAAACACGTTAGCCCGATAATCGTTTAATAGCCAAAACTATTATTACAAGTTATAAACATAACACAAATACTTACCTGATATAAATAACATTAACAACCTTTTTCACTCTTTTTGCTTAATGACTCAAGAGAACAAATCAAGGGATTGTGACTCAACTAACTAAGTTTCAGACCAAAAATAAGAACGACTAGCCATTAGTTTAAGTTTCGAGACGAGTACTATATCGTTTTCTCATTTTACCGTAACTCAAAACAATGCCCTTAGATGATTGTTTAACCTTGACACAAACAAACAAATCAAACCCGAGATCAATGACAATCACAAGTCAATAAAATACCACCGACATAAGACCTATCTTTACTGAATCAGAACTGAGTGGTTTTTAACTCGATTCGACACAACTGAAATGACAATAATAACTTCACCAGACTCTAAAACAAATCCGGGTCTTAGTCTCGACTCGTATACCTTCTCATCTCCAATGAATACCACTTAGCAATTATATTACCACATGAAATCAGTTGCAACACTTTTCCAAAAATTTCATCATATTTATTAACCATTTCTCAAAATATGTTTATCCTGTTTATTAGTTTTTATGTCCACGAATATTAACACGAAACGAAAACAAACGATTTGAAATCGTTTACTAACTGAGAAATACGAAAACAAAAGAAGGAGGCGGCATCTTACCAACTCAGTCGAGAAAATAGAAAAGAAAGGAAAAAGGCGATGGGGTGGAGCGATGGAGGAGTGGTGGTGACCACAGCCGTGGAGGCTGTGGTGGCTGAGACCACTGTGGCGGCGGTGGCGTGCTACAACCGTCCCGTTAATCTTCAAACTAACCCTATTCGTGACCATCACTCTATCCCTATTCAACCATACAAACCCTAAAACGAAACCCTAAATTTCGAATCTAGAAAACTAGATTTAGGGCGCGTGTGAGGGCTAGAACGTGCGTACGATGTATAAACGGGTCACAAGACCCCGATCTATCATTTAGAAAGGGTGGTGTCATTGTTGGAGGTCGCCGAAATTTTGGCCGGAAAAAGTGACGGCGCCAGAACCCTAGGGGAGGGTGGCCGGATTTTCTAGAGTGAGAAAGGAGAGATATGTGTGTGTTTTTGTAGAGAGAGAAATAGACGTGTGAAATGGGAGAAGTGTGAGAATGAGTGGGATTTATAGTCCTAGGAGGGACTAGTCTTGTACAATAGAAACCATAGGGGTGGCCATGAAACTTATTCAAGGACCATACACATAACTTTGTGAAACTTTAAATATATTAGGTTCGGGACTCGTTTAACCTAGTAAACGAAGGATTCGTGACTCGGGAGTTACGCCAATGCTTTCAGAATAATGTTTCCCATAAAAATGATATATAATACGACTCGTATCTCAAATTGGTTAAAACGATCGCTCTAATTGATATTTCTCCATTTACGACGCATCAAGGAATTTACGAGTTGTCACAGTCTCACCTCCTTAAAAGGAATCGCGTCCACGCGATTCAATTCAAGTTAATCGTTGAGGTTCAAAAAAGGCGAGTGCATACGCTCGAGGACTCATCTTCACGTTCCCTACGTGAATTCAAGATCTTACTGCGAGTTTCTACGAATTTTTGAAGATAGGGATGCGACTTTACTAAAGTCGCTCGATTTGATGTTCTATGGTTTTGATAGGTCGAAAAAGTTTAAACGTTCGAAGGTTAGGATTTCCCAGAGGGATAACGATTGCCCCATCGGTGAGTCATTTCTTCCTATTACACACGAAACGTCGAGAGTACTACTGAGTCTTGACGATAGGTCAAGGCTCTAAGCTACTGGTCTAATCTTCAACAAGGATTTCAATAAGATTGATACAACGAGGATTAAGCTTCCACATTTACCAAACGCTTCTGATACGCTTACACAGCGCGTTCGGGGTCAAAGGAACTTCCTTTTCATCGAGCAAGTTTTTCAACACCCTAGGCAGTGAACCTAATCGTTGTAGTGTAGTATTAGGGTAAGCCACGGGAATTGATATCGTTCTCTAGGGGAATAGGAATGCTAGTGAGAAGTTACTACGCTAAGGTTGGGGTTGAGGAAGATTATTTTTTTTTATCTTTTTATGTTTTTTAGAAAAGGAAAAATACGAATCTCGGGATTTGGATTTGGGGGGTTGGTATTTCTACCTATTACTCTACTATTATCTAATTATCTAAACTAAGGTGGTGGTAGTCTATGTCTAATTATTGTGTGCTCGTATGATAGTTTAAAGATGTGTTTACTTAGGTTTTACTACTCCTTAATTATCTTCTATTGGTGGTTGAATTGTCACGTCCTTATTCCTAGTTGCGTTGTGTGTCTAAAGTTGTAGGGTATGCGTTTCTCCCTACTCTTTGAAGTTACCAAAGGGTCTCGTCTACAAAACCCACTAGGGATGATAAACTCTAACTCTAAGGCCTCTTTGGATAGTTTAGCTTACAACAACTCAAAGTGCTATAACCTAAGGTTCACAAAGATTAATCAAGCATTAAGTACACAACGAATGACCTATCGCATTACTAGATGATTAATCAACTAAGATAAGAAACAACCAATCAATATTCAATAATTAAGTTTCATATTCCTTAAGCAAACACACAAGTAAATTAGCCGGACATGGAGAACATGTAAGCATACACACAAATAATTGAAGACATAATTAAATTAATGAAGTAAACAACTTATCTTGGTGTAAGATAGGGTTTAAAACCCTAAAATACGACCTTGGTTCGGTTTAGGTTTTACTCCAAAAGTTTACCCAAAAGACTACTCTCTAAAACTGAAAAATTCAGATTCTATATATAAGATTACATGTGCGACGGCGTCACCTTATGATTTGTGACGCCGTCGTGTCGCCGTCATTAGGGTTTCGTCTTAGCCAAGTTAATCTTGCGACGACGTCACCTTATGCTTGTGACGCCGTCCTCTTTAGCTTCTGACGCCGTCTGGATTGAATCTAGGCCGTCTGAGTTGCGACGGCCTACTCTTTTAAAGCCCGACGCCGTCCTCCAAAAACTAGCAATTTCTCTTCTGTATCGTCTCAAATTCCTCCGACGGCGTCGCAGATTAAGCAGTGACGCCGTCCCCTTGTAATTTAGCAGCATGAGTGTCTCGATTCTTGACTTTGGCCATTTTCTTCATATATCCGCGCCTTTTCATCCAAATAAGTGCCATTACAGCAGTTTGCCTTCAAGAGACCTAAAAAGTGAAAAGGAACGATATTAAGCAATAACGGATACAAAAGTGATCAAATAAGGGCTTAAACGACCCCTCAAAAAGGTACATTTTAAAACCTTATCAGCTTCACACATTCTCATGGTGAATCTCCTAAGCTTAACCTAGATCATATCCGGGAAGTCAAGAGATTTACGTTGTTTGTGTCTTCTAATGGTTTGCGAGTAGTTTGCATATCCATCCCAACTTAGAACGGTCTCCTTGACAGCTTCTCAATTAGGTTCGGGGTTGGTAGGTTGGGTATTTCCATTCTTACCCAACAATCGGAATCAGTACTTATGACCACAGAGGGTTTCTTATGGTGTCTTCAAATCACTAAAGTGATAGGAATGGTTATAGGAGAATATGACCAATGAAAGGTGTCTATCCCAACCATTTCCAGACTCGAGAGATGTCTATAAGAGAATTTGGCCAATGGAAGGTGTATATCCCAACCATTGCCAATCTTGATGAACACGCGACGTGTCTACTAATGCTCGGATAGTTTCTTCACTTCGACCATCAGTCTGGAGATGATACTCTGTAAGCATATCCAGATATGTTCTCTCGGCTCTAGGAAGTGATGGGTGTGTGGCAATTGCCATGATCCGAAAGAATAAAAATCAACATTTCTTAATGCACACGATCTCCTTTACGTGTGCAGAAACCTATTTGTTTAACCCATGCTTCCGATCACACTTCTTCCTTGAAGAGGATCAGAAACAAAAGTTGAAGGAGGATCAGGTGTGTACCAACATAATGATTCTCAGATAGAGAAAGCGGATCAAGGGAAGATTTCCCTTGTCGATTGGTGTTCTACTGTGAGACAGAAAGTGAGGAGCTAGAGTTCAGAAGTGTGGGCTAGCTCATCAGAGCAAAGCCACTCTACCAGAGGGAGAGAAATGAGTACTCTCTCACCTCCTTAAAAGAAGATAGAGGGATTCTCTAGAATTGCTATAACTATAAGAGGAGGGACGAGCAAGGTTTTCCATACATTCCATCTTGCTGAATAGCGGGAGGTGAACATGTTGGGTAGGACTACCAACAACCATTCAGGTAAAGGCACGTAATCTACTTTCAAGGTTTCATCTACGGTGCAGCTTATCGTTTGGCGGGAGGACCGAAAGGATAGCAGGTGTTTCTCGAAGAACGAGAGAACGATTAGGTGGTTGTCCCAAGGAACGCGTTTTAGGTTACTCCTTAGGATTTCAAGATTTACGTTAGGCACGGAATCCCTACTGGACGAGAAGTCTAGGAAGTTCAGAGTACGACTCTGTTAGAAAGTGTTGATTGCTGCTAGCAATCAGTCTGTTGATTTAGCAAAATATCTAGGTTAGAGGCGGAAGGTATTACTCTGATGGAGAGTATTGATTTCTAACGTTAATCAGCCAATTGACTCGTTAGTTCACTTGATACCTAATGCAGAAAGGTGTCATATTCGGATCCCAAAGTCCTAATTCCCAAAAGAAGTTCGACTACTAATCGATATCAGATCAATTTCCTTAACATGAGTAAACGTCCACGACTCTAGGTTCGCATCGATAGCGTATAAGGTACAATACTGATAGGAAATTACAAGTAGTACCACAATTGGTGGCATGACGTCAGCAGACTACTGTTGATAAAACAAAGTTGAGGGTTCAAAGTTGTTAGAGCAACGCTGACGGAACAATATCTACAAGATAACCTTGGTGAACAACTTCACTAAAACCGGTTGCTAAAACGTTGTCGATAGGGGTACCTAACTAGAGGATAATGTACAACACCAACAGTACGTAAGGTACAACCTTAACCGTGAGTTGTTGACGAAGCAATGTCGAGAAGACATTATCGGTTTAGAGAGGTGAACAATGTCGACCGGGTGACGTTATTTGAATCAACATCGAGTGAATGGTAAGGTTTCAGAAGTCTAAACAATAGCCGATTCGAGACGAGGCTCGAGGTAAAAGTGTCGGTAACAGGATTACCAATGACACGAGGCGAAATGATAATTCTGACGAGGTTATAAACGAAACGACGAAGAATGATAATTCCAACAAGGTTACTTAACGAAACGAGGCCGAATGTTGATTCAAGGCCAAATGATGACTCGAAGTCAAATGATGAGTTAACAACTCGGAACGAGGTCTAAAATAACAAAATCCAACAATCCCCAAAAATCAAAATCAAAACCGAATCCAAAATAGTCCAGACCAAATCCAAAAGTAGCCCAAAACGATTCCAAATGCTCTAGTGAGATCGACGAGGCTTATGACGATAAGCAACTCAGATCTGAACAGTGCCAATCGGGTCTAACCCGACTTAAGGCGAACTACCCATGACAGCGTCAAACAGGAATTCTGCATAAGCAGAGACGTGTAGCGATGCCAGAAGAGTTACGGTTCAAGAGGTGTTGCGATGCCAGTGTGTCGTGTGTGAGTGCAGGCTTTTGTGATGTTCGGTGAGTGTGTGTGTGTTCACCTAAAGCTCATCATCCCCAAAACCAAACTCTATCCCGGAGATAATTCTGTTATAACTACTCCAAGTATCGCAAAATTCACCTCTGAGTCGGACATAGGTGATCAGTCCATGTCCCACTGTCCCTGGCTGAATATAGGTGATCAGTCTATATTCACCCGAGGTTCAATGAATTTTGATATACCCGACTTAGTTATACTAGCACCATGTCCTCTACATCCCAATCATTCCCAAGGCTACTACTAGTGCGAGCTCTAAATCGCATAATGAGATTACGCAAGGAATTTACGTAACTCTGTGAAAGGCATAGTACGTGCGTAAGCATGAGGACATACTTACTAGGTGTGCTTAAGCATGAGGACATGCTTTCTGTGCGTGTATAAGAATGAGGGCATGCTTATAGTGTGTGCATAAGCATGAGGACATGCTTATGGTGAATTACTAAGATAGGAAGCCTTAAAGCGTCTACTAATAAGGCACACATTCGACAAGTGTCTCATCAAACAAATCATCAAATAAGCCATAAACATCTCATCAATCAATTCGTCTAATGTGTTCTCAATTATCTACATCTTTAAACTAGTCGTACGCAAGGCTTCAGCCTGGCAGGCAGGCACGTGGCGGTCATAGGGCTAAGTTTTCAAAAAAGTGGTTATAGTCTAGGTTTTGAAAATACCCAGTTCTCTATAACCTGGGCTCTGATACTAATCTGTAATACCCCGAAATTTGGGTCCAGCGGAAGCATACGAACCCTTGGGTGCTACAATCTTGGTATCACAACATAAGGTACAAAGAATGATTTTTATCCCATTTATTTAGAATAAGATTCATTAATTGAAAACCATAAGTTTACATTAACGAAAGTAGTGCGGAAATAGGCCCAAAATAGTGAGCTATCGCCTTAAACCTGAGAACACATGCTAAAAAGGTTCATGTTACGCTGGTGAGTTCATAGAGTTTAGTTACAAAAGTAATAGTGGACCTGATAGAGTTAATTGCTAAGTGCGACAAAGGCAGATATATAATGTACACATTCCAACCAACAATCAATCCAATCAATAATCAATCCAACTAAGTGACACTAGCCAGTCACCACGTTATACCAAAGCTTAGAGCAATGCTACCCTGGTCTAGGTCGAATATACTTAGCTAGGCACCGCGTTATAGCATAGGAATACTACCCTAGGCTAAGTCAACAACTGTCGCACTTATAGCCTATCCTAGTCGACATATTAGCAATTCAATAGGGTAGTGGCAGGTCCAAGAAATAGTTTGTATTCACATAAATACGTAAAACGTTCAATCACCAAATCAAATTTACCAAACAATTAGAGGTGGCAATTTGTGCCCAAAATAAAAAAAATGGGCTAAATGGGCAAACTTTTAAAAGATTTGGGCACATTAGGACCCCCTCCTTTTTTTGAAATGGGCATGTATTGCCCATTTAGAAGTTAAATGGGCATAATGGGCACATGTTTTTCTCGAACATTATATTGTTTTTAAATAAAAACTTATATTTAATTTTTTAAATATAAATGAGGTGTTAAGTTCGAGAAATTTATATCGTCATTTTGGGTCCTTTTAAAAGCGATTCGTATAACATGAGCCCGTTTGGCCCGTGCCCGTTTAGCCCGCGCCCGTTTAGCCCGCGCCCGTTTAGCCCACGCCCGTTTGGCCCATAGCCCGTTTGACCCGTAGCCCGTGCCCGCCCGTTTTGCCACCTCTACAAACAATGGTCATTCACAAATCATATTCACATTTCCAGTTATAGTGGATCAAAAGCAGCATGTATTCTCCCCCAAAATAGTTATGAAAACATTTGAAAAGAGGAGCTATGAAACTCACCTTAGCCACAGCAATGCACTATTCACTATTGACACGACTGGCATCTAAAGCTAATCTCCAAGACATCCAGATGAATGTATGACACGTACGATAGAATAGAAGTGACGCAACCTAATGCGTATACGATAATCTTAAAATACAGATCATATGATAAAGAAGTTGATAAAAGTATTGTGTCGTCGTTTTCGTGGATCATTCATGTCGTTACTTTCAAAAGTCCATTATCGTTCCCAAAAGTTTATAATTAATATCTCAAAAGTTAAGTTTTAACGTTTCGTGTGGTGGTAAGAAAGCAAGACTCGACATACAACTCACGCCAAAAGTATATAAAAAATAACTCACACCAAAGATGTAACTCACGCCAAACATAACTCATACCAAGACATAATATATATCCCAATATATTATGAGGAAAGGTCAAGAGTTGACCAAGACTCAACTCTAGTAGACAACGACCATGAAGAAATCGGGGAACTAAAGACGCATAACTATGCAAAGAAAGTAAGTTAATCAGTAAGTCTCGGTGTTTACCCATAATCCCCAAATAGTTTGCATAAACCAACTATGTTTTATAATAATGATAAGTTTGAATTTACAATTCAAACAATAAAAGTTTTATCATTTAAAAGAACACTTGTTTAGACTCTCGTCGGGTTTTCAACAATAAAAGTGATTTAAATAAAAATAAATATAAGTTTAGAATATTTTTATAAATGTTGGCATGATGCGTTCATTTATAAAATATTCCCAAATCGTCGTGACTTTAATAAAATAAATTTCTCAAAGTAATATTCCCCGACAATTTACTAGAAAATCAGTAACGAGTATTCATTGATTATTAGACAATTTTTCTTTATTGATCGTTGCGAATCAAATATATTAAATTCATAGTGAGTCTAATATATTGTATTCTTTTTGTCCAATAATTATCGATCCAATAATTTTTATTTCGCATATGTCTAATGTCAATTCACAATCCGACAAGTATCCATAATTATCAAAATCCAAGTCACAACCGAATAACAAGTACCAAGTCTCAAAAGCTTACCCGAAATATACCAATAGCACCAATGTCAAACTAAATAAACACGTTAGCCTGATAATCGTTTAATAGCCAAAACTATTATTACAAGTTATAAACATAACACAAATACTTACCTGATATAAATAACATTAACAACCTTTTTCACTCTTTTTGCTTTATGACTCAAGAGAACAAATCAAGGGATTGTGACTCAACTAATTAAGTTTCAGACCAAAAATAAGGAGGACTAGCCGATTAGTTTAAGTTTTGAGACAAGTACTATATCGTTTTCTCATTTACCGTAACTCAAAACAATTCCCTTAGATGATTGTTTAACCTTGACACAAACAAACAAATCAAACCCGAGATCAATGACAATCACAAGTCAATAATATACCACCAACATAAGAACTATCTTTACTGAATCAGAACCGAGTGGTTTTTAACTCGATTCGACACAACTGAAATGACAATAATAACTTCACCAGACTCTAAAACAAATCCGGGTCTTAGTCTCGACTCGTATACCTTCGCATCTCCAACGAACACCACTTAGCAATTATATTACCGCACAAAATCAGTTGCAATACTTTTCCAAACATTTCATCATATTTATTAACCATTTCTAAAAATATGTTTATCCTGTTTATTAGTTTTTATGTCCACGAATATTAACACGAAACGAAAATAAACGATTTGAAATCGTTTACTAACTGAGAAATACAGAAACGAAAGAAGGAGGCGGCATCTTACCAACTCAGTCGAGAAAATAGAAAAGAAAGGAAGAAGACGATGGGGTGGAGTGATGGAGGAGTGGTGGTGACCACAACCGTGGCGGCTGAGACCACTGTGGCGGCGGTGGCGTGCTACAACCGTCCCGTTAATCTTCAAACAAACCCTATTCGTGGCCATCACTCTATCCCTATTCAACCATGCAAACCCTAAAACGAAACCCTAAATTTCGATTCTAGAAAACTAGATTTAGGGCGCGTGTGAGGGCTTGAACGTGCGTACGATGTATAAACGGGGTCACAAGACCCCAATCTATCGTTTAGAAAGGGTGGTGTCATTGTTGGAGGTCGCCGGAATTTTGGCCGGAAAAAGTGACGGCACCGGAACCCTAGGGGAGGGTGGCCGGATTTTCTAGAGTGAGAAAGGAGAGATATGTGTGTGTTTTTGTAGAGAGAGAAATAGACGTGTGAAATAGGAGAAGTGTGAGAATGCGTGGGTATTTATAGTCCTAGGAGGGACTAGTCTTGTACAATAGAAACCATAGGGGCAGCCATGAAACTTATTCAGGGACCATACGCGTAACTTTGTGAAACTTTAAATATATTAGGTTCGGGACTCGTTTAACCTAGTAAACGAAGGATTCGTGACTCGGGAGTTACGCCAATGCTCTCGAAATAATATTTCCAATAAAAATGATATATAATACGACTCGTATCTCAAATTGGTTAAAACGATCGCTCTAATTGATATTTCTCCAATTACGACGCATCGAGGAATTTACGGGTTGTCACACATGCCCATTCCCGCGGGTAAACCCGTGGGTTAGTGTAATACAACAAAACTACAAAACCATGATATGAAAACTAGCTAAGAAATTGCATAACAAGACACCAATCAATGTTCCAAATACCAAGTTCACAATACTTAAACACATGTCTGAAAGTAGCAATTGAACATCATTACACCAAATCACATGTATACAACTCTGATTATCTGATCTTTCATATTCTCTTTTTAGTCTTGAAACTCAAACAAACTTTTAGGTTAATGTGTTTTCTTGAGACTTGGTAATTATTAAATGTATACCATGCAATATCGTACATATTTTAATTAGAATAATTAATTTTAACATGGGTTTATGGGTGCTGATGAGTGTCTAAATACTCATCATTTTTGTATAAAATAAACTGCAAAATCATCTGAAAACACTCAGAAACACATCAAAATGATAAAAATATCACAAATCAGTGTTTTATGTGTTTTAAATGCAAAAATATCAAAATCAGATGAAAAACGTATCAAATTTGCAAAAATTGCAGTTTTAGTCCCCCAAGTTTCAAAAGTTGTCAAAAATAGTCCCTGAGCCCGAATTTCAAAAGTAAAAATCACCAAAGGTCCTTTTTAAATCAAAAGTTGTCAAATTTAGTCCTTTGGTGAAAAATATCCAAAAAGTTTGAGAAATTACAAAATAGTCCTTCAAGTTTTCAATTTTGGCAGAAATGGCCCCTGGAAAATGGCAAATTGGCAAATTTGGTCCTTGTACTTATTGAGATTGTCAATTATGGTCCCTTGGAACAACTTTGCAAGATTGGCAGTTTAGGTCCCTCCATTTTCAGAAAGTACAACATTAGTCCTTGGAGTTTTAAACCCTTTAAACCCTTTATCAACCCTTTTGGCCTGGTCAATAATTTTGGACCCCCTGTCATCTAACCATTTTGACCCCCATCTTATAATATCCCCTTGGGTCAAATGTCTGGTCAAACCCACAAAACGCGCCATTTTTGTCTCCTCTTTCAACTGCTCTGCAACTAGCTCCACACACCATCCCCTCAGCTCACCTTCATCTCACCTTTGTCCCCCCACCTCATCACAAAAACAAGAATCATTTAATGATCCTTCAACCCCCTCACTCAACCCTCCACCTGTTAAAATCCTTTGGCGCCAAAAACAAATCAAACGGCTATTATTTCCTTGACTCATCCAATGGTCTCAATTCTTGGTGGGATATGCTCAGAAAGTCAAGGGGAAGCATTTGGAGTATAAAAGAGGAGAGAAGAAAGAAGCAAAAGAGTAGTTAGTTTTTCAAGTTTTTCTTTGTATGTTGTTTCATTAGAAATAACTTAGTTTTAATCTTAAAATGTAATTTCTCAGTTTCAATGTATTGAATTTAAGCTATTTCAGTCTTTATAATCAAGTCTAGTCCTAATTCCAAGTTTCATTCAAGTTTCAGATTTTCATATTTCACTGTTGCAAAATCAAATTTCAAAACCTTGTTTCCAAGCTTCTAATGGCTCATGTGTAAACTCAAATAGGTTTAGGTAAGCTATTTTTAGCTTTTGAAAAGCTTTGTAAACAGTTTAAAGCATTTTCACTAATGGTCAATAAAAGTCAAACTGGAGCACTGGAAATGGTAAATGGTTGATGCAGAGGTGGATTGGGGCTTAAAATAAGTTAGGTTAATGTAGAATCTGTTCTGGTTTTGGCCTGCTTAAGCTGGAAACAGTGGTTAGTTACATTTCACTTTTCATATTTCAAGCAGATTTGCATTATTTGCTTGTGTATGCTTCTGTGGTCACAACTGTGTTTGATGTGTTTAGATAGTTGTATTTAGGATATTTGGACTCAGTTGGGTCATTCTTACAAGTTTGATTAAGTGTTTAGCTTATTTTAATTTCAAAACAAGTAGATAAAAGGGTGTTTGGATTTATAGTCTAAAGGGTGTTAGAGGTGTAATCAGTGATAGGTTTCTGTTGTTTGAAGTTTGTTTAGTCATTATAGACTCATTTGAGTCTTAGTTTGTGCCTGCAATTGTATCAAAGTCAAAAATCCATCTCCTCTATCTTAGCAGCCACTGTTGGGGATTTGGGATAGCCAATCATTTGTTTTGTGTTCAAAAGTCATCAATCTAGCTTGATTCAGTCTTAATTCATCATATCTAACCATTATCAGTCATTAAATCAAGATCAAACTTGGAGAAAGTCAAAGTTTCATTGTTTCTTAAAAAGTCAAAAGTTCTAAAATGTCAGTTTTGGCTCAGCTAGATGGAATTTTAATGAGCTCATCTTTGAGCCAATTTCAGTAAGGTTTGGTATTTTAAAAACTTCACTTGGTCCTCTTCCTTATCAGTATTTTTGTACAATTTTGCCAAATTTTCACAAGCTCCAAACAGGCTCATGAACTTGGTCCTAACTCCCCTGTCCACTGATCTCAGCTTATGCTGAGTTTTTCTCAGCTTTTGCAGACCTTGCATAGGGTTCACCTTAGCTCATCTAGGCCTGATTCTTTGGTTAAACACTCTTGGCCAGGTCTAGTGTTAGTTCCAATTATTGGTTTTCTGTTGTAGCTTATTTAGGTGCTTGTTTTTAAGCTTAAAGTTGGTCCCATAAATCTGTTTTCTGCCATTAATCTCATATACTCAAATCATTGCAATTAGCTTATCAGAGGTCAAGGCTTGTTGATTATTGTTGAATTTGGTCTACTTTAGCATATTTTAGCTTTTGTTTCAGTTTGGTGCTTGTTGTGCTCATCTAGCTTATTTCTAGTGCTTATTGTTAAGCACTTTCCACATCAGTTGCAATTCCTCCCACACAAGCCCATGTTTTTCCATTTTTCTTAGCTTCCTAATATTGTTTTAGACTTTTCCTGAAATTTTCATATTTTTCTAAGCATTTTTGCTATTTTTCTTATTTTAAATTAGTTTTTAATCATTTTTAATTAGCTTTAAATACAAAAAATTAGAAAAAGGTTCAAAAAAATAAGTTTTCATTTTTCTTAAGTCTAGATAAATATAAAAAGAGAAAAAAATATTTTTCTAAATTTTTCTTAGCTTAAATAGTATTTTCTAGCATTTAAATTAGTTTTAAATAGTTTTTAATTAATAATAAATACATAAAAAGTCTAAAAAATATATTCTCAGTTTTAAAATTAGTTTTATCATATTTTAGACTTTTCTAAGTTATAATTTCATTTTTCTAGGTTAATTTTGTATTTTCTTGTATTTTAGTGCATTTTAAATAGTTTAAAATAGTTTTTAATTAATAATAATTAAATAAATAGTGTAAAAAATAATTTTCCTTTTCTATAAATTTTCTTATATTATTAGGTTTGTAAAAATGTATTTTTCATATTTTTAGGATTTATATTTTGTAAGTTTCACTTTTTATTTTGTACGTTTACGTTATTTTTATTTAAACGTAAGTTTTTCGTTTTAGGTTTTAAACGTTCATCACTTTAAAAATAGTGATAGCGTTTATTTAATATCTTTTATCTTTTTAATTTTCTTAATTTGCATTTAAGTCGCTTTTATTTATTACCTTTTTCAGTAGTGTAATTATTCAATCCTAATCCTTTCGGATCATTATCCTTAGTGATCCTTCTACCGTCTGAATCATGTGTTTAACACACCATTGAGTCTCCGTGGGACATAACGACCCGGGAATCCCCTGTATTCTCTGATCTTCATTGTATTTGTGTCTGAGCTGTTTTAAGTCTTTTTGACTTGACGGTTCGGTCCCAATCAAATTTTGGCGCCGCTGCCGGGGAGGCTTAAGCGTGTGTTTAACCATTTTCAGATCCATTCTTGCACATACCCCATCTTTTGTAAAAAGTTTTTTTGTAAAGTTATCAGAAAATCCAAAAAGTTCATTAACACTTTTCCTAAAGTGTTAAAAACCCCAAAAATATTTTCATTCTTTGTTTTTATCATCATGTTTTTCAAAAACACCAAAAATATTCCTCTTTACCCTCTTACCTTTTTGATTCTTCATTTCTTACCCTCTGATAACCTTTGATTCTTTCTATGTCTTATCCTCACCCTCTTGGTTGTCAATGGTGTGGTGGTCCTTATAATGGTGGCAATTGCCCCAGTTGTTGCATGGTGGAATCAGGAAACGGGTCTGTCTATAACCAAGATCCCTATTCCTACCATAACACAGCTGATTTATTCCATCAGCTGCCACACTGTGAGACACATCAGTTGTACTGTTGTGAGTACTGTGATGGTTCACATTCCAGTTCTGATTGTCAATCAGGAAACACGCTTGTCTATGAGCAGGTTCCTGATAACAATTATGACTACAACACATACCACTCACAGCCACATCAGTTGTACTGTTGTGAGTATTGTGGAGGTCCTCACTCTAGCTCGGATTGTCAAACAGGGAACCCAATTCCTTGTAACAATTACGAATCTTCGTATAATGACCAAACTCCACAGTACCAAATGATTCAAGCAACTCCTCTTGAAACTACGACAGACCTTCTACTGAAGACTCTGGAGTTATTAAAAGAACTTAAGGAGGAGTCGGCTATGTCATCCCATAATCCAAATGAAAAATCAATGGAAGTTTTGTTAGCCGAAGAGCGAGCTGCTAAATTAGATTCCCAGATTGCGTTTGAAAAATCTGTTAGGGAATCAATTGCAATAGAAAAAGCGGCCAAATCTAGCTCTCGATTCCGTTTCATTCCTGATGACGATGATGATGAAGATATCCTTGATATCCTACAATTTTATAACAGTTCATCAAGTTCATCAGTTGAGACTCCTTCCATGAAGAATCAGGGAGAAAAGACTATGATGGAATTACTAGCAGAAGAACAAATGTTAAGTATTAAACATATGTATGCTAGTCCATCTAATCTCCCTCAGTCTGTTGTTATCACACCTGATATTCCCACTCACTCTCTAAACATGGGGGATGAGCTTCTTAGCACTATTCCAGAAATGGAATCGTCTAGTGTTGAGGACCTTATCCCAATCCCGAGAGAGTCACAGGGAATTTCTGATCATCTGTGTGATATCCCTTTCCCTCTTGAGTGTTCTCAAGATCATTTTGAAACTTTCTCTGATCTTAGCGACGATTGTGCTTCCTATGGAGACATCGAGTACGTTGAGGCATCACTTCCTCAATCTGATGCTGATCCCTTTCTTGAGGAGTTCTCCGGTGAACTCACTCACATCAATCCACTCTTTGATCTCGAAGCCGATCTGGGAGAGACTGAAAGTCTCATTGATAATGATCGTTCACTCACTTCTTATCCCAACAGTCCAATAGAGAATGTTGATCACTTTGTTCCCGACACATTCAAAGCTACTTTCACCAATCCTCTATTTGAATTCAGCTCTGAATTCACTTCAATTTCTGAGAATCCACTCTTTGATACTCAGACTGAGGATAGTGATGAGCCCACAATGGAACAAGAGTTCACAAATTCACATTATGTGATTGATTCTCTTCATGAGGAGTTCTCCGGTGAACTTTCTCATATCATATCTCCGCTGGAGTATGATTGCGTGGATGGCAAAAATCATGATCGGGGGGAGAGAATCTCAATTTGCATAGTTATGACAAATCTTCCCATCCTCCCCACCGAGATGCCTTCCAACCCAAAGAGCTCTACCAATAAAATCCAAATAAGTGCAATTGCACTTAATCCCGAGGAAGAAGATCTAATCATGATTGTTATCATGATTTTCCTTCTTTTCTTCACCTACTCGGTGACTTCCTCTCTTCTTCACTCCTTTGGGAGTGAGGACACTATCTTTGACCCCGGCATTTTCATTTACCATCTGTGAGCCGGGTCTGTCTCTGTTTCTCTTTATCTCGTCGGTGTGGAACTTTCACGTGCTTCAAATGTTTGTCCAAACATCTTGAATGAAAGTCCGATGGAGATTGTTTCTTCCACTTTGCTTCCCCATGAACAAATGAATTCGGGGTCGAGTCAAGCTAGCGACTCGGAAATCAAAAACAGTAGCACACACTATATGGGTTTTCACCCATATTTCTGTCTTCTTACCCCCTTTCTACCACCTAAGTGTGGGGGTGATGCCCCACATGTTATATATATTATCTAAAAAAAAAAAAAAAAAAAAAAAAAAAAAAAAAAAATCTCTTTTAAATAATGGCCGTAGTATTTCCCTTTCACGTTCCTTGTTTCGGCATAACCGCCGGTACCTTGAATATTGAGGGCAATATTCATTTCTAAGTGTGGGGGGGAATTCTCACGAATTTCATATATTATCCGCCTAATCCCCCCGTTTTTGGCCAAAAAATTTTTTTTTTGGAGTAAGTGTTCTACACTTTCTCATTAGGTTATCAGTCCGCCTTGTCTGTAAGACAAAAGGATTGGCTAATCCAGGAGCAAACGGCTCTTGGTAAAGATATATCAAATCCGTTTATATGGCTTGCAATTTGCCCAAAATTGTATGGTTCTCAACTCACCATATCCTAAAAAGTGAAGAGTTGGCTAGCCCGCAAGGTTATGGCTTGTGGTAAAGGCAGTGGAAAATCCATAATTGGTAATCAGCTCACCAAAGATAATTCTGATAATTTATCTAAGAGTTGGCTAGTCCAGAAGGGTACGGCTTCTGGTAAAGACAAAATCAAATCCGTTGAAAGCTGGTGGTTTGCTCAAAATCACATGGTTATCGGTGTACCATGGTTCTTACTTGAACTGAAACATTTGGCTACTCCAGAAGTGCTGGCTTTTGGTAAAGAGTTTAAAATCCATTATGTTTTCTCAAATCATTGCTAGGGACTAGCAATATCTCAGTGTGGGGGATTGATGAGTGTCTAAATACTCATCATTTTTGTATAAAATAAACTGCAAAATCATCTGAAAACACTCAGAAACACATCAAAATGATAAAAATATCACAAATCAGTGTTTTATGTGTTTTAAATGCAAAAATATCAAAATCAGATGAAAAACGTATCAAATTTGCAAAAATTGCAGTTTTAGTCCCCCAAGTTTCAAAAGTTGTCAAAAATAGTCCCTGAGCCCGAATTTCAAAAGTAAAAATCACCAAAGGTCCTTTTTAAATCAAAAGTTGTCAAATTTAGTCCTTTGGTGAAAAATATCCAAAAAGTTTGAGAAATTACAAAATAGTCCTTCAAGTTTTCAATTTTGGCAGAAATGGCCCCTGGAAAATGGCAAATTGGCAAATTTGGTCCTTGTACTTATTGAGATTGTCAATTATGGTCCCTTGGAACAACTTTGCAAGATTGGCAGTTTAGGTCCCTCCATTTTCAGAAAGTACAACATTAGTCCTTGGAGTTTTAAACCCTTTAAACCCTTTATCAACCCTTTTGGCCTGGTCAATAATTTTGGACCCCCTGTCATCTAACCATTTTGACCCCCATCTTATAATATCCCCTTGGGTCAAATGTCTGGTCAAACCCACAAAACGCGCCATTTTTGTCTCCTCTTTCAACTGCTCTGCAACTAGCTCCACACACCATCCCCTCAGCTCACCTTCATCTCACCTTTGTCCCCCCACCTCATCACAAAAACAAGAATCATTTAATGATCCTTCAACCCCCTCACTCAACCCTCCACCTGTTAAAATCCTTTGGCGCCAAAAACAAATCAAACGGCTATTATTTCCTTGACTCATCCAATGGTCTCAATTCTTGGTGGGATATGCTCAGAAAGTCAAGGGGAAGCATTTGGAGTATAAAAGAGGAGAGAAGAAAGAAGCAAAAGAGTAGTTAGTTTTTCAAGTTTTTCTTTGTATGTTGTTTCATTAGAAATAACTTAGTTTTAATCTTAAAATGTAATTTCTCAGTTTCAATGTATTGAATTTAAGCTATTTCAGTCTTTATAATCAAGTCTAGTCCTAATTCCAAGTTTCATTCAAGTTTCAGATTTTCATATTTCACTGTTGCAAAATCAAATTTCAAAACCTTGTTTCCAAGCTTCTAATGGCTCATGTGTAAACTCAAATAGGTTTAGGTAAGCTATTTTTAGCTTTTGAAAAGCTTTGTAAACAGTTTAAAGCATTTTCACTAATGGTCAATAAAAGTCAAACTGGAGCACTGGAAATGGTAAATGGTTGATGCAGAGGTGGATTGGGGCTTAAAATAAGTTAGGTTAATGTAGAATCTGTTCTGGTTTTGGCCTGCTTAAGCTGGAAACAGTGGTTAGTTACATTTCACTTTTCATATTTCAAGCAGATTTGCATTATTTGCTTGTGTATGCTTCTGTGGTCACAACTGTGTTTGATGTGTTTAGATAGTTGTATTTAGGATATTTGGACTCAGTTGGGTCATTCTTACAAGTTTGATTAAGTGTTTAGCTTATTTTAATTTCAAAACAAGTAGATAAAAGGGTGTTTGGATTTATAGTCTAAAGGGTGTTAGAGGTGTAATCAGTGATAGGTTTCTGTTGTTTGAAGTTTGTTTAGTCATTATAGACTCATTTGAGTCTTAGTTTGTGCCTGCAATTGTATCAAAGTCAAAAATCCATCTCCTCTATCTTAGCAGCCACTGTTGGGGATTTGGGATAGCCAATCATTTGTTTTGTGTTCAAAAGTCATCAATCTAGCTTGATTCAGTCTTAATTCATCATATCTAACCATTATCAGTCATTAAATCAAGATCAAACTTGGAGAAAGTCAAAGTTTCATTGTTTCTTAAAAAGTCAAAAGTTCTAAAATGTCAGTTTTGGCTCAGCTAGATGGAATTTTAATGAGCTCATCTTTGAGCCAATTTCAGTAAGGTTTGGTATTTTAAAAACTTCACTTGGTCCTCTTCCTTATCAGTATTTTTGTACAATTTTGCCAAATTTTCACAAGCTCCAAACAGGCTCATGAACTTGGTCCTAACTCCCCTGTCCACTGATCTCAGCTTATGCTGAGTTTTTCTCAGCTTTTGCAGACCTTGCATAGGGTTCACCTTAGCTCATCTAGGCCTGATTCTTTGGTTAAACACTCTTGGCCAGGTCTAGTGTTAGTTCCAATTATTGGTTTTCTGTTGTAGCTTATTTAGGTGCTTGTTTTTAAGCTTAAAGTTGGTCCCATAAATCTGTTTTCTGCCATTAATCTCATATACTCAAATCATTGCAATTAGCTTATCAGAGGTCAAGGCTTGTTGATTATTGTTGAATTTGGTCTACTTTAGCATATTTTAGCTTTTGTTTCAGTTTGGTGCTTGTTGTGCTCATCTAGCTTATTTCTAGTGCTTATTGTTAAGCACTTTCCACATCAGTTGCAATTCCTCCCACACAAGCCCATGTTTTTCCATTTTTCTTAGCTTCCTAATATTGTTTTAGACTTTTCCTGAAATTTTCATATTTTTCTAAGCATTTTTGCTATTTTTCTTATTTTAAATTAGTTTTTAATCATTTTTAATTAGCTTTAAATACAAAAAATTAGAAAAAGGTTCAAAAAAATAAGTTTTCATTTTTCTTAAGTCTAGATAAATATAAAAAGAGAAAAAAATATTTTTCTAAATTTTTCTTAGCTTAAATAGTATTTTCTAGCATTTAAATTAGTTTTAAATAGTTTTTAATTAATAATAAATACATAAAAAGTCTAAAAAATATATTCTCAGTTTTAAAATTAGTTTTATCATATTTTAGACTTTTCTAAGTTATAATTTCATTTTTCTAGGTTAATTTTGTATTTTCTTGTATTTTAGTGCATTTTAAATAGTTTAAAATAGTTTTTAATTAATAATAATTAAATAAATAGTGTAAAAAATAATTTTCCTTTTCTATAAATTTTCTTATATTATTAGGTTTGTAAAAATGTATTTTTCATATTTTTAGGATTTATATTTTGTAAGTTTCACTTTTTATTTTGTACGTTTACGTTATTTTTATTTAAACGTAAGTTTTTCGTTTTAGGTTTTAAACGTTCATCACTTTAAAAATAGTGATAGTGTTTATTTAATATCTTTTATCTTTTTAATTTTCTTAATTTGCATTTAAGTCGCTTTTATTTATTACCTTTTTCAGTAGTGTAATTATTCAATCCTAATCCTTTCGGATCATTATCCTTAGTGATCCTTCTACCGTCTGAATCATGTGTTTAACACACCATTGAGTCTCCGTGGGACATAACGACCCGGGAATCCCCTGTATTCTCTGATCTTCATTGTATTTGTGTCTGAGCTGTTTTAAGTCTTTTTGACTTGACGGTTCGGTCCCAATCAGGTGCACCCACGGGTATTTTGAAGGGTATACCCGTGGGTATTTTAAATGGGTGTCATGGGTTTACCCGCGATGGGTATGCCTCACCCATTACCCACCCGCCACCCATTGATGGGTACAAATTTTCACCCACGACCCACCCGTGGGTGAAAATTAACGATTGTACCAACCCATTTATGTGCGGGTACCCGCGGGTTGCGGGTTTTTTCACGCCCATTGCCATCCCTACTGTTTGTTCATAAGATTGCTAGAGACAATAAGATGTTTGTTGGCTTTAATGAATCTAATTGCTATATACAGGATTTACATCAAAAAAAGATTGTGGGGATTGGTAAACAATGCAATGGGTTATATATGTTTGATATTGATTCTACATGTAAGATTACTTCTAATAACTGCATTTCTGTCTGTTATGTTTCTAGAAATCTCTGGCATCAAAGACTTGGTCATCCTTCTGACCAAGTCCTGCATATACTTAAACCCACTCTTAATCTTGATAGTTCATCTGAATCTGATCATCTTTGTGATACTTGCAATAAAGCTAAACAAACCAGGGAACCATTCCCTCTAAGTGAACATAAGTCAACTAAAATTGGTCAACTTGTTCATCTAGATGTATGGGGCCCAAACAAAGTCACTAGCAGAGATGATTACAAATATTTTTTAACAATTGTTGATGACTATTCAAGGGCAATCTGGGTTTATATGCTTAAAGGAAAGGATGATGTTTATGTTTCCATTGTTAACTTTGCTCATATGTTATCAAATCAATTTGAACACAATGTAAAGATTTTCAGAAATGATAATGGAACAAAATTTGACAACAACAAACTTCAACAATTTTTTCATGACAAAGGAATTTTACATCAAACTTCTTGTGTTTACACACCTAAACAAAACAGTATTGCAAAAATGAAACATATGCATCCTCTTAATGTGGCTAGATCATTTATGTTTCAGGGGGAATTACCTCTATATCTCTGGCCTAAATGTGTCATAACTGCTGCTTATGTTATAAATAGGTTGCCTTCTTCTGTGTTATCTGGTAAGTCCCCCTTCTCTTTTGTGTATGGGCATGACCCTTCACTCTATCACCTTAGATTTTTTGGCTGCTTATGCTATGCTACCATTCTCAACATCTTTGAAAAATTTGGTAGTAGATCTGAAAAAAGTGTTTTTATTGGTTACTCTAATGAGAAAAAAGGTTATAAGCTTTTAAGTTTGGAAAAAAAAATATCTTTCACTCCAGAGATATCAAATTTTATGAAACTGTTTTTCCTTTCAAAATGAAAAATGCTTTGAAAAAACCTATTTTTGAAACTTGTGTGTCTAAAGATTTAAATCACAAAAACTTTTTTGATTAAAAAATAAGTCCCAATGATGAAGGGATAGTGACTTCTTTTGATGAGGGCACAGTGTTGGGTCATCCTAATAAGGATGATGAACTTGTTGCAACTTCCATTGATGAAAATACACACCCTGAGGGCACTATATCACATGAAACATACCCTGTTGATAATCTTCTGACTCTGATAAGAACCCTGAACAAGAAGAAGGCTTGCCAGCCATCACTGCTAGAAGGTCAACTAGAGTTTCAAAATTGCCTAGCAATCTTAATGATTTTATTGTTGAAGGTAAAGTTAAATATGGTGTTGAAAGAGTTGTTAATTACTCCAATCTAAACAAAGATAATTACTGCTTTGCCTCTAGTCTAAATAAAATCATTGAACCTACTTGTTATGAAGAAGCAATTCTTGACAGTAATTGGGTTGATGCTATGAATTCTGAAATTGAGGCCTTAAATGAAAATTGTACTTGGGATATAACTGATCTGCCACCTAATAGAACTCCTATTGGTTACAAATGGATCTTTATGTTAGGTCACTAGGTTTACAACACAAGCAAAATAGAAAGAGATAGAGAAGAAGATCGGATGAACAATACACAAACACACACGATAAGAATGAAAGAAAGGTTAAGCGTAAATGTGAAAGAGTGAATTGAACAACCAACCCTCAAGTGAGGGTTATTACAAGGTATTTATAGGAAGGGGAGCTAGGGCAACACTCCTACTCCCTTCCTTTCCTTAATGGACATGGGCCTAAGCTTATGGGCCTTCTACATAAGCTTAAGCTAAAACAAACATAAAGGCCATAATTAAGCTAACTATTACATATGAATCACTAACACTTGATTTAGGTTTAGGAGTGATTCCAACAATCTCCCCCTAAGTGTTGGTGATGAATGAATATGAACGGTTAAGGTACTGAAGTAATAGTAGCTTTGACGTCTTCTGACATTCTTCTTTCTTGTGAGAAGACTTGCCTTGATTCGAACAATCTCCCCAGTGTAGAGAAATTGTCTTCTTTGAACAGTTCTGCTTTGACGTCATAATTATCTTTGTTCTTTGTTCTTTGTGATGAAAGTGATAGTATGTTCTAGTCTGCATGAATTCTGCCTCAGGTCAGCTTCGCTCCTCCAGTGTCTCCTCGTCATTCTTCAACATGCTCACACGCTCTTTGACGTTGGATTTCAGTACTGATGAAGTTCTTTAAGTCTTTAACTTTGTAGATTCTTTGGCTTGACGAAGAATCATTCTGACTTTTGTGTTGCTTTTAGATAGAACTTCCATTAGTGATGATGTTGGCATGAGCATGTGAAGAATCTGCACGATCATTCCGCTCCAGAGCTTCCATAAGAAGAAAACATGAAAACGATTAGTAATAAGCGGATTCCGGCACTTACAAGTTTGAACTTCGAGAGTGTTAACAGCATAGTGTGAAAACACAACTCTAATTCTCACAAAGGCCGTTCCTGAACTGGAGTCCCACAAGTGAGATAATGTGATGTACCGAAGTACACCTACAGTTCAGATGAGTCGCTGAGGTACACCGAAGCATCACCTCACGACTGTAGACCATTTGAGACACACTAAGCGTAATCTGCGGGGAGTTACCGAAGTGACCTGCTGTCAGGGCTGTTTGATGTTGACCCTGGCAGGAGTTTCCATTCAATCACTGAGGATCACAATTGTGAACCTCTCATAAATGTTCTCGACAGATTGCTAAGATCTGTGAAGGACTCGATAACGTACCACTGATGTTCTTATTGTTGAACATCAAGTGATGGAATGTCAAGTGTTCCTAAGAGATCTTTTGATGAATCTCGTGGCTCTAGACTCAATAGTGCGTTTTGGTTTTCCTGAGCGGAGACTAGGGAGAGGGTCTCCTTCTTCAATATCAGCAATCTCTAAGAGAAATCCGATAGATTATGTAGGGTTCCCTGTGAGAATGAAACAAGCTTCTAGGTCCATGACGACTTTTAATCTTCAATACCGCCGTCACTAAGTGACAACCAGTAGCATATGAATTGAACCCGGTGTCTGCCCTAAGTTGAATAATTTGGAGGGCTATTTCTTTTCACCCTTTTCTTTGTATTTCTTTTTAATTCTTCAACTCCTTCTTTCTCCGATTCTCATTTTCTCCTTTTTACAATCATACCTAAGGACTTCTAGATTCTAACTATTTGTGATGTCCTTGGGTAGATCCCTCCGACTCTGGCGGATCGTAGGACGGTTATTCCTAACCTTAGTCACCTTATAACTCCATGACTAACCTATGTTGCTATAAAACCAATTTTCAAGAAAATCTCTCACAACGGTTATGATTGAAAAACATTTTGTACCACTGTAAGAGTTTGATCTTTTGCAGAAATACTCCCCCTCCACACATGCTTGAGAGTTTTAACAGAAAAGTGCATGGTGAGAGAAGAGCGCGCACTTTATTGAATTGATCGACTCAAGATAGACAATTCCCCGAGGGACACGGTTACGTTGCATAGTTAAAGAGGTACATTGTCAGCTTTTAGGTGACAACTAGCTCTAGTAACTACCTTGAAGGTGTGGGCAAACCTCGAAAGGTTGTCAAACCCGTCAAAGTTCATGTCTATCAAGAGCTTCTCGAATAGGTACAATTTACTTGGATAAGTCTTTGGAAGACAAATATTTTCAATGTAATACTGTTAGATCCCGTCAATTCATGGGTTGAAGTCTTTTCACACGAGGATTCAACTAGCAAAACACAACATATTTCTTATCACATATTTTCTCCCCCTCAAAAATGGCATATAAATGTTGTTTTTGAAGAAATGTAAAGAATAAATATGACCATTTTGAGTTTTGTGGGAAGATGACCACTGTGAACAATTTGTGAACAAAGTTTGTAAGTCAAATACTCCCCCTCAACAAGTGATATAAACGGTTGAGGTTTTGAAAATCATAAGGGGAAGTACTTGTTCTTTTGAGTAAAACCTTTTAAAAGTGAAAGGTTTGATAAGGTTTACTCAAAAATAAGAAGCTTTCGCTCCTTATATAAGGATTGTGGCACTGAAACGTACCACAAGGTCCTTTCTTGACAAGAACGGGTTGTACACTGTTATGTGTACACAAGCCATGGTCATAATTAAATCACACATCCAAAATATTATGAAATAGAAGCAGTTCAAGGGGTACCAGGAAGTCCATCAAGCTTGCCAGGAATGCGAACAGGGCGTTGATAGCCGGCGAGAGCAATCCTAGGACGACCACCTACAAAGCTCTCTAATGTTCTGAACTGGTCCCTTCGATACAACCTTTCATCAATCATAGTGATGATCCTCTTCACATCCCTTCGATCCTGAGAATTCCATCGCTTCAGAGACCCAATGCCTTCATGTATCGCCTTCAACCGATAAGCCAAGCCATCCCTAACCTTCTTCAATGTGTGATCCCCAAATTTATGAAGATCTCTACACGCCATCAAGCAATTTTGTTGAAGTTCACTGTGATAAACGACGCCGAATGGTTTGCTGATGAGGGTGTATTGTGAAAGCTGGTTGATGTCGGGAATATCTAGCTGAGGTGGAGTGAAGTTGACAAGGGTCTGATATGATTCAACTGCAAGCTGGAGATCTTCTACACGTTCGTTGATTACTATTCTTCTGATGAAGATAAGCAAGGACTTGATGTATTCACGTTGCACTTCAATTGAGAATTGTCTCATGCGACCCTGTACTTTGGCAAGGTACATGTCTTCAATGTCGTTGATAGACAAATTCTCAAAGTCCGCTTCAGAGAATGCATAATCCCTTTCATCTTGCCGTTTGACCACGATATTCTTGAGAAAAGTGTAGTCCCATTTAGACGAAAGATCAACATGTTTAATAGCCACGATTGCTTTAGTACTGAACACTTCATGTTGAGACTTCTGAACCTGGCAGCTTCTGTAGTAGATTCGTTGGCGTTCCGGCCAATGGTGAATCCCATACAATGCATCACGGTCATATACTGCCACATTGTTGGAGAATATGTGGTTAGCCCTTTCCTCGATGGCTATGCAGTTAGAGTATATGGCTGCCGGGAATGGAAGTGTCAGAGATGTAGCGTATTTCCTTGAACCATCGCCACCGTGTAGAATAAATTCTAAGTCTTTGTTGAAGAAATATCGGAATGGAATCCTAGGCTGATCTGGTTGGCCAATTGTTGGTAGAGGTTTAGACCAGTCGGTGTAATATGGAGGGTTGTCCCGTTTGGTGAAGTGGATGTTTGCTTCGGGGTTGAGCCAATCCATGTTGTTAGACATAGCTCGTGCTATATTATCAAGGTGATACTCAACTTCAATAGCACTTTCCGAGCTGTCTTTGAGCAATTGAAATGCTTCATTTTTGATGCGCTTCAACTCGGATTTCGTCATCTTTTTCACACGGAATTTCTCTTGCAAGAACTTAGCATGCTCCAATGTACTACCGTCTTCCAGATCTTGACCTTCAGGTGGGTAGGGAGTAGAATTAACAAGTGTAGAAAACCAGTCGTATTCAGCGGTGTCATCTTCATCTAGCCATGATACGACGTCAGCCTTAGGCGCCTTCTTCTTCTTTTTCTTAGGCCTGGATGAGGATTCTGGTTTCTTAACTTTGTCGGGAGAGGTGGGTTGTTGTTGGGGCTCATGGAATTCCTCATCTTCACCACCCGTATACTCAAAGTGATCACCGGTTTTCTGAGTCTGGGGTGGTAACTCAGAAGAATCCTGAGGTTTTTCAGTAGAAGAACGAGGAGGAGACCTTTGTTGAGCTGGAGTCCGTTTGGGTGGAGGTTGCATAGAAGATGATTCACCAGACTTCTTCGGGCGTTTATCCTGATCCTTATTTTCATCGTCGCGTGGACGCTTAGGCCTTTCAGCTTCTTCTCTGCATGCTGATTTAAGTTGGTATTCCAACAATGCTTCAAACAATTTACCTTCGTAGGAGGCAAATGTTGCAGATTGTTTCGACATTTGAGCTACCAGCCGGTTAACCAATTCAACGTCTGAGAAGATTATGGGATCAACTGGATTGATGTTCACATGCATTGGAGTTGATTTCATAGTCTGTTTGGCCAGGTGTAAGAGATTCGGATAGAGTTGTTTGGTGTACATCTCCTTTGTCATTCCAGGAACGATGTCAAGAAGGTACTTGTGAGTGTATCCTTTGATCATCTCGTCCATTTTCCCTTGAAGATCATCTTTCATGAGCTTCTGGACATACTCCCTTTCAACTTTCATCTCGTCATTCTCGTCATGAAGGTACTGTACCTGATCAGCAAGAAAATTTAGCTTCTTGTAAAGCACGTCTTTCTTTCTGACCTGTTTGACAGCTTTAACGATTCGTGTCTTAGTTTGAGAAATCCAAGAGGCAGTTGGCTTCTTCACTGATCTGGATGTGGATCTGGTTGTTCTTTTTGATGGTGGTGGTGAAGAGTGAGACGATGAATCCGATGATGATGAGATGTGAGGAGACTCCGGGTCCTTTGGTGGTTCAGAAGTTACCTTCTTTGAGTGTGTAGGACTATCCAGAAGAAACATATCATAATCAACATCTTTATCTTTCTCGGACTTTTCAGTTTCTGGTTCTTCAATGTCATACTCAATAGAATCTTCCACGCGCTTTTGTTGTTGCTCCAAAGTGGTGGCACCAGTTCCCTTATCGGGTCGATTAACCGCATCAGGATTTGGTGTAGGTTGAAATTCACCACTTGACCCTCCGGGGCCACCCATTTGATCTTTAGCAAGTTCTTTCGCAACGTGTTGGAGTCTAACGAATTTGAACTTCCTTTTGTACTTAGTGTCCAGAGGCTCTTCATCTGATTCTTCTTCTTCTTGTTGCTCAATTACTGGAGTCTTCCCTTTGCTTATATCTGCTGGTGGACTGGGAGGTTTTGCTACTGAAGGAGGTGCTTCGGTTGCAGATTCAGAGTAGAAGAACTCTTCGTCAGATTGTGTATCTTCAGAGCTTTCGTCCACTAGCTTTCTTGGCGATTCAGGCTTTGGCACGGGAATGGGAACAACTTCCTTAGAAGGAACAATCCTTTTTCGTGGAGGATTCCTCTTGGGAAACTTCCTCTGACTCTTAGTGCTTGCAGCACTCCCTGCACTTCCTCTTCTGGTTCTCATTGTAGGTGTACCAGAAGATTTTTCATCGAGAAAACCAACTTTGTTCTCTTTCACAGCTACCAAATATCTTTCATAAGAGTAGAGCTGTTTGAGTTCATCTGAGAGAAGGAGATCCGGCAACACAGCACCTTGTTTCTTGGTAGTTGACTCCTTAAATCTGACTGTTAGAGTGGGTTCGGACAACACGTCAAGATTGTCGGGGTCATTGATTCTCTTGGGGATATCAGGGTTATATCCAAGTGCTCTTTGGATCAACAGTTTAGTATATCTGATATAAGGAATCTTTGAGCCAAGCTTTTTGAGGAATGTCATCATGTCATCCCATATCAGAGCTTCAATTTCGATGTGTTTCATGTTGATTAGAGCTCAAAAGATTTGCAGTTCCACGAGCTTGGGATGCTCATAGCCACTGTCACGACCAGAAACAGATTTTGTGATGATGATATAAAGGGTTCTCCAAGGTTGAGGAATGTTCTTAAGATCCACGTGAGAATGCTTATTAATAACCCCTGAAGCTTCGTCATACCCAATATCAATCAAGAATTGCAGAACAGTCTCTTCAGTAGGTGCAGCAGAGAATTCAGTTGGTATGATGTCAGGAATGAGGAGAACAGCCCTTAAGTCTGCATGTGTGATGGTAACTTGTTTGTGATTGAGTGTCACTGTTACCGCACTTTGACCTTTGATCCTCTGCATTGTATTCCAGAATTGCTGTATGTAGATCTCCGGAATAGTGGCAGAGTTGGTGAGCATGTTCTGATAGGGATGATTCTTCAGAATATCCACTGCAATGAGACAAGAAGATTCCGAGCAGGTGAGAGTTTCAAAGTCAACTCTGAGATTGTTCTTTCCAATCTTCATTGGATAGCCATGCGGGAAGATACTAGCAATGGTGAGAACATTTGGTGCATCCACATTCATTTGAGCTTCCATGTCGTGATCTGAAACACATTTAGCCAAAAGAACCAACATATCGAAAGACATTATGTTAGTCAACAGATGGTTTTATAGTCTAATTATTGAATGTGCAATGTCAATGATTGTTACGAGTCCAAAGTCACTTGTTTGTTCAATGGTCCAATGACGTCATGATAAGTTTCGTGAGTTAGTTAACTTTAAGTTTTAAAGTTTATGCTATCACTAATTTAACACAACATATTAAACGTTTAAGATTATTAGTGACATTATTGGTTTCGTGAGGTTATGATTTATTTATTTACAAGTTTGCACGCGTAACAATTCATAATGAAGGTTTGATCATGGCTTAGGCGTAGAAATGGTAGCTTATGCGTAAACAGGAGAGGTATACGCGTAGACGCAAGCATATGCGTAGGATCCTTACTTACGCGTAGGAAAAGGGGACCTTATGCGTAAAGCTTACGCGTAGGCGTATATAAAACCTTACGCGTAAGGCTTACTCGTAAGAGTAGACCTTATGCGTAGAGGTCACTGTTTACGCATATCCTTCACAGGATACGCGTAGTCCCTTTGTAGAACCTTACGCGTAAACGCTACGCGTGAGATTACTCTTACGCATAACAAGCTACGCGTAAGGTGATCCTTATGCGTAGATGATTAACAACCTTGATTTTGATTTTTACGAGTAGCAAACCTGAAATAAATTCATCACAGCATCAATATTAACACATACATTCATTGTATAACATATCATGGCATGAAAAATCATCAAACAGTTTACGCGTAAAGAACCTTATGCGTAGGCCAAAACCCTAATAGTTCAAAGATTACGCGTAAGATTTTTAGCCACAGGAATTACACCAAAGTTTTTCTGGTGGTTTTTAGATGTCATGTGAGTGTAGTAACCAAGTTTTAACATCAAACTCTCAATGAATCAAAAATACCCAAACGCGAAGAACATTAAACCTTAATCTCTAATTCTCAAACAATTAGTGTTTCTGGGTTGTTTCAAAGCTTAGATATAATCAATTCACTATAATATCAACCTCACGCAACAATCTTTATTACCAAAAACGTTCACATATGAAAACACCCAAACCACGCATAAACACTAGTTTTCCAGATTCAATCAATTCGTGTTTCTGGGTAAGTTTTGAGGATAAAAATGGTATCATTGATGTTTTTAAAAACGTTTTGACATAACCTTTTTAACCACAAACATATACCAATGATTAAGTGTTCTAACACTTACGCGTAGAACACAAAACTCACAATATCTCAAGATTAAACCGTTGGATTTATGAAAAATTCAAAACCATTGTTTAAAAACTTGTTATAAACACGAAATCACTTACAGATTGATGATCCAAAACACAGATTTGTGGAACGATTGTTGTGCGTAGGATTAGTTAGGTGTGTGTAATAAATGTAAAGAGTTAATGTTAGGTGGAAGTTTTATTAAAAAAGAGTTTGTGCTTATGGCAGTTTTAGTCCCTCCACCTTTTCTATTTTTATCCAAAGCCCTTTAACTTCCATTTTGGTTACCAAACGAAGAATATTTGGAAATAACTTTGACGACACTCCCCCTCGACTTAAGAAAATAATGAAAGGTTATAAATTTTAGTCCGAGGAGTGTGACCACCATTATTAAAGAAAACAACTGAGATAGTATAACATGCAAGTACACAGTTATTTTGAAACAGTTAAGTATTTTGAAAGATTAGAGTGTTGACGGAAGAAATGTACTTGCCATGTTGAAAGAAAAAATAGATAGAAGAATATTTTTGTTGGTTTATCTGATTTTATATTTTTATATTTTGTTTTTGAAAAGAAAAAAAATATTTACAAAAGAGATTTTGGTGTTTGACTGGTTTTTAAGACTGTTTTAAGAGTTCATCCAATTCCTCTTGAGTCAAACATCGCATACCAATCCGGTGGACCAACTCATTAAACCTAGCGGGAGGCAAGGCTTTGGTGAGTAGATCTGCCAATTGGTATTCTGTACCCACGAAGTATAATTCAACTGTACCCTGTTCCACATGGTCCTTGATGAAATGATATCGAAGATCGATGTGCTTTGATTTCGAATGTTGAACTGAGTTGCACGAGATTGCAATAGCACTCCGATTGTCGCAGTACATCGGGATTCTGTCAAATACGTAACCATAGTCTTTGAGTTGTGTTCTCATCCAAATGACTTGAGCACAACACGCCGACATGGCTACATATTCTGCTTCGGTTGATGACAGTGATGTACAATCCTGCTTCTTCGATTGCCAGGACACCAGTTTATCACCAAGAAATTGTAGTGCTCCTGAAGTACTTTTTCGTGAATCTAAACATCCTGCGTGATCAGCATCTGAAAAAGCGATTAGTTCAAAACCAGAATCCTTCGGATACCAGATCCCCAAGTTAATGGTTCCCTTGATGTATCGGAGGATTCTTTTAGCCTCAGAGAGGTGGGTTTCAGTTGGTCTTGACTGATAACGGGAGCAGAGATAAACGGCAAAGACAATATCAGGTCTGCTAGCTGTTAGATACATGAGAGACCTAATAATACTTCGGTATTTTGTAGGGTCCACCAATTTCCCATGTAAATCAGCATCTAGCTTCTTGGTATGAGCCATTGGTGTGGCATAAGTGTCACAGGTTTTCATTCCAAATTTGTTTAACAATTCAAGGGCATATTTGGACTGACTCAGGAAAATACCACGGGGTGATTGATGAACTTGCAGTCCTAGAAAGAACGTAAGTTCACCCATCATGGACATTTAAAAATTTTTCTTCATTAGTTTTGCAAAAGCGATTGAGTACTTTTTATGTGTAGACCCAAAAATGATGTCATCCACGTAAATTTGAACAACTAAGATATGTGCCCCGTGATATTGTATAAAAAGAGTAGGGTCAACCGAACCTTTGGTGAAATTATTGGCAATGAGGAAAGATGATAGCTTATCGTACCATGCCCGAGGAGCTTGTTTAAGACCATACAGAGCTTTGTTCAGTTTGTAGACATGGTTTGGTAACTCGGGATCAACGAATCCTTCTGGTTGGCTGACATAAACCGTTTCTTTAAGTTGTCCATTGAGAAACACAGTTTTGACATCCATTTGAAAGACCGTCATATTCATATGAGCCGCGAACGCGAGAAATATCCGAACAGCCTCAAGACGAGCAATCGGAGCAAATGATTCTTCAAAATCAATACCCTCCTCCTGTCGATAACCCTTAGCCACCAGACGTGACTTGTTTCTGATTACGTTCCCTTCAGCATCCAATTTGTTTTTCCAAATCCATTTGAGACCAATGACGTAGACCCCTGTTTATCTTTCAACTAGTTCCCGTACTTCAAGACGTTTGAATTGGTTGAGTTCTTATTGCATGGATTCAATCCAGCTGTCTTTTCTCATTGCGTCTTTAATGTTTTTAGGCTCAAATTGGCAGACAGTGAGTGCATAAATGCAATGTTCACCATCTGTGTGAAGACGTTGTCTCGTAACGACTGGTTGATTCGGGTTGCCAATAATTTTTTCCAGAGGATGGTCTTTTGTCCATCTATGTGTAGAGGGTTGATGTTGGTATACATTGTGCAGATTATGAGGATTCAAATGGTTTGTAGATGATTCCGCGACATCAGGTGCAGCAGTTTCATTAGCAAACGGGTTAAAGAACGCATTTGGATCAAAATCTGCAGGTGGGGGGGGGGTACTTCATTAAGAACATCATCAGCTGGTTCATCATTGTTGGAAGCGGTTTGTTCAACTGTTGTGGTGGAGTCAACTGGTGGTGCTTCTTCAACAGTAGTTATTGTAGCAGGTGTATCAGGTATACGAGTATTATCAGGTTGAGCAGCGGAAACATTGGATACACCTGGAGCACGTTCATCAATATCGTCACTGAACAGAGGAGCAAATAGTATTTCCATTTGTTGACGAGTAAGCTAAGGGCTTTGTTCAGCTGATGATGGGGTTTGAGGGAAGTTTAAGCGGTTGTGACCAGGTTCCAAGCTGTTATACTCAGAAGCCATTTCCGTAAGTTCATCAAAATGAGCATGAATCGTTTCCATAACCTTCTTTGTACGACGATTCCAGATCCGGTAACCTTTAGAATTCTCACAATATCCAATAAAGACTCCAATGTCAGCTTTGGCTTTGAGCTTTCCAAAATCATCACGATCATTATTCGGATAGCAAAGGGATCCAAATACATGAAAGTGTTTGACATTCGGTTTATGGTTATGGAGAAGCTCAAAAGGTGTTTTGTTGTGGCGTTTAGTAATCATAGAACGGTTTTGAGTATAGCATGCAGTAGATACAGCTTCTGCCCATAAGTAATCTGGAAGTTTAGCATTGATTAACATTGTTCTTGCAGCTTCCACTAACGTTCGGTTTCGTCTTTCAACAACTCTGTTTTGTTCTGGTGTACGTGCAATAGATGTCTGATGCTCAATTCCCACTTTCTCATAAAGTTCTCGAAGATTTTGGTTAACAAATTCAGTTCCTTTGTCTGTTCTTATTTGGCGGACGGTGTTTCGGAGCTGAACCTGTATTTTCGTGAGAAAGGTGATGATCATCTGTGGAGCTTGGTCTTTGCTTCGAAGAAAGTAGACCCAAGTCCAGCGTGAATAGTATCAACAATTACTAAGATGTAGCGTTTTCCATTAATCGTTTGCACGCGCATCGGGCCACACAAATCCATGAGAAGAAGATGAAGCACATGCTGAGAGTTGTGTTCCACTTTTGAAGGAAAATGAGCACGAGTGCTTTTCCCTTGTTCACAAGCAGAGCAAAGGTGATCTTTAGAATACCGGAATCGTGGGAGACCTTCAACTAGTTTGTGTCGAGCAAGATTGGTTATAGTTTGAAAGTTTAAATGTGAGAGACGACGGTGCCATAGCCAGGATTTTGTTGATGTTGCCTTTGAAAGTAAGCAGATGGGAGATGAAGCAACCATGTATTGCATAGAGATAGTGTAAAGACTTGAATTACGCGAGCCAGACATAAGGTCGTTTCCTTGTAGATCACGAATGAAACAAGATTTCTCCCTGAAAGCAACCTCCAAATCTCCATCACAGATGACCTACTGAAAACAGATTGTGACCGAGGCCTTCCACATAATAAACCCTGCTAATTTCGATGTTCCCATTGATATAGTCTCCGTAGCCCATGATAGCTGCGAAGTGATCATTCCCGAATCTGACAGTGCCAATGAACTTTGCAATAAAGTTTGATAACAGTTTAAGGTTGCCTGTCATGTGTCGGGAACATCCGCTATCAACAATCCAGAGAATGATCTGTATCACCTGCATTACACACTGACGACACAGATGGAATAGAAGTAGATGTGGAACCCGAAATGTTAGAGGGTTCCGGAGCAGTTATAGTAGACATACACATAGCAATAACTTTAGGCATCCATTTAAATCCTAGTGTGTTATATATCCATTTCTGCCATCTCCAACTAGTATTTGCTTTAGTCTTAGTGAATGCACTAGGTGGTACTACATTCCTAGGAGGTGAAACTGGAGCTACAGGGACATCAATGCGGTTCTTAGAATCTAAAGAGGGCAGTCTACCGAGCACAGACTTAGAATGATTAGTGGGCCTAGAGGTATTCCGATTCTTAGGATTCCTTAAGCGAGAGATGATAGCTTTAGCAACACATTTGTCATGACAATTAGAATTCATACTTTTACGACAAATAACACAAGGTGCAGCAGACTGAATATCAAAAGTACTTAAAGGTTTAGCATTCGTTACATCACTATTTCTATTACATTTTCCAGACGCAATATCTATAGTGGAAGCAACGTGAGTCTTATTCATAGTCCTAGGGTGTTCTTTTACTTTAGCATTCCTTATTGATCTTTTCTTAGGTCGCAACTTCCTATTCTTCGATGTAGTGTTCCTAGGCTGTGAAGTGCGGACGTTTGGAAAAGAGGCAACTATTCCTGTTTCAGTAGAAGGAAGCACGTTAGCAACTTGTATTTTGGCAGTAGGCATTCTGGGTTCACGTTTACTAAGTGTTACAGGTGCTAATCTCTTAATGATGGTTGGCGGAAGTTGTTCATACTTTCCTAACATTTCTCTTAACTTAAAGATAGTGTGAATCAAATCTTGATTTTCAGAATGAATATTACCAGCAAAATTCATTACTTCTCTAGTGTGTGCAAGATAATGATCAACGTTTGATGCTTCATGACGAGTCTTATTGAATAAATCAAATAAAACACCATATTCCTGTTTAACTTTTACAAGTTCTTGTTCATATTTTGAGATTTGACTTTTGAAGGACCCGTTTTGATCATTCAGTTGCTCAAAATTTGGATTAAAATTGTTTGATTGCAACTGGTGGATTTTGTTTTGCAAAGCAATGTTAGGATCCAATATTTATTGTGTTGATGATTCGGGTGGTCTTGGGAGATCAAAATACATGTTTGCCATTAGAGAGAGAAAGTTAGAGAGTTGGGTGTTTTCTTGGTAGAGAGTTACTTCACAAAAATGTAGAGTATTAGATTGAAAAGCACCACCCCTTCCATGGAAGGAAGGGGTATTTATACTTACAGACTCAACGACCTCCTATCGGCCTGTGGATCAGGGATACAGTGGGTAAAGACCCGTCCTTCCTCCACGGTGTTGCACTAAACTATATTACGCTACAAACTAACTAATAAACTACTAAGAAACGTAAATAACGACAAGTCTACGAGCTAACTTATGCTAGATAACATTTGGGGTGACCGACTCTTCACTACGGAATTTTCTAATTCCTAACAATCTCCCCCTAAGGGAGGTCACCCCATGTTTTACATTCGGAATCCTAGCATTCTATTCTTGACTTTGTTCTTGAGCTCGTAGACTTCAATTCTTCATTTCAGCAAACTTTGTGCATTAGTAGTGATTCTTCCAAGTCCGCATAGATTAGTACTTTAAGTGGAGGTCTTTGAACTGATCCACATCTTTGATGATCTTCGAGCTTTCTTTGAGATCATCAGCCAAAGTAAATCTCTGGATCACCCTTTATTGTGTTGCCATCATGTGAAGTTGTGACTTTTGGACCGACATGCTCACACTTTTGAATCATGACATCTTTCCATCAGAGTAGCGGAAGCCTTACTGGTTCATGATATTTGCAGCAGCGTAGCAGAAGCATAGTATGAAATATCAGAGCCAGGTTATGTAGATATGCACCAGTCATGATTTCTTCAAATTAAGTGTGGATGCTGTGAGCATGCGGCTTTGGATTGACTTCTCAATTCTGATAAGCTGCAACCGTCCAAATGTACCTACAAACAACAGTTAGCAATAAAACACACGAAAGTGTCTTTGATCACTTTCGCTGAATTGAGGTACACGGCCCACGGTTCCCCGTTGATCAGTACAAGTACTGCCTGTGATCAGGTAGGATTTCTAAGAATCTCCTTGACAGGGTTTCGCAGCTGTTCTAGCTGTTCTCAAACCGGAACGTCTCAAAGAAGACAACACGGAGTGAGTGAACCAGCGAATTGAGATTCACTGATTGAAGAAAAATTGATTTGAAAACAATCGCGTATTGCTTAGAATAAAGAGTTTTGCAATACGACGAAGGTTTTATGAGAAAGATCAATTTTCAATCAAAACACTTTTTGTATTTGAAAATAGTACACAATCGACGTGATAGTGAAAAGAAGAGATTCGCACATCGACCGGTTTTTCTAAAAGTATTTTTCAATCAGAGATACTTTTTGAATTTTGAAAACATAAGTACACATTCGACGTGCTAGAGAAAAGAAGATTTGCACATCGAACGGTTTTTCCAAAAGTATTCGTCAATTCATTTCCTGGACCAAGGTTGATTCAAGATTGAATCTCCCCATCGTTTCTATCCAGTTGTCACAAGTTTGATCTTACGAGAAGATCTCACATGTCACCCACCAAGAGCTTGTTTGATGTAGGCTCTAGAGGGATTTCCATCTTCATTGTGAATATTTTTACATATCACTCGGATGTTCTGGCAATACCACAAGGATGATGCGTAGGACTCTTAATATGTACTTACTTTCCACATTGTGTGAAACAGCAAGTCTTCAATAATTTAGTGTCCTAATGAGATATTGTGGATGATCTCTTGGCTCTAGACTCAATAGTGCATTTTTGGTTCCTTTGCCGGAGACTAGGGAGAGGGTCTCCTTCTTCAATATCAACAATCTCTAAGAGAAAGTCGATAGATTATGTAGGTTCCCCGTGAGAATGAAACAAGCCCTTTTAAGAGGAACTTGAGTGGTTTGGGAAGTTTAGTGCAGTGCATCACTGGGTCCATGATGTCTTGTCTTCAATACCAGTGTTACCTTAGTAACCACCAGTAGCATATGAATTGAACCCGGTTTCTGCCCTAAGGTTGAATTGATGGAGGGCTATTTCTTTTCACCCTTTTATCATTCATTTCTTTTTCATTCTTCAACCCCTTCAGTGCTTACCGAGACTTCATAACTAGAACCTTGTTGGGTTTATTCCAGTACTAGCTCTGTCTCAGTCCGCACTCTTCCCATTTCTCATTTTTCTCCTTTTTTCAATATTCCTAAGGACTCTACACTATCTAGTGGATTGTCCCTGGGAAGATCCCTCCGGTTCTGGCGGATCGTGGGAACAAATACCTAACCTAACCATCCTTATAACTCCATGCATAAAATAAGTTGGTCGGTCTTTTGGTATTGTTCTTTCCTTCATGAAACCAATTGAAAAATCATTTGGAAAACCAATCAAGGTACTTGTGATACGAGATCAAAGCATTTTGTACCTTAATAGTTTTGATCATTTAGAAAACCTCCCCCTCAACATGTGCATATGATTTAGAAATTGTTTAGCACAAGGAGGCAAGAGGACTTTGAAATATTTTCTTTGATCACAATTTTCATACGAAAAAGCCATTTGATTTTCATGGTAAAATTCTCCCCCTCAATATGTGCATAGGATAAGTGAAATCATTTTTATCACATAGAGGCAAGAGTTCATTTGAAGCACATCCACAATCACAAAATCCATTAAGAAAACCATTTGAAAACACAATCAAGGTACTTTATAATCTCTTTTTTTTAAAAACTTTTGTACCTCGATGGTTTTGCTCCCCCTCAATATGTGCTTCGAGACGAAAGCGTTTAGCACATACGAGAGAGCAGCCTGCACAATTGAATCCAAACGATCACCTTTTATCAAATTTCATTATTAAATCACAAATTCTCCCCCGATCAAAAATATCAAACCCTTTGAGATTTTGGATCCCAAGTGATTTAATACGGTTAAAAAAACATGGGAGAATATGTGGCCTGGTTTAAATACTCATCATGTTTTTGGATAAATCCTCCTCCTCAACATGTGCATTGTGTATGAAATCGTTTGGCACATGGAGGCAGGAGTGCCTTTAAAGGACTAAAACCAATTCCATTTAAACAGATTTGAGATTTAAATCACGATCTCTACCCCGATCAAAAATATCAAACCATTTGAGATTTGTGATCCCAACTGATTTAAATCATTTAAAAAATTTGGGGAAAGACGTGGCAAGATTTAATTTTTGAAAAATGACAGATAAGGACCAATTTAAGACATTAAAGATTGTTAGTGTCAGGTATGATAGTTTTTTAAGAGATCTTTTAGTAAAATAAAACAATTTCACAATCAAACAAGAACAGAAAAAATTTCATTTTGAAAGACCTTGATTCTTAAAGAAAAAATCATACCATGACATAACATTAAATCTTTAGATCACCACTTTTTGTTGTACAAAACGGACTTTTTTGAAGATATATTGTATGAAAATATTTTAAATTAAATCACTCTCCCCCTCAATCGATGACCGAAGTCGATAATTGAGTGACTTAAGTTTTGATAAAATGAAGTCCGGTGATTTTCAAAATTTAGTCCAATATATTTTCAAAACAATATATTCCATTTTAAAAACAATTTATTCAAATTTATTCAAAATTGTTTAAAACTGGTATCCTGCACAAAGATTCGTTAGGTGGTTGAGCCGCGTTTGTTGTTGTTGCTGTAAGGCTTGGAAGAAAAACCGTCTGCAAAAGCAGTGAGACTTCTTCTTACGTTGCATTTAGAATGCCAACTGAGGTCCAATTAGGCTCCGTTTCTTCAATCACTTAGAAGAAAACCATCTGCTGATGCAGTGATACCTCTTACGTTGCATATATGCCAACTCTCCATAGAAGTCCAGTTAAGCTCCGTTTCTTCATATGTCAACCCAAGATATAGTTACCCTTTCCTTTCGGCATCCAATCATCATCAATAGTGGGATCCGGATCGGGAACATTCTTATACCAATATACCTGCATACGTTAGTGAACATACATACAGATATATGGTGGTCGACATCACCCAACCAGTAATCGACTAATAAAAGTCAATCCAACATATCAATCAATTCATATATGGCATGGGGTTTATGTGTTAATCAAAATCTAATCATCTAAACCTAACAATCATATCCTAAATTCCTAGTCCTTCGACACAGGCAATTATCATTTTTAATTAAGCACGTAGGATAATTAAGAAAGCTCGTTAGATGATATAGATTTGAAAACATTCTCCCCCTCAATCAATGACTCATTTTATAAGAAGTTTTGTGAATTTTTTTTTTTATTTATTTTTTTAAAGGTTAAAAGCGCTGAAGTCATTGATTGAGTTTTCAATTTTTTACGAAAACTCTGAAACTGATTGATTTACAAGCAACTCATTTTCCACCATTTTGTTAAAACAAATATTTTTCTGAAGAATTTTTGAAGGAAAAATATTTGAGTAGGAACAGTAGTCCTTCGACATACTTTCCTCAATTTGTTTTTAGGATAAGTGCACGAATTTTGAAAAATGGTTTAGCGCAGCACTTTCCTTTCTTGAAGAGCGGGTTGCTATCTGAAATAATAGCAAGCCATAGTTTTAGCACGGGTTACAATCTGAAGTAACTGCAAGCCATAATTTTAAGCCCGGGTTACAGTCTGACGTAACTGTAAGCCATTGTTTTTGACATGTTTTGGAAAAGAATATTTACACCTCCTGCTCGAACTTCATCTATGGTCCCGTGCCATTATTGAATGACATTTCTAAGACCGTAGATGTTATCGATACCAGAAGACATGTCTAGAGAAAACATATTTTTGGAATTTTTCAAATTTTCTGATTTTTATGGGTTTTTAAAGGTTTTATATTTTTCTATTTTCTTTTGATGGTTTTATATTTTTCTATTTTCTTTTTGTTGGTTTTATAATTTTGTATTTTGTTTTCAGATAAATATATACAAGGATAGAATAGATGATATAGTTAAGAAGATGATGATACGAGTACCGAGATAAGGATATCGAGCAGCCCCGTTGAAGAAGATAGAAGTCATCATCCCTTAAACATTCACCACCAAAGCTTCCAGGGCTCTTGCATTGAAGAAAGAAATTGAACCATCTGAAAGTGAGACTCTGGCAGCTTCCCCCAAACCGAAAATCCTTAAGATGAGCAGATTCGAAGCTCTATTTCAAGCTTGCATTAGCCAGGTGCACAAGGAAGCACACCATTAACATAAATCCCGCTGCTCCATTTAAGAACGATAATCGAGGTTCTTCGTTCGAGGTTATATCATCAACAAGAACAGCAACGTATCATCCCACGTATAAATAATCTTCTCAGATTCCATATCCACTGAAGTCTGAAGCAATCCATTCCGAAAGGTGTCAAGAGACCACTTCCCCCACGTAGTTGAAATGATGCAGTCAGTCTCTTAGACTAGAGCTCACGAACCCGAATACACATACCCGAAGACAAAGAAACTTATACCATCGAAGTAGCAGATTAAGTCCAATAGCCAAAGAATAACCCCGATGTATACTTTTCTCTCCCCCTGAAGAAAGTGTATGAAGCTCAAGAACCCGAAGTACCCGAATGCCCAAAGAGAGAATAACCGATAACATTGAAGAAGCAGGCCGAATCACTGATTATCTCTGCGGGTGACAATCTCTGCGGATGTCAACACCGGAATAAGTGATTATATCTCTGAATCACATATTAAGCCCTCAAGTAAAACAGCTGAGCATCCCCAATGTACACAATCTCTCTCCCCTGATGATTGTGATAACATCAAAATCATCACACACTTGTGTACCTCTTTCATCACCAGAAACTAACTCTTCCATCTCTTCCCCCACATAGTTGGAATAAGAACACTAAACGCCTTGATGAGTAAACCTTGAGTTTCTCTGCGGTCATGACATATGTTTTCCCGGGATATCTTCAATCACTTAGAAGAATTAAGTTCATCAAGTTTACTCGCCATGAGTCAAACCTTGAGTTTCTCTGCGGTAATAACATTTGTCTTCCCGGGATATCTTCAATTACTTAGAAGTATTAAGTTCATCAAGTTTACTCGCGTTTAGATACGTGTCTCCTTCCCCCTTGCTGGTTTTGATACTTCAGAATCAGCAACATATTTTAAGCCCATGTACTAGAAATCATTTGAGAAGAACATCATTAGCTCAGATGTATCTGTGAGAATCAACTTGCTGCAGAATGTGAGCAAGTCTAATTGGGGATTAAATCCGACTTTTCACTCTCCCCCAATTAGTGCTCTCCCCTAAACCGACAATCTGTTTAATAACAGCCCAGATTAAGAAGAAGTCTTTAGATCGTTAATTGCAACTCGTCTTTAGTCTTCTAACATGTGGCAGGAAATGTAGAACAGACTGCAGACTCGACCTTCTTCAAGATTGTCCAGTTGGGGAATAGATAGTTAACATCTTTAACTCACCAAAAACAAGAACATCACCAAAAAGCATCCCAATCAACTTACATCTTGCAAATCCCCTTAACTAAAATCCCTCCCAATCAAACAAGAACAGAAAGATGTTCATCAAGGAAATCAGCAATCAGGCCGCAACGAACACACAAGATGGTAACACCAAACTACCAATCACATCAAACAAGAACAGAGAGATTGTTCGGAATCATCATGTTGATGTATACGTGTAGCATTAACCGGAAGCACTTTGTCGATAAACTCATCAATCCGAGTGAAGATGTCAACCAACAGCTCTTAGAAGAAACTCCATGTAAAGATGATCCGATAAGAAGAAGCTCGGTTCTTACATGAGTTTGGAGCCGTTTGACCATTTATTCTCAGATAACAATCAACCATGCAGAATTATCATACTTCTTCTCCCCCTCAAGAATTGCAGACGAAGTTGCCATTCTTGATTAAATAAGTGAACATCATCCAAATGTAGTCTATTCACACTTCTCCCCCGCAAAATTAGCACAGGATGTCGCCATCGTCATTATAGTTGAGAAAGTGGAATCAGAAAACAATCAACAGTAGCCCGGTTCACTTGATGACTGAAGCGCATGGAAAAAGTATGAAGCATGTTTGATGAGAATGGTCATAATAAGAAGATTTCTCTTCTTCAGAAGATAATGCGCACTGAAGCGTACACACCTCTTTTCTTTAGGGAACGAGGCTTGAACTGATGTGTTCAAACGTCATAAGAAGATTTCTCTTCTTTCGAAGATAATGCGCACTGAAACGTACACATTTCTTTTCTTTGGAGTACGAGGCCTGAACTGATGTGAACAGACGTCATTATCTCTCTCTTTTCAGCTCTCTTGGCAAAACTTGTAATTCACCCCATTATCATTCAGTAGGCTCTTTGTAGTGACAGCTGATGGAGAAAACCCAATATGATGAATTTGACCCTGAAGTAAACTACCCCGAACTCGTGACTTAAACTTGCACATATGTAACAAAGAGCGGTGCCGAGAATTCATGCTCCATTGAATCTCTTAAGTACTCTATACTCTTCAACCAACCAACCATCAAGTAATAGACGTACATTACCTCTTGAAAATCCACAATTGAATGTGACACTGAGCACTACAACGTAACTCCTTTAAGTGATAGTTATTTTGAGGTGATAAGAGCCCAATTCCCCCAAGTGGTAAAAGAAGAGGTAAAAGTCACCCAACAATAACTAGATTTCCAAGTCTTCGTTTTTGATAGTAAGCTCGAACAAGGATCATGAAGAATCTTCATCCATCCATCCCCGATACCTTCAGATACTAAGTACACTCGCCCGTGATAATTCACTTCAACCTCAAATAAATAATACTGAATTAAAGCCGATGTCACATCTTCTGAGCTGCTCAAATCTAGCCTTCTTTGACATTTAAATAAACTTTGATAATGGTTTCATCCCGACCATGGTTAAAAGCACGTAACCCCGTAAAACCATATAATAACCAAACTGCCATGAAGACAACCCAAACACACACCCAATTCATGAAGTACACCCTTTTATCCCTTCTTCAAAACAGAAACTGTAGCACCAGCATCAGATAAGATCTCGAAATACACTTTCCTTTTCTCCAGGATGGTTCCATCATTACGGGATTTTACAACTCTATGGTTTAAACCGGAAAATAGAATCTTTCGCGGGATTTTACAAAACCAAGAATAAACCGTAAGATAGATCCGGAAATGCACCTTACTATTATCAGGATGTTTCCATTGTTACGGGATTTTACAAGTCAATGATTTAAACCGAGAAATAGGTTATTTCGCGGGATTTTACAAAATCAAGACAAAACCGTAAACAATTTCAGCTTGAATATATTATAGCCATTTTGGTTTCGGTGAATAACTGTTTTAGGGGAACATGCAGCGGTTCATCAACGGACATAATCCAACATCATCAACCATCCAATTAACACTTTGGTAAACACATCATTCACGCATTCTGTCGGCTATTGCTTGACCACATGGAGAAGTAAACCCGATATACCAAACTTGATCATGAAGTAGAATTCCCCGGATTTGTTACTTAAACTTGTACCAATCCTTGTGAAGAAGAAACGGTGTACCCAATGTACAAAACCTCTTGACTTTCTCAACTGAGTGAGACACCGAAGTGATAATTACGTTGTGGGTTAAGCGAGAAAGAATCACACACGTAACTAATAGCCAAGTCTTTATCACCCTCAACAAACGCCCAAACAAGTCATCTTCGCGGAAGGGTAGAAAGAAAGAAGACGAAAGAAGTAAACGTGCCCGAAAAACCTCACTTCAAATCCAAATAAGAAATACCGTCCAAACAACCCCGTAGTCAACTTTTATAATAACAATTCAAGCCGTGGCAGAGTACCCTTGTAAAGATGTATAAGCCAAAGTGTCAAATCGAATAAATCAACAAATTTTATCATCAACCCAAATCTCATTATCAAAATCATCATTCAATAATTATAGGCCTCAAAGTTCATGTAACCAACTTCTGAATAACATATGGCTAGTACACATCACACTCCCATATACCCACGAGAAAAAATCAGAAACATGAGGCCCATAATCACTTCAGGTCTCAGCCCATCAATGTAAAATACATCAAAAACCCATCATTCATCCATAAATCATGTTCGGCCCATAACACTGATCCAAATCCAAGTTGTTAACACAATTCAGCCAAAAGTCCACTTCTAATATATAACCGTGAGTTCTGAAGCCCATATTCAAAAATTGGAATACCCGATCCAATTAAGACTCCTCAAACCCTAAATTTTCGGGCAATATAAAAACACTCTAAACACTCACTTGCCCTAAACCTATTCACATAACATACTCCTGCGCCCCCATCTCTGTGACTCTCCTGTCACCAAACCCTAAAACTCCTCAGCTCAAGTAAATCCGCCTCCTTCTAAAATTCGTTACTCAAATCAGCTTCAAACCTTGAAGACTCACAAACGAAACTAACATCATTCACACCAATCGGATTCTTGGACCAGGACACCTTCATATGATTCTTGTATGCGCCACAGAGATGGCAAGAGGTCGACATCTAAGCCACAAGGATGGCTTTGAAGGCTCGACACAAAGGTAGGTTTAACATTAATTGTCTTGAGTCATCAAACGAAATAAAGAGATAGAGACTAACGAACTTGTTAATTCTCTATCCTTTTTTAATTCGAACATTTTAACATCATGTGAGTTGATTCCATTTTTATTATACATATAACGACACAAGGAAATGATTCAACAAATTTGTTGCACTGATTTCTTTGAGGTCGAAAATAACGAAGAGCTCAAGATCGATGATGTGTTAGGTTCATAAAATCTTTTAAAGGTTTATGCTTGATGAACCACAACTGAGATCTTCTAATCATTGATATTCGAGTCATGTATGGGATCTGTGATGATTAACTCTATTCGTGATTTAGACCCTCAAGGTCTTGATGTATTTGATGAGTACCACGAAAATAGATATCTGAGATCGATGGGTAACATTCATTTCGGTTTCATTAGTTTTTCAGGATCTGTGATGTTAAATACTTCGAATCTCATGACTTTTGGTCTTGATAGAACATTTGTGTGCCGCGAGTAATTAAAGCTGAGATCCTTTGTCATTTTACTTTCTTGTTCGAGTATTGATTGAGTGAAATAGATGATGGAGGATAGGTCTAGGATAGTATGAAGTTGGATGAATGGTAGTTGATATGTTGGTAATGGTTGTGGTTGTGTCATCAAACATTGGTCTTGTATTCTCATTCTACATTTCTGTTCAAAACCATTTAACACAACTCGCCACGACTAATTCGCCAAGGCCAAGTCGCCACGGCTAACTCGCCAAGGCCAAGTCGCCACGGCTAACTCGCCAAGGCCAAGTCGCCACGGCTAACTCGCCAAGGCCAAGTCGCCACGGCTAACTCGCCACAGTTGTTGACTCAATAGTCAACAACTCGTTACCTGGTACAAGTCGCCATAAAATTTGGTACACAAGTCGCTACATAGATACACTGAATCTGGACAAATATTGACTAGTCGCTAACTTGCACTTTGACATTTTCTGATGAGTTTTCCGGCCATATTCCGACCATGTTCATAAAGACCCAGAAAAACTTGCAAAGAAAGATGCACCATTTGACCCATTATGACCACAACAATGACCAGATATTCAAAACAGACCATGACTAAGTCGCTAATAAGAACAATGACCTCAAGTCGTTATCAAGAAAAAGTATGTTAAAAACAGTTTCAGCTTAAAAACCTGCTTAAGTAAGATAAAGATACCAAAAGGTTTATCAAAACAGTTTAACCATAAAACAGATAACCATGTTGTACCAGCAGATTCATGACAAAAACCGTTTATGACAACCTTGAAACAGTCAACAGATTCATAACCCCAACATAACTTGCATCAACCCACGAATCAAAACACAGAACAACAGCCAACCCATCCAATGAACCATAAAAACCACATACAACTAACCGTAAAAGACCATACAAATCACCAAAACGATATAACCTTGGCTTTGGTACCAATTGTTAGGATCCAATATTTATTGTGTTGATGATTCGGGTGGTCTTGGGAGATCAAAATACATGTTTGCCATTAGAGAGAGAAAGTTAGAGAGTTGGGTGTTTTCTTGGTAGAGAGTTACTTCACAAAAATGTAGAGTATTAGATTGAAAAGCACCACCCCTTCCATGGAAGGAAGGGGTATTTATACTTACAGACTCAACGACCTCCTATCGGCCTGTGGATCAGGGATACAGTGGGTAAAGACCCGTCCTTCCTCCACGGTGTTGCACTAAACTATATTACGCTACAAACTAACTAATAAACTACTAAGAAACGTAAATAACGACAAGTCTACGAGCTAACTTATGCTAGATAACATTTGGGGTGACCGACTCTTCACTACGGAATTTTCTAATTCCTAACAAGCAAGTTCACGATTTTGACAATCTTTTTGACACCATTGAAGACGACGTTTTGCATTTGAAAGCTCATTTAAGAGACGTTCGTTTTCAACTTTTAAAGACTCGATCTGAAGCACATTATCAGTATTCTCAACAGTTACAACATTATCAACAGTATCAGCAGAGATATAATCAGATGCATGTGGCAAAGAATTGTGTTGGATATTAGTTTTCACATACACATCAAACCATAACAAGAAGGTGGCGTATAAGTGGAATTCTAGAGAGAGAAAGTTAGAGGTTTAGGGAACTTAGTGAGAGAAAGTGAAAGATATTATTATGAGCTCTGATCTGTGCCGAACCGTCAAGTCAAAAAGACTTAAAACAGCTTAAACACAAATACAATTAAGATCAGAGAATACAATGGATTCCCGGGTCGTTTAGTCCCAAGGAGACTCAATGGTGTGTTGAACACTGATTCAGATAATGGAATGATCACTAAGGATAGTGATCTGTAAAGGTTATGATTAGAAATTACACTACTGATTGATTGGAAAGGAATTGGACACAGAATTGGAAAGCACAACAATCAGAAGAAAGAAACGTAAACGTAAGTTTCAAAAACTACGCAGACGCACAAAATAAAAAGTGAAAACTAAGAAATAAAAGGCCTAAAAATATGAAAATAACATTTTTGGAATCCTAAAAATAAAAGAAAATTATTAGAAAAAGAAAATTATTTTTAACACTATTTAATTAATTATGATTAATTAAAAACTATTTTAACTATTTAATAAATACTCTAAAATAAAAGAAAATAGGAAATAAGGTTAGAAAAATAAACTTATGATTCTGAAAAATCTAAAATACTATAAAACTAATTTTAAAATTAAAAATATATTTTTCACACTTTTTATTTAATTATTACTATTTAATAACTATTTAAAATACACTTAAATACTAGAAAATAGTAAATAAACTTGGAAAAATAAAATTTTAACTTTGAAAAATCTAAAATATGATAAAACTAATTTTAAAACAGAAAATATATTTTTTAGACTTTTTAATTATTTATTACTAATTAATTACTATTTATTAACTATTTATAATTATAATAAATACTAAAAAGATAGAGAAAAATCTGACACTTTTTCTAAAAATCCTATATGATGACAGAAACCTAAGAAAAAGAGAAAAACAAGATTTGCTTATTAATAAGTTGAAAAGAAAAATCAAAAAGCTAAAAAATCTTAAATAAACGCTATCACTATTTTTATATTGATGTTTTTGTGATTTTTCTTTTTGAAAACTACTTAAATACTAATAATATGAAACTTTAATAAAGACAAAAAATTTACAAAACACAAATAAGCAGTTTTGATGAGCTTATGACCAACAGATATGAAAATAAGCTTATTTTTGAGAAATAAGCTCAAACAAGGTCACAACTGAAACAAAAGCTCAAAGTAGATGTGAACAAGCTATAGGAACAGAAATGAAGCTAAAAGACACCAAGAAGCACACTGACAAGCTAATAAATAAGCAATAAGCACTTTGCTATTTCACAAAAGTGGGACAAGCTTTAAGCTCTTAGCAGCCCTAGCTAATAAGCTCAAAAGTGAAACACAAGACTTGATACTCAAAGAGGACCAGGTTGGCTTTCCAAAGAACCAGAGAACTCAAGATTTGGACAAGTAATAAGCTCAATGCAAGCTTATCAATTTGGTACCAATTTCTGTGCACAGGGCAGATTTCAAAACAGGTACCCCAAGAAAAGCAGAGAATAAGTACTCAAAAAGCTGAGAAATCAAGAACTAACATTTTTATATTTTTCTTTACCAACTAGACTACAATACCTCCAGAGCTTATAAGCTGAATCTTAATATTAAACCCCTAGTGAAATTCCAAAGTTTATTCAAAAACGACCTATTGAGATTTTGACTTTTTTAGAAAAACCAAAAAGTTGACCAAAGTGACTTTTGATCTGATCTTAAGCACTTAATATGTTGTTTTAAGATGTAATGAGACTAACTTGAGCAAGATTATCAACTTTCTAACACAAAACAATGATCATGGATCATTAACTGTCAACAGTGACTGCACAATTTAAGACCAAATGAATTTTTGACTTTTAATGAACAAAGACTTGTTTTTATGACTGAACTTAGGTATTTAGACTTAGTTAGACAGAATTCCAACAAAACCAAAGACCAAAGTACTTGCAAACTCAAAGAACCAAACACCCCTTTATCTTAACTGTTTTGAATGTTTTCAAAGCAAATCAAAGATTTAAACCATGAACTTGATTTAAGACCTTATATAATCATATACTAAGACTAGAGAAGCATGAAATAACAGGAATAGCAACATGAAACTTAGAAATAACCATTATCCAATTTTAACTGTTAAAATTAAATTTATGTAAACTACAAATTAAAAAGGACAAGCTACTGATTTTAAAGTTTAGGAACACTTAATTATGACTAGATATCACAAAGAAACAGAAATATAAGGTAATTAACCACTACAACAGTAAAGTGCCAAATTTATCAAAAAGCTTACAAATGCTTCCAATGCTTAAAACTGAGAACCAAGATCAATGAGCACCCCTATAAGCTTACCAATAAGCTACTAACCCAAGGCCATCCACTATATACCCTGCTCCAGCTGTGAACACTTCCATGGAACTTTTTTTATTTTTTCAAGTATTTAATTGGTATTTTTGTGATTTTTCTATTTTTGACTCTCAACTGAATTTTAAGATAACTAAAAGCTTCAATGAGCTTTCTAGGAGCTTAAGTGACTTATTCTAGTCCATACAAACAACTGAAAACAACATTTGATCCAACTTGAGATTTTGCATAAATATGAGAAATTGCATAAACTGAAATACACTTTGATACTTGAATTAAAGTTTCACAGAGGCTTTCTTATATCAATAGAACTTGAAATACAGAGTTTGAAGATAAAAACATACACTTGAAACTTAAAAATGCTTAAAACGACAATAAAAACTTAAATTACACTAGATAGATTTTTTACAATACATATCTCTCTCTCTCTCTTTATAGACTTTTAGCATTCCATGATATCCTCTGAATCTATCCCACCACACTTGAGCCCTTGGATCACTCAAATTAATCAGAACCGTCCACCTTGCATTTTGGCGCCAAATAATTCTTCAAAGCAGGTTTACTCATTTAATGAATTTGGTTTAGCCAATTAAGAGTTTTTGGAGTGTAGAGGAGGTGGAGGGGACATGGTATGGAGGGGGGTTGAAAATGTGGTGAAAACCACCTCTGGTTTTGAATATCTGGTGGGGAAGAGGAGAGTCTACAGTGTCACTGGTATTTGCGCGGTTTTCCCTTTTTTGACTTTCTTTGACCGAACTTTAATAACACAGGGGGGGTCACAATTGGTATTGGCTGGGTTCTTTTTGCAATTTGACCTGGCTCAAGGGTCAGCCAAAGGGGTTCAAGGGTCAAGTGATGTTGGGCTAGTTTTATTGGACTTGGATTTTGGGCTTAGTAATATTCAAGGATCCGTTTGGTTTTAGAAGTAACAACAAGGACTAAAATTGTAATTCGACCAAACTTCAAGGACTGAAAGTGATATTTTTCCAATGCTCTCACAAGGACCAAACTTGACAACTTTGATAATACAAGGACCCTTTTTGCATAAATTCCATTTTCAAAGGTCCAAGGACTAAATTTGCAATTTTCCAAAGTTTGAGGACCTTTCTTGCCAATTGACCAAAGAATCATTCAAGGATCATTTTAAACAACTTAGAATACTTCAGGGACCTTGAATGATAAATTTCCACATTTTTGAATTCCAGGGACTAGATTTGACAATCTTTTAAAACTCGGGGGACTAAAACTGCCAATTTTGCAAACTTGATACATTTTTCATCTGATTTTGATATTTTTGCATTTAAAACACATAAAACACTGATTTGTGATAAATTGATCATTTTGATGTGTTTCTGATTGTTTTCAGATGATTTTGCAGTTTAGATTACACAAAAATGATGAGTATTTGGACACTCATCAATCCCCCACACTGAGATATTGCTAGTCCCTAGCAATGATTTGAGAAAACCTTGATGGATTTGAAAAACTCTTTACCAAAAGCCATCACTTCTGGAGTAGCCAATTGTTTCGATTCAAGTAAGAATCTTGGTACAACGATAACCAGATGATTTATTGGCAAATCATAAACCATATAACGGATTTGATGTGTCTTTACCAGAAGCCGTACCCTTCTGGACTAGCCAACTCTTAGATAAATTATCAGAATTATCTTTGGTGAGCTGAATACCAATTATGGATTTTCCACTGCCTTTACCACAAGCCATAACCTTGCGGGCTAGCCAACTCATTATCTTTTGAGGATGATGGGGAGTTGAGGAACCATACAATTTTGGGCAAATTGCAAGCCATATAAACGGATTTGAGAAATCTTTACCAAGAGCCGTTTGCTCCTGGATTAGCCAATCCTTTTGTCTTACAGACATGGCGGACTGATAACCAATTGAGTAAGTGTAGAACACTTACTCCAAAAAAAAACAAAATTTTGGCCAAAAACGGGGGAATTGGGTAGATAATATATGAAATTCGTGAGAATTCCCCCCCCCCCCACACTTAGAAATGAATATTGCCCTCAATATTCAAAGTACCGGCGGTTATGCCGAAACAAAGAACGTAAAAGGGAAATATTACGGCCATTATTTATTTAGAAGAAGATTTTTTTTTTTTTTTTTTTTTTTTGGAAAGAATGAGAATATACAACAGCGTGGGGAAACTCCCCCACACTAGGGTGGTAGAAAGGGGGTAAGAAGACAGAATTATGGGTGAAAACCCATATGGTGCGTGCTAATGTTTTTGATTACCGAGTCACTAGCTTGACTCGATCCCCGCATTCATTGGTTCATGGGGAATGTTTGTAAATCCGGGACAACCACAGGGGGAATGTCCTCTCCAAAGTAATGTTTAACTCGATGACCATTCACTTTAAAATTAGGACCATCGGGTTGAGATAACTCAACGGTACCATAAGGATAAACCTTAGCGATAGTGAATGGACCAGACCAGCGGGACTTGAGCTTTCCCGAGAAAATCTTCAATCTGGAATTGAAAAGAAGAACTCGATCACCAACGTTGAAAACGCGGTTCTTGATCTTGGAGTCATGAATCTTCTTTGTCTTTTGCTTGTAGATCAAAGAGTTCTCATAAGCTTGATCACGAAGTTCATTTAGTTCATTCATTTGAACTTTTCTGTGATCACCAGCTGTCTGTATATCGAAGTTTGCATGCTTTAAGGCCCAGTATGCCTTGTGCTCTAACTCAATCGGAAGATGACATGCCTTTCCGTACACTAGCTTGTATGGAGTACACCCAATAGGTGTTTTGTAAGCTGTACGGAAAGCCCAGAGTGCGTCATCAAGTTTGTCCGACCAGGATGCACGATTTTCGCCTACTGTCCTTTCAAGAATCCTTTTAATACCCCGGTTTGAAACTTCCACCTGCCCACTTGTTTGGGGGTGGTATGCAGTAGAGAGACGATGGGTAACACCATATTTTTGCATGACTCTTTCAAATTGGTCATTACAGAAATGTGTACCACGATCACTGATTATCGCTCTCGGAGTTCCAAACCTGGCAAACAGAGATTTCAAAAACTTCACAACTACTCGGGCATCATTGGTGGGTAAAGCTTTTGCTTCAACCCATTTTGACAGATAGTCAACAGCCACGAGTATGTACTTGTTACCACGAGAAGATGGAAATGGCCCCATAAAATCAATACCCCATATGTCAAATATCTCACAAACTTGAATGGCATTTTGTGGCATTTCATTCCTTTGAGAGATATTACCATGACGCTGACAAGCGTCACATGTTTTGACATAATCGTGGGCATCCTTATAGATTGTGGGCCAATAGAACCCGGAATCAAACACCTTTTTGGCGGTGTAGTTTGGACTATGATGGCCCCCGGTGGGTCCAGCATGGCAAGCTGTGAGAATATCAATAGCTTCCTGTCCATAAACACACCGTCGGATGACTTGATCCGCACAGATTTTGAACAAGAAAGGGTCGTCCCAGAAATAATGTTTAACATCTTTGAAGAATTTGTTCTTCTGCTGGGTCGACATCCCTTTCACAATGAAGTTACCCGCATGGTAATTTGCGAAGTCAGCAAACCATGGGGTGGTAGAATTTCCACGAAAAGAAACCGCATTGAGTGTCTCGAGAGGAAATGTTTCATTTATTTCCTTTTTCTCGAAGACATCTTGGTGAGGGTTTTCTAATCTGGAGAGATGATCCGCCGCTAGATTCTCAGCTCCTTTTTTATCACGTATAATGATATCAAATTCTTGGAGGAGGAGAATCCAACGAAGCAATCTCGGCTTTGCATCTTGTTTTGCAAAGAGATATTTAAGAGCCGAGTGATCCGTATAAACTACGCATTTGGTCAAGATAAGATATGGCCGAAACTTCTCAAAAGCATACACCACGGCTAATAGCTCTTTTTCTGTGGTGGTGTAATGAGTTTGAGCCTCAGTCATAGTTTTGCTTGCGTAGTGAATAGGCTGAAAATGTTTATTTCTTCGTTGCCCTAAGACTGCGCCGATAGCAAAATCACTTGCATCGCACATTAGCTCAAAAGGCAAGTCCCAGTCGGGAGCAACGAGAATGGGTGCTTCAGTAAGCTTTTTCTTCAATGTTTCAAAAGCTATGATGCACTCGGGTGAGAAGATAAAAGGAGCATCCTTTTCAAGAAGATGGGTCATAGGCCGGGCGATTTTGGAAAAATCTTGAATGAATCTACGATAGAAACCGGCATGACCCAAAAAACTCCTAATACCCTTGACGGTAGTAGGATGAGGTAATTTAGCAATAACATCGACCTTTGCTCTATCTACCTCAATCCCGTTCTTTGAAATCTTATGGCCAAGGACAATGCCTTCTTTGACCATAAAGTGGCTTTTCTCCCAGTTCAGACAAAGATTGGTGTCTTCACACCTTTGAAGCATTTTATCTAAATGGGAGAGACATGATTGAAAAGAATCCCCAATGACCGAGAAGTCATCCATAAACACTTCCATTGTTTCCCCGATCATGTCGTGGAAAATGGCCATCATACATCGTTGGAACGTGCCAGGAGCATTGCATAAGCCAAAAGGCATACGTTTGTAGGCAAAAGTCCCGTATGGGCAAGTGAATGTGGTTTTCTCTTGATCCTGTGGATCAATAGGGATCTGAAAGTAACCCGAGAAACCATCAAGGAAGCAATAGTACTCATTCCCTGCTAATCTCTCAAGCATCTGGTCCATGAAGGGTAGAGGAAAATGGTCTTTACGGGTGGCGTCATTCAACTTACGATAGTCAATACACACACGCCATCCCGTGACCAATCGAGTTGGAATTAACTCGTTATCTTCATTTGTAATAACAGTAATGCCACCCTTTTTCGGGACACAATGAATTGGGCTGACCCAAGGACTGTCTGAGATCGGGTAAATCAATCCTGCATCAAGAAGTTTGATAACCTCTTGTTTAATAACATCATGGATTTTTGGATTCACTCGTCTCTGATGTTGAACTGCGGGTTTAAAGTCATCCTCCATCAAGATTTTATGGGTACAAAACTCAGGGTCTATACCTTTGATGTCGGAGAGTTTCCAAGCAATTGCTTGCTTGTGTGACTTCAAAATTTTTATGAGAGCAGCTTTTTCATCTTTACTCAAATCTCGAGCAATAATGACGGGTAATTTATCATCACCCTCAAGGAATGCATACTCGAGATGAGGAGGTAAGTCCTTAAGCTCAACCTCAGGAAATTCTTCAGTTTTCTCAACTGACTTGACTTCCTTGTTATGAAGCTTGATGGGAGGGAGAGGAGGAGAAGTGTCCAGATTTGACAATTTCTCAAGAAGAATATCTCCCTCCGGATTAATCTCATTTTGATTAATCTCAACTGGGATTGAATCACTAGGATGAGGGGTTGATGATGGATCACCATTAAGCAACTTCTCAATAAGAAGTATGTCCCCCTCAATATCAATTGGAGCGTGATCAATTTCCCAAGGTACAGAATCACTAGCCAAGTATGCTTCAATCTCATCTAAGATGAAATCGCTTCCCTCAAACGGAGTGAGAGAAGGAGTGGAATTGGCTATGATAGGTTGAGAAGATGTGGTGGTATCCCCACTCACAGAATTATGAGCATAACCAAGAACTTCTTGAGAGTACTCGTCAGAGGCAACATCAATGATATCTATTCGGTTGACCGATTCAGAATCATAATTTGCGGAGTACCTCGAAGTTTGGTCAAGGTTGAAGGTGACAGCTTCATTACCAACACGCAATGTGATTTCCTGCTCAAATACATCTATGAGAGCACGGCCCGTTCTCAGGAATCCTCGACCAACAATGAGAGGAACCCGATGATCGGCATCAAAATCAACAACCACGAAGTCAGCTGGGAAATGGAACTTTCCTACTTTCACAAATACGTCCTCGGCAATGCCAAGAGGACGGGATATGGAACGATCTGCAAGCTCGAGAGTCATGCATGTAGGAGTGAGTTCCGGAAGAGAAAGTTTCTTCCACACTGAATATGGCATAAGATTAATGCTTGCACCAAGATCTGCTAGGGCAAAGCATTCAACCATTCCTGGGAATACACAAGGTAAGAGAAATTTCCCAGGATCTCCAAGCTTTTCAGGAAGCTTCTTCAGAATAACTGCAGAGCAGTTCTCGTTAAGAGGAGTCTTAGCCATTTCAAACAGCTTTTCCTTATTGCTTAACATGTGTTTGAGAGTCGATGCGAACTTGGGCATCAGCATGATAGCATCCGCAAAGCTTATGTCAAAGTGTAATTCTTGGAAAATTTGGAAAAATTTATCCATTTGATGACTAGCTTTCTCGCGGAGCTTTTGCTCATTCAAACGTGATGGGTAAGGAATAGAAGATTTGGATTTCTGATTCTCAACAGGAGCTACAGGAGGTTCAAAAACAACTCCTTGACTAGACTTGGGTTTCTGGACCACTTGAGGTTGGACTACCGAAGGTAGGACGTGTGCTATACTTCGTGGGCTTGAATAATGCACTTTGTCCGTAGTTTCCTTGGTAACTTGACTCATTGGCACTGGTGGAGGAGGCATTGGAGTCGTAGGTCCATTGTGTTTTGGAGGTTCACTGTCCACTACCTTAGGGAGAGAAGAAGAAGTAGAGGTAGTAGGAACATCAGGTCCAGTGTATGAAACACCACTTCTGGTTGTGATCGCCTTGGCATCGCCCCTCGGGTTAGCGATCGTGTTGCTCGGTAAAGTACCTGAGCCCGAGGGTCGATCATTTAAAGACTTCTTCAGATCAGCAATCTGACTGACCAACAACCTGTTCATTTCATCTTGGGATTTCATGAACTGCTTCAGTAACTCATCAGATGATGGTCCTGGAGGAGTAATGATGGGAGGAGCTGGAGGGACAATTTGAGGCCGTATGTTTTGATTATAGCCAAAATTCCCTTGATTAGGATTCATATTCCCATGAAATTGATTCCCTCGATTGAAATTGTTTTGATGAGGGTTTCCTTGATGTTGGAAACCTTGATTGGGTCCAGGATAGAAATTACCTTGGTTTTGATAACCTTGGTTCATTCTTGGTTGGTTCTGATTCCGGTTTTGCATGTTATGATTCGGATTAAAACCGGGTGGTGCCTGATTAGTGTTAGCACGGTAGTGTGGTTCATTTTGAGGACGGTATTGATTACCTCCTTGCTGTGAACTACCGGCTAAAGCATTGGCCTCAAAAGGACTACCATCGGTGGCAGTACAATTGTAGTAAGCGTGAGGACCACCACAAGTGACACAACTCTCGACTTTCTTCACTTCAGCATGTGTTGGTGGCTGAGTGAAGGAGACTTTCTTCTGGTTAGCAAGAACCAAAGCCTGAACAATGTCTGTGAGTTTATCAATCTTAGCATCGGTGCTAGATGTACTCACGGGGGGTGAAGAAGAGGAAGGTCCAGCATGAGACTGATATGTCTTTGCTCTGAAAGGACGGACTTGAGATTTGTTCTCAATGATCTGCAAGGCCTCTTTTGTGGTCTTGCTCAGGAAATTACCTCCCGCGGAGGCATTCAAAGAGTCTTGATTGGTCTGATTGAGACCATTGTAGAAAGTATCCATTTGCATTAAGTCGGTAAAACCGTGATGCGGACACTTGCGAAGCAACTCTTTGTAAGGATCCCATGCCTCCCCGAATGATTCATCAAATCTCTGAGAAAATTTCATTATCTCATTCTTAAGACCTGTGGTTCGGGACGGAGGATAGAACTCGTTAACGAACTTGGTGACAAGATCTTCCCATGTCTCTATAGAACGAGGGGGTTGTTTCTCAAGCCAATTCCGGGCTTGTCCCTCTAGAGAAAATGGGAACAGAAGAAGCTTGATAGCTTCGGTTGGGACATTCTTGTACTTGATGGTAGATGCTATCTTGTTAAACCATCGAATGTGTGCATGAGGATCATCCCGCTCAAAACCATAGAATTGGCTTTGGGTTACTAGATTGAGCAACCCGGTTTTGAGCTCGAAAGTGTCAGCCACGATGGCTGGAACAACAATGGCATCTCCGTAACCCTCGATGGGTGCTTGGAGAAGCTCATTCATGGGTTTGTCTTCTGCCATTTCGACAGGTGGTGGTGGTGGTAGACGTTCCTCAGTCACGGCTGAAGGAGCTGAACGTCCTCTACGTCTTCGAGGAATCTTTCCAAGTTCAGAAAGTGGACTTGTAGAACTGGAAGAACGAGTGCGCATGCACTATGTATAAAAACCAATTTTCAAAACAAATGAGGCAAAACACAAGTGAACTTAACCAATAATCACAAATGAAATGGCTTCTTTGAAAAAGGTACACCAAATCACAAGTGACACAAAGGCAAGTTTTAAATCTGATGTTCGGGAACTTATTAATGGTCGCACCCCCAGTTAGGTAGTGCACTGCCTTGATTTGCGGTGGTTGATTTTTATGTATTCAATTAAGTACCACTGAAAAGACGTAGGTTAGATTTGTGCAGATGGGTTCAAAAACTTTTGGACAATATTTTTGTTATCGTCCCGTTTAACCAAATCGTATCTCTTCAAGAATCACCTTAAAAGAGAATACAAAATAGAAAACGTTCCGATTGTTTTGTTGTTTTATATTTTTTTGAGTTTTAACACTTTAGGAAAAGTGTTAATGAACTTTTTGATTTTCTTATAACTTTACAAAAACTTTTTACAAATGATGGGTATGTGCAACAATGGATCTGAAAATGGCTAAACACACGCTAAAGCCTCCCCGGCAGCGGCGCCAAAATTTGATCTGTGCCGAACCGTCAAGTCAAAAAGACTTAAAACAGCTTAAACACAAATACAATTAAGATCAGAGAATACAATGGATTCCCGGGTCGTTTAGTCCCAAGGAGACTCAATGGTGTGTTAAACACTGATTCAGATGATGGAATGATCACTAAGGATAGTGATCTGTAAAGGTTATGATTAGAAATTACACTACTGATTGATTGGAAAGGAATTGGACACAGAATTGGAAAGCACAACAATCAGAAGAAAGAAACGTAAACGTAAGTTTCAAAAACTACGCAGACGCACAAAATAAAAAGTGAAAACTAAGAAATAAAAGGCCTAAAAATATGAAAATAACATTTTTGGAATCCTAAAAATAAAAGAAAATTATTAGAAAAAGAAAATTATTTTTAACACTATTTAATTAATTATGATTAATTAAAAACTATTTTAACTATTTAATAAATACTCTAAAATAAAAGAAAATAGGAAATAAGGTTAGAAAAATAAACTTATGATTCTGAAAAATCTAAAATACTATAAAACTAATTTTAAAATTAAAAATATATTTTTCACACTTTTTATTTAATTATTACTATTTAATAACTATTTAAAATACACTTAAATACTAGAAAATAGAAAATAAACTTGGAAAAATAAAATTTTAACTTTGAAAAATCTAAAATATGATAAAACTAATTTTAAAACAGAAAATATATTTTTTAGACTTTTTAATTATTTATTACTAATTAATTACTATTTATTAACTATTTATAATTATAATAAATACTAAAAAGATAGAGAAAAATCTGACACTTTTTCTAAAAATCCTATATGATGACAGAAACCTAAGAAAAAGAGAAAAACAAGATTTGCTTATTAATAAGTTGAAAAGAAAAATCAAAAAGCTAAAAAATCTTAAATAAACGCTATCACTATTTTTATATTGATGTTTTTGTGATTTTTCTTTTTGAAAACTACTTAAATACTAATAATATGAAACTTTAATAAAGACAAAAAATTTACAAAACACAAATAAGCAGTTTTGATGAGCTTATGACCAACAGATATGAAAATAAGCTTATTTTTGAGAAATAAGCTCAAACAAGGTCACAACTGAAACAAAAGCTCAAAGTAGATGTGAACAAGCTATAGGAACAGAAATGAAGCTAAAAGACACCAAGAAGCACACTGACAAGCTAATAAATAAGCAATAAGCACTTTGCTATTTCACAAAAGTGGGACAAGCTTTAAGCTCTTAGCAGCCCTAGCTAATAAGCTCAAAAGTGAAACACAAGACTTGATACTCAAAGAGGACCAGGTTGGCTTTCCAAAGAACCAGAGAACTCAAGATTTGGACAAGTAATAAGCTCAATGCAAGCTTATCAATTTGGTACCAATTTCTGTGCACAGGGCAGATTTCAAAACAGGTACCCCAAGAAAAGCAGAGAATAAGTACTCAAAAAGCTGAGAAATCAAGAACTAACATTTTTCTATTTTTCTTTACCAACTAGACTACAATACCTCCAGAGCTTATAAGCTGAATCTTAATATTAAACCCCTAGTGAAATTCCAAAGTTTATTCAAAAACGACCTATTGAGATTTTGACTTTTTTAGAAAAACCAAAAAGTTGACCAAAGTGACTTTTGATCTGATCTTAAGCACTTAATATGTTGTTTTAAGATGTAATGAGACTAACTTGAGCAAGATTATCAACTTTCTAACACAAAACAATGATCATGGATCATTAACTGTCAACAGTGACTGCACAATTTAAGACCAAATGAATTTTTGACTTTTAATGAACAAAGACTTGTTTTTATGACTGAACTTAGGTATTTAGACTTAGTTAGACAGAATTCCAACAAAACCAAAGACCAAAGTACTTGCAAACTCAAAGAACCAAACACCCCTTTATCTTAACTGTTTTGAATGTTTTCAAAGCAAATCAAAGATTTAAACCATGAACTTGATTTAAGACCTTATATAATCATATACTAAGACTAGAGAAGCATGAAATAACAGGAATAGCAACATGAAACTTAGAAATAACCATTATCCAATTTTAACTGTTAAAATTAAATTTATGTAAACTACAAATTAAAAAGGACAAGCTACTGATTTTAAAGTTTAGGAACACTTAATTATGACTAGATATCACAAAGAAACAGAAATATAAGGTAATTAACCACTACAACAGTAAAGTGCCAAATTTATCAAAAAGCTTACAAATGCTTCCAATGCTTAAAACTGAGAACCAAGATCAATGAGCACCCCTATAAGCTTACCAATAAGCTACTAACCCAAGGCCATCCACTATATACCCTGCTCCAGCTGTGAACACTTCCATGGAACTTTTTTTATTTTTTCAAGTATTTAATTGGTATTTTTGTGATTTTTCTATTTTTGACTCTCAACTGAATTTTAAGATAACTAAAAGCTTCAATGAGCTTTCTAGGAGCTTAAGTGACTTATTCTAGTCCATACAAACAACTGAAAACAACATTTGATCCAACTTGAGATTTTGCATAAATATGAGAAATTGCATAAACTGAAATACACTTTGATACTTGAATTAAAGTTTCACAGAGGCTTTCTTATATCAATAGAACTTGAAATACAGAGTTTGAAGATAAAAACATACACTTGAAACTTAAAAATGCTTAAAACGACAATAAAAACTTAAATTACACTAGATAGATTTTTTACAATACATATCTCTCTCTCTCTCTTTATAGACTTTTAGCATTCCATGATATCCTCTGAATCTATCCCACCACACTTGAGCCCTTGGATCACTCAAATTAATCAGAACCGTCCACCTTGCATTTTGGCGCCAAATAATTCTTCAAAGCAGGTTTACTCATTTAATGAATTTGGTTTAGCCAATTAAGAGTTTTTGGAGTGTAGAGGAGGTGGAGGGGACATGGTATGGAGGAGGGTTGAAAATGTGGTGAAAACCACCTCTGGTTTTGAATATCTGGTGGGGAAGAGGAGAGTCTACAGTGTCACTGGTATTTGCGCGGTTTTCCCTTTTTTGACTTTCTTTGACCGAACTTTAATAACACAGGGGGGTCACAATTGGTATTGGATGGGTTCTTTTTGCAATTTGACCTGGCTCAAGGGTCAGCCAAAGGGGTTCAAGGGTCAAGTGATGTTGGGCTAGTTTTATTGGACTTGGATTTTGGGCTTGGTAATATTCAAGGATCCGTTTGGTTTTAGAAGTAACAACAAGGACTAAAATTGTAATTCGACCAAACTTCAAGGACTGAAAGTGATATTTTTCCAATGCTCTCACAAGGACCAAACTTGACAACTTTGATAATACAAGGACCCTTTTTGCATAAATTCCATTTTCAAAGGTCCAAGGACTAAATTTGCAATTTTCCAAAGTTTGAGGACCTTTCTTGCCAATTGACCAAAGAATCATTCAAGGATCATTTTAAACAACTTAGAATACTTCAGGGACCTTGAATGATAAATTTCCACATTTTTGAATTCCAGGGACTAGATTTGACAATCTTTTAAAACTTGGGGGACTAAAACTGCCAATTTTGCAAACTTGATACATTTTTCATCTGATTTTGATATTTTTGCATTTAAAACACATAAAACACTGATTTGTGATAAATTGATCATTTTGATGTGTTTCTGATTGTTTTCAGATGATTTTGCAGTTTAGATTACACAAAAATGATGAGTATTTGGACACTCATCAAGCTCCAACTCTCTACCTTGGGAGGTAGAGAGTATTTATAGTCTTACATAAATCGCCACACAACGGGCTGTGGATCAGGCATACAGTGGGTAAAGACCCGTCCGTCCTCCACGGTGTTACTTAACTAAATACTACTTAACTTAAAAGAACTACGACTACGAGCTTTCTAACGATTACATATACTTGAGGTGACCGACTCTTTAATACCTGGAATTTCTAATTCCTAACAATCTCCCCCTAAAGGAGGTCACCTCAATCATGTACCAAAATTATATTGAATACAAATAGATATTACATTAAAAAAAATTGTTCTTGCATTCTTGATGTAGTCCATTGCTTCTAAGCTCGTAGTCATTGATTCTTCACATTGCATGTTTGGTTACTCCAAGTGGAGGTCTTTTACTGATCCACGTGATAATAATTTTGAGTCATCTTTTGAGATCATCAGCTATCAAAAATCTCTAAGACATCCTTTGTGGTGTTGGTATTATGTGATGTTGTGACTTTAGGACCGACATGCTCACATTTTGGATCATGATATCTTCTCATCAGAGTAGCGGAAGCTTTTTTTGAATCATGATATTGGCAGCAGCGTAGCAGAAGCTTGGAGTGAAAATATCAGAGTCATTGATGCACTAATCATGATTTCTTTTGAGTTGAATGTGTTAAGTAAGCATGCGGCTATGGATTGACCGCATCATTCTGATCAGCTGCAAACGTCGGGTGTACCTGCATACAACAGTTAGCAATAAATCACACGAAAGTGTCTTTGATCACTTTCGTTGAATTGAGGTACACGGCCCACGGTTCCCCGTTGATCAGTACATGTACTGCCTGTGATCAGGTATAATTCCGAAGAATTTCCTTGACAGGGTTTCGCAGCTGTTCTAGCTGTTCTCAAACCGGAACATCTCAAAGAAGACAACACGGAGTGAGTGAACCAGCGAATTTTAAGTCCACTGATTGATGAAAAGAGATTTGAAAAACAATCGTGTATTGCTCAATAGAAATTGTTTTTGCAATACAACGAAGGTTTTGTTGAAAATCAATTATCAATCATAAAAACACCTTTTGGTTTGAAAAATGAGTACACGGTCGATGTGCTAAAGAAAAGAGTTTTTATGCACAAAGACCGGTTTTTCAAAGGTATCCGTCAATCCATAACCTGAACCAGGATTGATTCAAGAGATTGAATCGCCCCATTGTTTCTGTTCAGTTGTCACATGGTTGATCTATATAATAGATCTCACATGCCACCTACCAGGAGCTTGTTTGATGTTGGCTCCAGAAGGCTTTCCATCTTCATAGTGAATATGTATACACATCACTCAGATGTTCTGGCAATACCACAAGGATAATGCGTAGGACTCAAGATATAATCTCTCTTTCCACATTGTGTGAAATAGAGAGTCTTCATTGAAAGTGTCCTAATGAGATTTATAGATGATCTCGTGGCTCTAGACTCAATTTGTGCATATTTGGATCCTGTGCCGGAGACTAGGGAGAGGTTCTCCTTCTTCAATATCAACAATCTCTAAGAGAAAGTTGATAGATAATGTCGGTTCCCCGTGAGAATGAAACAAGTCCTTTTAAGAGGAACTTGAGTGGTTTGGAAAGTTGAAGTGCAGTGCGTCACTGGGTCCATGACGTCTTGTCTTCAATACCGATGTTACCATCAATAGCATATGAATTGAACCCGGTTTCTGTCCTAAGGTTGAATAAATGGAGGGCTATTTGTTTTCACCCTTTTCTCATTCAATTCTTTTTAATTCTTCAACCCCTTCAGTGCTTACCGAGACTTCATAGCAAGAACCTTGTTGGGTTTGTTCCAGTACTTGCTCTATCTCAGTCCGCACTCTTCCCATATCTCACTTTTCTCCTTTTATCATCATTCCTAAGGACTTCTACACTAACTAGTGGATTGTCCCTGGGTAGATCCCTCCGGTTCTGGCGGATCATGGGAACACATACCTAACCTTATCATCCTTATATCACCGTACATAAAGTAGAGTTGGTCGGTCTATTTGGTATTGTTCATCTGCCATTGGAACCAATTGAAAAACCATTTGAAAATCAATTCAGATACTTGTGATATATTATCAAAGCATTTTGTACCTGAATTGTTTTTGATATTTTTAGAACGAGAACTCCCCCTCAACATGTGCATCAAGTATTTGAAAATGTTTTGCACACGGAGGCAAGAGAAAGAATTAACTTCTTTGATTACCATTTTCTAAAAGATATCAACATCACTTCCCACATCAAATCAAGAAGATATAGCATTTCCGGGAAGGATGAGGTTTCCATAACTTTGCTCCCCCTCAATATGTGCCTCGAGGTTTGAAAAGAGTTTTGCACATACTAGAGGGAACTTGCACATTGAGATAAGTTGATCACATTTCAAATCATAGGTTTAAGATAGATGCTCCCTCTCAACATGTGCATGAAAAATTTGAAATCGTTTGTCACATGTGGGAAGGACAGCATGTACATCCTTATAAAACCATTTACCGAATTATCAGTTTAAATCCAATTTAAATCACACATTCTCCCCCGATCACAATTATCAAATCATTTGAGATTTGTGATCTCTTATAGATTTAAATTGATTTTGAAAGCTTTTTAAGGAGAATTGTGACTTGATTATGAAAGCGTTTTAACTGATAAGGATCGGATTTTAAGACTTTAAACTCCATTGATAAAAACATGCATGTACATCTTTTGAAAACAATTTAATGCCAAATAACTTTTTAATTTAATAGAAATCATTATCCCCCTCAATCAATGACATAGGTTGTTGATTGAGAGATAGAGATTTTGACAAATAAGTCCTGATGATTATCAAAAATAGAGACCGAGTTATTTTTCAAAGCATTTAGTTTTCAGCAGATAAATGTTTATAGAATCAGAGCATGGAATATGAAAACATTGTAAAACATGGCTCTGTTCTTTCTTTTAAAACCGGGTTATTGCCTGAAATGACAATAAACCATTTTTTCTCTTTCTCCCAAAAATATTTTTTGATTTTTTTTTTTTTTTTTTTTTTTTTAAGAATTCGAACAACATCTAAAGTCCCGTGTCATTCTTTGAATGACAGCACAAAGACCGTAGATATTATCGAACCGAGAAAAACATGACAAATTGACAATATTTTTTGAAGATTTTTCGAATTTTTCAAATTTTTATGGATTTTGAAGATTTTTATATTTTTCTATTTGATTTTTGAGGATTTTATAATTTTGTATTTTGTTTTTCGAATAAAATATTTACAAGAGATAGATGAAGGAAACCTTTTACTCCTCGTCTTCCTCCTGAAGACGTTTGAGTGTTTCTGGTTGAAGGCTTTTCAAGCCAAGTCGTGGAAGAATGAACTCAAAACGTTCTCTTGGAAGAGCTTTGGTGAAGATGTCTGCTAACTGGTATTCAGACCTCACAAAATAGAGTTCCACCACACCTTTTTCTACTTGTTCCCTGATGAAATGATGTCGAATGTCGATATGCTTTGCTCTTGAGTGTTGAACGTTGTTGCATGAGAGAGCAATAGCACTTTTATTATCACAGTACAGAGGGATTTTGTTGAATTCAAAGCCATAGTCAGATAATTGAGATCTCATCCATAAGATTTGAGCACAACAGGATGACATGGCTATGTATTCAGCCTCTGTAGAGGAAATAGAAGTACTCATTTGCTTCTTTGAAGACCAGCTCACAAGCTTATCACCCAAAAACTGAGCACCTCCGGACGTACTTCGACGAGTATCTTGACACCCTGCATGATCTGCATCTGCATATGCTGTTAGTGACATACCGGTGTCTTTTGGGTACCAAAGTCCCATATTGATGGTTCCTTGGAGATACCGAAAGACCCGTTTAACCGCTTCAAGGTGCTTTTTAGTAGGCTTAGCCTGGTATCTAGCACACATGCAAACAGCGAACAAGATGTCTGGTCTACTAGCTGTGAGGTACATCAGGGATCCAATCATACTACGATATTTTGTTTGGTCAATCATGATCCCTGAGAGGTCCTCATCTAGTTTGGTTCGATCAATCATGGGAGTGTCAACAGGGTCACTTGAATCAAATCCAAATTTCTTTAAGATCTCAGTTGCATATTTAGATTGATTTATAAAAATGCCTCCGGGACTTTGTGAAATTTGTAATCCCAAGAAAAATGACATTTGTCCCATCATTGACATTTGAAATTTTGAACTCATTTCATTTGAAAAACGATCACATTCCATTGGGTCTGTCGAGGCAAAAATAATATCATCAACATAAATTTGAACATGAATTAAATGTTTGCCTGACTTCCTGGTGAACAATGTAGGATCAACTGCTCCTTTGATGAATCCGGTTGATAGAAGAAACTTTGACAGTGTATCATACCATGCCCTTGGAGCTTGCTTTAAACCGTAAAGAGCCTTCTTCAAACGATAAACGTGAGTAGGATGCTCTTGATTCACAAATCCTTCAGGTTGGCTGACGTATACGACTTCTTTAAGATCTCCGTTCAGAAATGCCGTCTTCACATCCATCTGATAGACTACCATGTTCTTACTAGCAGCATTAGCCAGAAAGATTCTGATTGCCTCGATTCGAGCAACAGGAGCAAAAGATTCTTCAAAGTCAATACCCTCCTCTTGACGGTATCCTTTAGCAACTAATCGAGCCTTGTTCTTCAACACATCACCATGCTCATCAAGTTTCACTTTGAAGATCCATTTAAGAGCAATAATCATAGCACAGTCTGGAGCAGGTACTAACTCCCATACATCAAGTCGATCAAACTCATGAATTTCATCTTGCATGGCATTGAACCAGCTATCTTCATTCATGGCGGTTTTAACATCCTTTGGTTCGATCTTAGATAGTACGGAGTTGAAGAAGCACCATAAGGCATCGGTTGCAAGTTGTTTCCGGGTTGATACAGGACGAGAGGGATTTCCAATGATGTTGTCTAATGGATGATCGTGAGTCCATTTTCTGAGGTGTTCATGTGGCAGTTGTTGAGGAACTGAGGTAGCTGAGTCGATGTCTCCTGAAGAAGATGGTTCTGATGATGATTCAGGAGTAGCAAAAATGTTTTCAAATGGAGCATCTTCAGGAGTAGCAAAGGGGTTAACTTCATCATTGATGCCAGAAACATTTCCATGATGTACATTTGAAGAATGATGATTTGTTGATGAGACTGAAGGATCAGCAGCAGGTGCTTCCTGACTTAAAGATATTGAGACTGAAGGATTGACTTCATTCACAGGAATATGAGCATCCTCTGTTGTAGGGATCAACACCTCATTAGTAATTGAATCATACAGTTCATCAAACATAGGATCAAACAATTTCTTTAAATCATCTTCAGATGGAGGTACATATGGAGTTTCTTGAGAAGAGTTTGGAACAAGGATTGAACCAATGGGACTGTTTTGAAGTGCGGGTCCTAAGCTGGAGTGTCCAGGAGCCATTTGACCGGTCAGCTCATCAAACGTAACGTGAATTGTTTCCATGATATTTCGGGTTCTTTTGTTGTAGATTCGGTATCCCTTTTTGTTTGATGCATATCCTACAAATACTCCAATGTCAGCTTTAGCCCTAAGTTTGCCTAAGTCTTGACCCTCATTGGTTGGATAACACAATGCACCAAACACACGAAGGAATGAGAGATTAGGTTTTCTGTTGTGGACAAGTTCATATGGAGTTATTCCATGTACAGTGTGAATTAGGGAACGATTTTGTGTGTAGCATGCAGTGGCGATTGCTTCAGCCCAGAGAAACATTGGAACCTTTGAGTAAATCAGCATTGTTCTAGCGGCTTCAACAAGAGTTCGATTTCGTCTTTCAACTACACCGTTCTGTTGAGGAGTTCGTGGAACACTTCTTTGATGGCTGATTCCAACGCTTTCATAGAATTCATTAAGTTGTTTGTTGACAAACTCAGTTCCATTGTCTGTTCTGATAATTCTGACGGTTTTGTTAAGTCGAACCTGCAGCTGTTTGATGAGTTTGATGATGATATCAGGAGTTTCATCCTTTGTCCTTAAGAACTTGACCCAGGTGAATCTAGAGTAATCATCAACCACAACTAACACATATTTCTTCCCAAAGATATTCTGCACCCTCATTGGTCCACATAAATCCATATGAATCATATGAAGAACTTCTGTGACATAGTTAGTAGGTTTGGGTTTGTGGGCAAACTTTTTGCTTTTACCCAATTGGCATGCTGAACAAAGATGATCCTTTTCATACTTTAGTCTAGGTAAACCTACAACTAAGTCCTTTCTGGAAAGATCGTTGATGGTGCCGAAGTTCAAGTGATTGAGACGACGATGCCATAACCATGACTTTGTTTTTGAAGCCTTTGATAACAAGCAGATTGGAGAGGCCCTCATCATGTCATCGATAGAGATGGTGTAAAGATTTGAGCCACGAGTTCCTTTTAACAGTTCCTTACCATTAAGATCTCTAACAAAGCAGGTATGTTTTCTGAAGGCTACTTCTAGATCAGAATCACAGAATTGACCAACAGAGAACAGATTATGACCCAAACCTTCCACATAGTAAACTCTAGAGATGACACTATCACCAACAACGTAATCTCCATAACCCATAATAGCACCGAAATGATCATTACCGAATCTAACAGTCCCGATGAATTTGCACACGAAGTTCATGAGCCGCGACCGGTCTCCAGTCATATGCTTGGAACAGCCTGAGTCCAGGTACCACAGAACGATTTGAACGATCTGCAGTTGAACACAGACAAGAATGGATAACTGGATAATTGGGATCCCCATGCAAGAATGGGTTCCATTTGGTTAGTAACAATGTTTGGAACACCCACATCAGAAATAGAAGCATTCATATCAGAAAGTGAGGCAATGGAATCATAGTGAATAGATGCAGTACTAGTGTCTGTATTAGCCCTGTTTACAGTGTGATCACTTCTTAAGGGAATAGTTCTACCAGTAGGCATCCATTTTCTAGTGGGCATTATCTGATTAGTCTTATGACCAACAGGTATCCAATAAAAGCCTATTTTACTGAATGTTCTTCCTGTGGGTTTCCACTGTTTTCTAACTTTCTTTCGTTTTTGCCTTTTAGCCTTCTTAGCATGAGTTTTAGCAATAACAATATTAACTGGACAATTAACATCATTAGGCAGAACATTAACATCACATTCATGATTAGAGACAGAATTCAAGCAGACATCAATACAAGGTTTGCAAATAGTATCAGAATTCGAATTAATTACAGTACGCCTATGGCTAATACTAGAATCAACACGATTCGTTTTATTCGATTCAAACTTAAAGTTCCTAGATTGTTCTTCTACTCTTTTCCAGTGCACATTCTTAGCTTGCGAGGTCCTATCATTCCTTGTATTGTCTTGAGACTTTGACCTGCTCCCTTTAATGTCACTGATTACTCCTGTAGAGGGAATGGGAACATTAGTTGGTTTTACTACTCTTTGCATTACCTGTTTAGATGTGCTGGGATCTGAACTACATGCAGGCACACTAAGGTTCCCTTTCTTAAAACTAGAGGTACTGAGATTTGTACTCCTAGAAGGCACACTTGAGTTCTCTTTCTTAGCATTGACAGATCTAGAATCTGAACTACTTAAAGGCACACTACGGTTCACATTCAAAACATTGGGAATCGAATGCATATCATACTTGGCATTAGGCATCGAGCATGGAATCAAAGGGTTAACTCTCTCACCTAATGTCTTTGGGCATATTGTGATAAAGCATTCTAAGATTTCTTGAGATCGTTTGGCATATAAGCATGCATGTCCAATTGCATTATCATGAGGTTTCTCTAGCTTATCCTCTTCAACAATCTCACGCAGCCATTCTAAGCAATCCTTAAGAGATGAGAAATATGTTTGAATAGCAAGTTTGTTGTTCCTTAGATGAGGAGGGACATATGTCACAGACAAAGCATATTTATTACAAGAGTGAACCTTTGATACACCATTCTCCCTATTGGTCATTGGCATTTTCCCTTTTACCTGACTCTTCAGATTCTCAATTTCCTTTTGCAATGAAGCTATTTGTTCGTTGTTTTTGTTACGATTGACCTTAATTGATTCAAATAACTCATTGAAATGACGTTTAACCTTTTCGTTTTCTTCCAGAAAACTTTCGTTTTCCTTTTGTAAAGCATTTACTAGGTTTTGAAGATGAAACGTTTGAGAATTCTGAGAATCTAAGGGAGGAGGCATTTGGGAGCCTGTCATATTGTTCGTTTGACCCTTTAATTGAGAGATTTGGGCTTTCAACTTTCTGATCGTGTTGCACTGAGCTTGAATCTGTTCATCACGTTTGTTAATTTGAAAAACTGCATCAAACTCTGGAGCATCTGATGATGTCTTGATATTTGAAGTTTTGACATTTTCTTTAAGATGTTGATATTTCAGTTGTAAGTTAAAATGCTCAACTTCTAGTTTAGAAAAATGTTTAACCAAATTGTCGTGATCATCCAGCTCAATTTTCTCGTTTAGTTTAGAATTAGTTTTTTCAAGCTCAATGACACGATCATGAGAGACTTTCAGGGCAACAGATAGTTCATGAAATTGGGAAGCATTAATAGAGCAATTTGAAGCAGTGAAAAACACATCTTGAGCAACACATTCAGTAATAAGAGTCTCATTTAATGTATGCAAATTCTTCCTCTCAATCTCATTATATTTTAGTGCACGCTCATAGTCACTAACTTCAACAACCATTGCATCAAATTCCTTTTCCATTCCCTTAATATCAGTTTCTATCCCCTTTTTAAGACTCTCAAAGTGATCTTTTAGAAGTTTAAAGATAGGCATGACCTCAGTTAAATAACATTCTTTCATTTGTTCAAAACCCCTTTCTCCTTCAGTTATACCAGTGGGTGTGATCCTTTTCTTGCAAGTTTTCTCAAAATCAACAAATAGTTGAAATATAACGTATTGGCTAATTAATGTCTTGCTTTTAGTGGCAATTGTTCTAGGTACAAGATGCATTGGTGTATTAGGAGGATACACAGTCGCTCTAGGCATTTTCCAAAGGGGAGGGTTTGTTTCAACAATATTTTCCGCTTTCTGCTTATCTAAATCCTTTTTCCAGAAGACTTGCTTAGGAGTCAGCAATGTCTGAGGCTTAAACTTGTTCAAGGAAATCCAGTTTTCCTTCTTGTAGTCATGAGGAGTGATAATTATTTTTTTCTCTTTGCATTTAGGATCATTTTGTTTCTTATTCATCTTTTCCCTAGTGATTTCATTTGATTTCTTATCTTCCTCAGTGCACTCAACGCAACTAGGTTTCTGCCTAGGCTTAAGGATTTCATTACCATCATAAAGCACCTTATGAGCATTTCTAGCCTTTTTAATTACCTCTGGATTTGGTTCCTCAACAAGGGGAATGCTATGCTTATCGCTTAAGACTCGATGTTTAGTGACCATGTGAGCAGTCTGAATGGTGTTTCCTTGTATGTACAACTTGTTTTCAAGTTTGTTTTTCAAAGTTTTCAGATTAGAAAACTCTCTCAAGAGTTTTGATTCCTTTGCATTAAATTCTTGCTTAAGCATTTTCACATTTTCTTGAAGTTCTTGCTTTTGCTTAGCCGTTTTAGAAAGTTTTTCTTGCAAGGAATTTAATTCTTGTTTCAATACTTCTTCTCTAAAATTACTTTTTCTAATTACTGTATGTACTTGGTCATCCATTTCCTGCTCACGAGTGGTCAACTCAAATTTTGCACGTTGTTCATAAATAGCAACACGTTCTTTATAGGCATTTAGTTCAGAAATTACAGAATCATCAGGGGCACATGCAGTGTATTCATCAAAAACATAGTCATTGTTGACTGCAGAAGATGCATCACTTGGTACACCTTCACTTTCACTTTGTTTCACGTATTGATCATATGGGATAATATCGATATTACCCATATTTTCAACATTTGATTCAATAGTTTCAGTTGATTGTACTTTGTCATGCATCTGTTGCACATCAGCATTATCGTATAGTTTTAATACCTCTGAGATGAGTTTGTCTTGGGATGGGTGATAAGGTTTTAAAAGGTACCTTTTTGAGGGGTCATTTAAGCCCTTATTCGATCACTTGTGTATCCGTTATTGCTTAATATCGTTCCTTTTCACTTTTTAGGTCTCTTGAAGGCAAAATGCTGGAATGATGCTTATTTGGACGAAAAGGCGCGAATATACGAAGAAAATGGCCAAAGTCAGAATCGAGACACTCAAAGCTGCTGAAACATAAGGCGACGGCGTCACTGCATATCTGCGACGCCGTCGGGAAGGAATTTTGCGACGGCTCAGAAGAAAAATTGCATGTTTTCAAGGGACGACGTCAGGTTCTAAAGGAATAGGCCGTCGCTACTCAGACGGCCTAGATGCAGCCAAGACGGCGTCAGAGCTGAAGGGGACGGCGTCACAGTCATAAGGTGACGCCGTCGCAAGGTTTACGTGGCCAAGACGAAACCCTAATGACGGCGACACGACGGCGTCACGAAACATAAGGTGACGCCGTCGCAGATGTAATCTTATATATAGAATCCGAATTTTTCAGTTTTTGGGGGTAGTCTTTTGGAGTAAAAACCTAAAACCGAACCAAGGCTTTCTTGTGCAGTATTTTAGGGTTCTAAAACCTATTATACATCAAGATAAGTATTTACTTCATTAATTTAATTATGTCTTTGATTATTTGTGTGTATGCTTGCATGTTCTCCATGTCCGGCTAATTTATTTGTGTGTTTGCTTAGGGAATATGAAACTTAATTATTGAATATTGATTGGTTGATACTTATCTTAGTTGACTAATGATCTAGAGTGCGCTAGATTATTCGTTGTGTACTTAATGCTTGACATTTCTTTGTGAACTTTAGAATATAATTATCTAGGTAATTGTAGGATAAAGTATTCAAGGACAACCGTAGAGTAGGCGTCTATAAATCACTAGAGGATTTGTAAACAAGACCCTTTGGTAATTTCAAAGAGTTAGGGAAATAAGCACGCCCTATAGCCTTAGAATCACAACGCAACTAGGAATAAGGACGTGACAAATCAACCATCAATAGGAGATAACTAAGGAGTAGTAAAACCTAAGTAAACACATCTTTAAACTATCATACGAGTACACATCAATTAGACATAGACTATCACAACCTTAGCTTAGATAATTAGATAATAGTAGAGTAATCGGTAGAAATACCAACCCCCCAAATCCAATACCCGAGATTCGTACCTTTTCATTTTCTAAAAAACATAAAAAGATAAAAAATAATCTTCCTCAACCTCAACCTTAGCGTAGTAACTTCTCACTAGCATTCCTATTCCCCTAGAGAACGATATCAATACCCGTGGCTTACCCTAATTACTACACTACAACGATTAGGTTCACTGCCTAGGGTGTTATAAAACTTGCTCGAAGAAAAGGAAGTTTCCTTGACCCCGAACGACGCGTGTAGCGTTATCAAGTTTTTGGCGCCGCTGCCGGGGAATAGAATAGCTAGTTAGTAGTCCACCTCGTTTAGGTTTCTTTGCTTGATTCCTATCAAGTAAATTTTTCTCATTTTTTTTAGCTTTCTCTTAGTCTATCTCCCTTCTTCGTGACCTTTGTTCGTAATCCCATCACTTTTCACCATGGAAGGTGACAACCAACCACCACTCATCAACCCACCACCAAACGACCCGCCAAGAGCCCGTACTCTTGGTGAGTACTCGAGACCAAACCACCTAGGTTATAGGAACACCATTGAGCTTCCCGACCAAGCCCAAACTACGGCCCTGCGATCCGACACCATCCGGTTGGTGCAAAACGGATGTGCATTCCATGGACTTCGTTCCGAAGATCCAAATCAGCATCTGAGGGATTTCCTCAAAATTGTCGATTCCATCGACCTTGATGCTACTACTCGGGAGACCACGCGCTTGCGTCTCTTCCAATTCTCTCTACGGGACCAAGCTAGTAATTGGCTTGAGCGACTTCCCGCCGGCTCCATCTCAAGTTGGGATGATCTTACTTCTCGCTTCCTTGCTCAATTTTTCCCACCGGGAAGAACCACTAAGTTTAGGAATGACATCTTGATGTTCCAACAACGTCAAGGTGAATCTCTCTACGAAGCATGGACCCGATTCAAGGACTTACTTCATAAAGTCCCTCATCACGGCATTGATCTTTGGCTCCAAGTCCAAATCTTTTATGATCATGTCAGTATTTCTCTCCGACGAACCATTGATTACGCCGCCGGTGGGAGACTAAGTAATCTTAATGCTGAGGCATGCTGGGAAGTCATCGAGGACTTAGCTCAATACGAAGAGGAAGGTTGGGAAATTCCAGTTGTCCAAGATAACGGGTTAAGTTCCCGAGCACAAGCAATTATGAGTATGGAGACCCAAATGAAGGTGTTAATGGATGTAACCACTTGTGCTGACAAACATGTGAATACGGTCAAGGAATTCTTGCTGCCAAGGAAGTCCCGGCAGGATGAATTTGAGGACATAATGTTGACATTTGTCCACAAGCAAGAAGAGGAAATTAAGCGCCTCGAGGATCAAATGCGGAAAACTCATGACACTTTCTTGGGACTAGCTAACAATTTCATACTGAGCATTCGTGGTGAAATTGCAAAAAACAGTATACCTAAAAAGCTAGAAAAGGTATATGCAATACCAGAACGCACCAGGGTGACTCCCGAACCCTCTCCTTTAGCAAATCTCGTCAAGAAATCGTATTCTTGCTTGAACCCCCGTTTTAACGTTCCCCGCTTGATCCCTAGAAATACATTCATTGGAATGGTGCACGTATCCCTTACCGACTTTCCCAATGTAAAGAAAAGTTCTTTCGGTTTTAAACCCGGGAAAAGGAAACCTCACCTCCAAAACTTCGGAATGTGTAAAATTACAATTGAACAACAAATTGACATGTGCATTACTTACCATTATATGGATTATTGGTGGATTAGCCAAATAAATTTCAAGAGGAAAACTAAATTCTTTTTCAAAGATAGTAATCAAATTTTTGATCCAGGCGGATCGACAAAACTGTTTTCTTTTGGCAAAAATTTAGGCGTGACGCCGTCACGTACAAAGTGTGACGCCGTCACTACCCCAGATCAGACGAATAAATACATCACCCATCTCTTTCATTCTTTACCCTACAAAATTTTTATCCGCCCCACACCCAACACTCACGTTTTTCCCACCTCTAATTCATCATTTTGCCAAAACAATTTCCACAAGGTAAGTAATGCACATTGATCTTTGTATGTTTAATTGTCCTAATTCATGCTCAATTTTGTTTTTCCCTCTTTTTCAAACCAACAATCCCAACTAATTTGATCTATGCTATATACCGCCTATGAATCCTATTAATTAGGCTAATGATTAGGCAAATGATAGTGTTATCATATGGGGGTTGACTTTGCGGGAGCCTTGACGGCTTGGGGATCGAACCCACCTGGCCATTATACCATTATCACTGCAACATGGGTGTTTGGGCTAAGGGTTGTGGTTAAAAACCTGGGTTTTTCCCTCGCAAAGGTCGGATTTGAATTCTGGTCGGGCTGACGGCGTCACAACTGTTATGTGACGCCGTCGTGATTATTCTGACGCCGTCCTCACTGTATTTGATTTTCTGTTTCAGATGAGCAGAAGAACAAAGAGAACAAGAGGACAGTCCTCTAATGCCCAGGCAAATATCGCTGACACAATTTCTGAATGGGGAGTGTTTACTGAGGAAGATTGCCAAGTTCGTTACAATGATTTGCTTCATCAAACTATTGACTCAGGGGCTGTTGTGGACTGGGAGTTTCTTGAGGGTCATGACCTGGCTAGGGAGTTTGCGAATAGTTTTAGGAAGGACAAGTTTACTGATCCCCAGTGGGAAAGGATGTTTAGGATGCGTGAACCCGTATATGGGGAGTTGGTGCGTGAATTCCACGCATCTTACACGTTGGATGTTAATTCGTGTCGTGATAACATTGAGTTTCAGGGGGTCCGATTTAGATTGGGAGGAGATTGGAGGGCTATGTCAGTCCTTGAGTTTGGATGGAGATTGGGGTTATATAGCGCCGAGAATGCTGGGAGCGATGTTTTCAGGGCTAGTTTGGCAACCGGACTTACCCATAAGGATGAAATGTTGTGTCTTCAGTTCTGGAACACGATAGCTAATGGGGAGTACATCACTGGGGGTACTCTCGCATCTCAAATCCGGGATCCACGGATTAGGCTAGTGCACCGTTGCCTCACATTTTCTATCACGGGGCGCCGGAACACTAATCATCGTGTCACTTTACCAGATCTGTTCTATCTCTACTGCATGTTGGCCGAGGGTGTGCACTGTAACATCCCATTCTGGTTAGCCGACTACTTGAGGACTGCCAGTGGAATGAGGGTTGAGGATAAAGTTTATGGGGGTATGTTCATCACTCGGTTAGCTCGGTCCTTTGGCATTTTGGCAGGGGAGGCACCCGCATACCTTAATGAGGTATCACCAAGGGTCGTCAAGGCCAAGTCCTTGAAAGCTATGGAGGTTATAATGGATTATGGTAGGGGCTTTGCTTGGTTCAATGCTCAACCCGTCATTCAAGATAGTGATGACGATGATGACGAAGAGCCACACATGCCAGCGCACCAGCAGGGGGGTGAAGCAGGGAGCTCCACTGACGCCTACAGACACATGTCTAGTGGAGATTGGCAGGCCTACCAAGGAGCATGGATGGGACGCATGGATACGTGGATGGCACAGCAGGATCAGAGGGCTAATTGGACCTATGACCACACTGTTAGGCAGATGCAGCATTTGTCCGTACGTGACCAGCTTGATCCACACCTCCAGATTGATCCTTTCCCGGGGAGAGAAGAGGATTACCCACCTTATGGGTATTTGGGCCATCTTCCCCTGGTTATGACTATCGTGGACCCGCCCCCCAGTGACTCATGTTTTAGTTTATGTATTGTCTATGATTGTGTTGGCTGTTGAGACAATTTATATTTGGGCATGTAATAATCTTTGACAACTTAACCTTATGGTGAACTATTTGATGTGTGTGGATACTTGCATGGTTTATCTAGCCTATGTGATGGATTGGTTGCTCGTTAGTGTCATATACTTTTATTAATTGTTTGCCCTCATGTTTAAATTTGTAAAAATGCTTTATTTTGTTTTTAACCTCGTCTTAATTACATATAAAGGTATTTTACATAAAGGATAAGTGTAGGGAGGATTACACACGTTTTCATAAGAAACGTGAACATGAGAATAACAATTAACTAAAAGATATATATGTTTGTTTGTTCGAGTCAAATGCTTGTATCGAGTCATAATGGATGTTTTTGCAGAAGTTTTTCCAGATTCTAAAGATGTAAATTTTCCAGAATTTTTTCCAGAAAATCGCAGACCAGTTTTTGTCAGGATAACCTGACGGCGTCAGGATTGCAACCTGACGGCGTCAGGAAGGAATAAAAACATCAGCTTACTTTTTCTCGTTTTCTGAGCTACTTGAAAATTTTGGAATTTTCCAGATCTTAACTTTCAAAACAAATTCTGTAAACATCCATTCCACAAGCATTATATCCTAGTTTAAATCGAGTCTTATGTATATTATTACCGCCGATTTTACGCGAAGGTTTCGTTTGTTTTCTTCTAGTGTGCAGGTTTAGTTTGTCAAGAAGAAGTTACACAAGTTAAGAAGGAGCCTTTCACGCAAAAACTCTTCTTGGAAAAGATTTAACCACCACTTTTTACGGATCCTACCGAGCTAATCAGGGGAGTATTAGTTTCTTTCGTTTTTAATTACCTTCTATTATCATAACTTTGATACTTTCGGGGAACATTGGGGACAATGTTCAGTTTAAGTGTAGGGAGGGAAAATAAACGGGAACTTTGAAACTATGCTTATCCTTGACTGTTTGCTTTGTCCAAGTGTATTTGTGTAATAAACCATGAGAAAATGTAGGTTAGGGTAATTTTAGCCAAATTTAAAATTTTTTCATGACGTATAGGAGTGGGCCATTAGTCTTAACAAAAGCGTCTCATGGATAGGAAGTTGCATGACTAGCACAAAAACCCTTTACCACCTAAATTCCACCCAAAATGTGAGGATCGCCCTTAGATTAGTAGGAATTAAAGCATTCATCTTTAATGCTTAGAGTGTGAACCGGTAGTATATTAGATTCTAGAACTTGTTTTGTGATGCATTCCGAGATCGCTAGTGAGACTACACTTGTGTAGTTAGGAATAACTAAATGATAAGAGGCATTAGGATAAACCCTTGTTTGATACATGTAATATAATTACTTCTTCCATATCGGTTGAGTAATTCCCCCATACCCTTTGCGTTGTACTCATCTTTAGTACACGATACCCCTAGTTAACCCCTCAGAGCCTATCCTTTTCGCGGTTCTCGTGATGTTTCGGTTTTTCCGGAATATCAATGAAGAGCATTGTTTACACCCCACCCCCAAATATACACCCAAATCGCCTTAGCCTACCTTTATTGCACTCACTTTTAGTGCAAATTTATGTTATCACCCAAAACCCTTAGTTCAATTATCTGGTTGCTTGCATGAGTTGCTAAGTCGAGTCATATCCCTTGTATACAGTTTTGGGATGATTGGGATTCATGGGAAAAGTTAAAGTTTATGAAACATAGGAAAAAGAACGTTAAACTCAAATTCCCTTTGTTTGCATAATAATGTACTCCAAGTGTTTTGATCTTTTCAATTCGGGTCAAATTAGTGTTAGAGTAATAAAAACTCAAGTGTAGGGATGTGTCTATAAATCCCTATCATTTTGATGTACCGTAGAGGATGGTAGAGTAAAAGTGTATGCAAAAAAAAAAAAAAAAAAAAAAAAAAAAAAAAAAAAAAAAAAAAAACAAAACCATACGGGCTACCATCCTACATCTATCTTTTAAATTATGTTTGTTTATTTTCGTTGCCTAGAGTTTTAGAGTGTCGAGTCTTGGCTTAGCAACGCCATTCTTCGTATACTTGCAACATAGAGATTTTTGACTATCCACCAATATATAGCCTATCCCACCAAACCCTTATTTCCCTACCGTAAGCCTAACGTTACAACCCTTTAAAGACCTCTTTGATAGTCTTTCCTAGGTGCTTACGCCAAAGCGATGGAGGTTTGATCTATTCTCAAGCCTATGGTAATCTATGTACTAGGACCGGTTAATGAGTGTTTATCTTCCATTTCCGATTTGTTATATTTCTTATATACACCCGAGAGAGATGTGAGTATCCAAACACCCCATGTGAGGTGCTAGTATGTAATTTCCGTGCTTGTTATGACTTTTGCGGGGCTTATATGTGTTGTGGACCGTTTTGAATGGATGCTTCATGACCCCTAACTTATAAATTAATTGGCTAAAAGCACATTTGCTTGAGGACAAGCAAATACCAAGTGTAGGGATATTTGATAAGGTTTTAAAAGGTACCTTTTTGAGGGGTCATTTAAGCCCTTATTCGATCACTTTTGTATCCGTTATTGCTTAATATCGTTCCTTTTCACTTTTTAGGTCTCTTGAAGGCAAAATGCTGGAATGATGCTTATTTGGACGAAAAGGCGCGAATATACGAAGAAAATGGCCAAAGTCAGAATCGAGACACTCAAAGCTGCTGAAACATAAGGCGACGGCGTCACTGCATATCTGCGACGCCGTCGGGAAGGAATTTTGCGACGGCTCAGAAGAAAAATTGCATGTTTTCAAGGGACGACGTCAGGTTCTAAAGGAATAGGTCGTCGCTACTCAGACGGCCTAGATGCAGCCAAGACGGCGTCAGAGCTGAAGGGGACGGCGTCACAGTCATAAGGTGACACCGTCGCAAGGTTTACGTGGCCAAGACGAAACCCTAATGACGGCGACACGACGGCGTCACGAAACATAAGGTGACGCCATCGCAGATGTAATCTTATATATAGAATCCGAATTTTTTAGTTTTTGGGGGTAGTCTTTTGGAGTAAAAACCTAAAACCGAACCAAGGCTTTCTTGTGCAGTATTTTAGGGTTCTAAACCCTATTATACATCAAGATAAGTATTTACTTCATTAATTTAATTATGTCTTTGATTATTTGTGTGTATGCTTGCATGTTCTCCATGTCCGGCTAATTTATTTGTGTGTTTGCTTAGGGAATATGAAACTTAATTATTGAATATTGATTGGTTGATACTTATCTTAGTTGACTAATGATCTAGAGTGCGCTAGATTATTCGTTGTGTACTTAATGCTTGACATTTCTTTGTGAACTTTAGAATATAATTATCTAGGTAATTGTAGGATAAAGTATTCAAGGACAACCGTAGAGTAGGCGTCTATAAATCACTAGAGGATTTGTAAACAAGACCCTTTGGTAATTTCAAAGAGTTAGGGAAATAAGCACGCCCTATAGCCTTAGAATCACAACGCAACTAGGAATAAGGACGTGACAAATCAACCATCAATAGGAGATAATTAAGGAGTAGTAAAACCTAAGTAAACACATCTTTAAACTATCATACGAGTACACATCAATTAGACATAGACTATCACAACCTTAGCTTAGATAATTAGATAATAGTAGAGTAATCGGTAGAAATACCAACCCCCCAAATCCAATACCCGAGATTCGTACCTTTTCATTTTCTAAAAAACATAAAAAGATAAAAAATAATCTTCCTCAACCTCAACCTTAGCGTAGTAACTTCTCACTAGCATTCCTATTCCCCTAGAGAACGATATCAATACCCGTGGCTTACCCTAATTACTACACTACAACGATTAGGTTCACTGCCTAGGGTGTTATAAAACTTGCTCGAAGAAAAGGAAGTTTCCTTGACCCCGAACGACGCGTGTAGCGTTATCAATGGGCCAGCTAGTGGTGAAGAAGAGACCTTGGGAGAAACCATTGGAGAAATGCTAGCCATAAAAATTGTGTGTGCCGTAGGTCCATCATCCACATCAGAGTCGTATGCATCACAATCAGCTACTTGAAAGGAATTCTGATGATTGTGACCTATCTCCTGAATAGGCTGCTCATCCACATCTGCATCATATGTCTTGGCATTGCCCTCAGCAAGAAACAGCAATTCCTCTTCATTCAAAGCAGCACCATTGTCCTAAGCTTGTGCCAGCAGCATCTTATCTCTGAAGTAATCAGCATTATGTGGACGCTTTGGAGATGTGCAGTTCCTTGCAATGTGTCCCTCACCACCACAGTTATAACATTTGATTGGCTTAGCTTGACCTTGGTTACCATTCCTTCCTCGATTCTGGTTGCCAACATAACCTCTCCCAGCTCCACCTCTTCCCTGATCATACTGTCTTTCCTGAAATGGTTGCACCACGATCCTTCCATCTTTAACAGTGGCTTGATTGTGTGGGTTAGATGATGTTCTGAGGTTGTTGTTGGTTTGTGGGAGAGAATTCATGTTTTGACTAATCAGAAGAGCTAGTTGATTAATGAAGTTACCCACGTGTGCATCAGCATCAGCTTGTTTGAACATAGGATCAGTAATGAGTTTGTGATTACCATTACCCAAGGGTATGACTTGTGATGCTTTGGTTGTGATTCCGATGTTTGAGTAGAAGGTAGTTGAGTCATTAGACGAGCTTGTCTCTCCCTGGTTGGTTTTGAACTGATTGAGAATCAATTTTTCAAACATAGCATGTCTCTCATTCTGAAGGAGGAAGGCATAGAGTTGCTCATAGTTTGTATTCTTCAATCCTTTAGTGAGCTTCACAGCGGTGACAAACTTGTGCCATTCAGGATTCATGTTGTTCACAAATTTTGAGTTCAGTTGAATGTTAGGCATAGTCATTCTGATGTTCCTCATGTCATTCACTAACTTATGAAATCTCACATAGTACTCATAGACATTCTCATCTGGTTTCATCTTGAAGTGTTCAAATTCGTCATAGAGTTGGGATTCTCTGTCTTCCATAGTTAATTCTGAACCTGAGAGAAGCATCTTAACATTATCCCAAACTGCCTTTGCATCAGTGTTATGATTGATCAGCTTGTAGATGTCTTTAGGAAGACCTTGAAGAACAATGTTTGAAGCCCTGATATCTGCATCGAATCTCTTTTTATCCTTATCATCAAGCTCATCATACATTTTAGGTTTGTCCATTCCGTAAACAGGAGTACCATCTTCATTAGTATCAAGTATGTCTCTAGTCGTCTCAACTCGATATGGTCCTTCATCAATGGATTTGAGAATGTTGACACCATTTTCCTTTCCAAGGCAGTACAATCTGATTCGTTGAGCCCAAGAATCGTAGTCAGTTCTGTCAAGCATGGGTGGACGAGTATCTGACCCAGCTGCTTGAACATCCTCTGCAACAGTGGAGATGATAGTAGGAACGTTGGTAGACATGTTAACAAATAATACGGGATTTTATAACTCTATGATTAAACCGAGAAATAGATTCTTTCACGGGATTTTACTAAATCAAGAGAAAACCGTAAACAATCACCCAAGTCGCTAGAAGATAATGCACCAAGTCGCTAACACTTAATTCGCTACACCACTAAGTCGCTAGAGTCCCAAGTCGCTAGACAAATGCAAGTCGCTAAGTAGTAACTCGCTAAGCCTCAAGTCGCTAGCAAAATTTTGGCAGCAATTCGCTACTCAAGTCGCTAAAGATACAAGTCGCTAAAGAGCAACTCGCTGCAGACCAAGTCGCTACCACCAAGTCGCTACCCGTAGTGGAGAGTCCACTACTTGTACTGTAAATCGCTAGATCTAAGTCGCTAGGTCTAAAACTGTAACTCGCTACAAATTTGTAAAGCAAGTCGCTACGAAGAAAGTAATCCGTGAGTTAAGTCGCTAGCAAGAAAAAACCACATAAACATCACTTTTCAATCCAAAAACAACCCAACCAAGATGATTTAAGCTTACCAAATGAAAACCTACACACATGTGATGATTCTAAACACAAAAGTACTAACAAAATCCAAACTTTAACACAAGAAATCAACCAAATGATGCAAAAACCACTAAACTTTTTCAAACTCAAAAACCACCTAAAAACCACTAGAAATCCAAAGATGTGCAAGATATGATCTAACCATGGCTCTTGATACCAATTGTTGGATATTAGTTTTCACATACACATCAAACCATAACAAGAAGGTGGCGTATAAGTGGAATTCTAGAGAGAGAAAGTTAGAGGTTTAGGGAAGTTAGTGAGAGAAAGTGAAAGATATTATTATGAGCTCCAACTCTCTACCTTGGGAGGTAGAGAGTATTTATAGTCTTACATAAATCGCCACACAACGGGCTGTGGATCAGGCATACAGTGGGTAAAGACCCGTCCGTCCTCCACGGTGTTACTTAACTAAATACTACTTAACTTAAAAGAACTACGACTACGAGCTTTCTAACGATTACATATACTTGAGGTGACCGACTCTTTAATACCTGGAATTTCTAATTCCTAACAAATTGAATAACACAACATTATGGATATCAGCACATATAACATCTTCCAAGAGTCAATCAACATCTTTTCTGAACATTTTCTTTTTACATTTAGTATTAGAAATAGATGTTTCAGTTTTCTCGAAAACGACCTTCATCAATCCAAGTTCCTTATGAAAGTCCCTGTAGCCACCTGAAAATTTTCACTATTTTAAACCTTTATATTTATGAACTAGACTGTTTATCAAAAGTTATTTGGTCTATGTTAAGCATTTAGCATGTACATTTCAGCTTTTCTTGCATAAAAATTTTGTATATCCGAGTAGTCTTATTTATTATGCCTAATATTCACCGATTCCTAAATCAGTCTCACAAGAAAGATTTTCTTGTCTTACGAGTCCGCACGCGTACCAATATAATAAAAGAATACGCGAGAAAATAAAAGCAAACAAATAAAAATCAAAATTACATTATCATGACAGTTTATTTATAACGTGTCCGGAAATATAAGTAATATAATTTTCCCGTTTGAAAATATGCGTCTACAAATGAAACAGCGGGACACAAAATACACCTAATACCTAAAATATATTAATAATAACTAAAAACTATACAATTTATAAAATAAAAACCTAATAACTCTACCCTTATCCCTAGTATCCCACGCCTCTTTTTCCCTTCCCAACATCACTTCTTTTTTCTTCTCTGCTTCCCAACGCACGCCTGTCCACCATCATCTTCTTCAGGAAATACCCAACTGCACTTTCCCGTCTAAAAACTATCCACAAACCCTTAAAATGATTAATCATAAAACGACACACTTCACCCATCACCATCTATGTCAAATTCGAAAAGAGGGAAGGAAGACAACAAGGTCAACCTATCTCTATCTCAGCTTCTTAATCCTAGGAGAAGTCACAAGAATGCTTAGGAGTTGTGGAAGAAAGGGATTTTTCACAAGGATTTCCTACTCTATCTTCTAGGATCAAAAAGTATCTTGAAAGCCTTCCATAGTCGACTCTATTTAAAGACCTTCGATTTGCTCTAACAAGTCCACACTTCTCCCTTCAAACTTCATTACAAAAAGCTATTTTTCTCCTGGTCAATCTTGTTGGTGTGGACGTGTTGGACAAATTGGAAGGAGGGTCGGCTTGTGGCCTTCAATAAGGTTCATATTGATATTTCTCTTAGACACTTTATGTTATGAATATATTTCTGTAATAGAGTATCGATGAAATATGGTTATGAGGATTTTATTTAACTTCGAAAACTGATTTGCAATGTTAATTAGTTACCCTTGATTTGGTTAAGAATAAAAGAGTTGTTGTTATGAATATTAAGTTGTGATGCTTCGTGTGGATTGAAAGTGAATGGGTTAAGGGAATGTTGAATCATAGTCATGTGTATGTCGGGCGAGATTACGGGTAAATCTTTGAATCGTTGCTACCAAAAACATTAGACCAAGTCGAACTCGTAACACCACTTTTCTATGGTCGAAACAAGGGCTGAGGTTGAAGCCGTGAGGGTTGAGTCAATACCTCGCAAATGGCTCACCTCCTTCCTTGACGTGAGTCTTCGACTCACAAACCATACCCCGTCCTTAAACCGGTTGCACAGTCAAAATGAATGCCATGTCTTTAGTCCCATTAGTGTCAAGAATTTCCTTCTTGTGTTTTGTCTACTCTTTTTCTTCCAGTAGATGCATTCGGTTCTAAGTATGGGCCGCAACATTTCCCAACCAAGGCCCAAAGTGAATGTCTAAGGTGGGTCGAAGCCCATCCCTTTGGACAGCCCAGTTATCTCGTAACTCGCCTCCCCACCAAGTAATGTTCCCTTAAAATTTGGCTCGTAGGATTATTCAGTAATGAGTATGTTAAAAACCCCGTCATTTCACGACTAAACAAATTCTCAACTCAACTTTGCGCATTTTACTCAAACAAAAGTTTTACAAATCCAACAATAGTTAAACAATCCATTTTTAAAAGCACTAAACTTTCTAATTGTTAACGCTCGATTTCTAAACTATGAAAATATACATTCACACTACTAGTTCTAAAATGACAATTTTATAAATAAATTATCAAATTAATAACCATAGAGACTAAACTTACTTTTAGTAATTAACAACGACTTTATTTCTTTTATGACTAATAAGGAATAACTATATTTTTAAAATCACGTTTTCGTAGACAAAAACTAACAATGATCAATATAAGTAAAAACAAAAGATTTTGACGCTATATATATATATATGGGCTCATTCATGTGAGAAGTCTAATTTTGGTGAGAACGCAAGAAGAGATCCTAACCCTCCATCTATTCCCTCCTTTTTTTTTTTTAGATCTAATGGCTAAGATTAATTCACCACTTACACTCACTCTAATTACAATCCAAATAACTAATATAAATTAAAAAAAAAAACACACAGATCATAAATTTGAGCGTGAAAACACATTCATCCTCTCCACCATTGATCATAACCACCGACTACCTTCAACCACCGTTCAAACCACCAGTCCACCGCCCCATAGAACCACCACTATACCGCCATAATTATAGCCGTTTAAGTCAAAACCTTCTACCACCGTCTACTACCGGAATCGCCACAGGAATCACTATAGGAATCATAATCGATCATAAGAAGAAGATGTTAATGGAATTAGGTCAACTGAAGATGAGATTGATGAGGAAGATGAACTTTTTAAATCCGATTACACATGAATTTCAAGTAACTGTCACTTTTTTCTATTTTTGAGTAACTTTAATTGTATAATTGTGAATTATTTTGAATTTGAAATTATTTTCTATTGTTTTAACTGTAAATATTTCACATGTAAATGTATAGATTACGAATTAGGTCTTGATTGTTATAGGCGACTTAATAAGTTTGCGTAAGTCTATGAAGAGTATCTTCGTGTGTGAAAATTTTAGTAAGAGCATCTTCGTGCGTGAAAATATAGGAGATATTTTTCTTCGCACGTGAAAAGTTTGGTAATAGTATCTTCGCGCGTGAAAATATAGTAGAAATTTTTGTTCGCACGTGAAAATATAGGAGATATTTTTCTTTGCGCATGAAAAGTTTAGTAATAGTATCTTCGCAGGTGAAAATATAGGAGATATTTTTCTTCGCATGTGAAAATATAGGAGATATTTTTCTTCGCGTGTGAAAATATAGGAGATATTTTCTTCGCGTGTGAAAATATAGGAGATATTTTCTTCGCGTGTGAAAACATAGGAGATATTTTTCTTCGCACGTGAAAAGTTTAGTAATAGTATCTTCACGCGTGAAAATATAGTATAAATTTTTGTTCGCACGTGAAAATATAGGAGATATTTTTCTTTGTGCATGAAAAGTTTAGTAATAGTATCTTCACGGGTGAAAATATTGGGATATTTTTCTTCGCATGTGAAAAGTTTAGTAAGAGCATCTTCGTGCGTGAAAATCTAGGAGATATTTTTCTTCGCGCATGAAAATATTGGAGATATTTTTCTTCGCGCGGGAAAAGTTTAGTAAGAGTATCTTTGAGCGTGAAAATTTTCTGGAAGTTGCGCTATTTGACTAAACATTATTGCGTTTTAATCAGGTAGTGTAAGTGCTTTTACTAATGGTTGTGTAAAGGTGAGTGTATGCCTTGTATGATTTTCTGCTAAATCCAAAATTCAGATACTTTTGAAGTGTATGTGGGTAATAAAATGAAACTAACTTAATTGGTAAAAATATAAAATACTTAGGATAAGGGGGTAGTATCACATTACATGCGAAAACATCAGCTATGGATTGCATATCGAACACTTTTTTGCTATGGCTTTATGTCACATACAAGTAGAACTTTCTCAGATTTAGAAACAGTTGAAATAAACCTCTGGCTACCTTGTTTAGAATCTGAGATAGTTCTTTCAACTGTGCTACTTCATTGCTATTGTTGTTAGCAGCAGATTTAAGCAATTGTGGATATATTTATGGTCTAAGTAAGGCATTCCACTACCAATAAGCATCTTTCTAATCAAACCTGGAATAATAACAAATGGGCGTATGATACAGAGATACGGGGGCAGGGATCACTTGGAATGGATGAAAAATAAATGCTAGACATGATCACTTTGAATGGTTGCAACACCTTGTTCATCAGGCTACCTATGTGCGACATGAAGTAGATATACATTCAAGACGGATCCTACCATGAAACATAAAAAAATCTTCATTCAATACTTTCAACCAATTTAGTATTCAACAAAATATGTTGGCTATGCGGAGGAATCGTTTTCATTACAGATCTTGAACTCCAATAGTTTGACTTTTGTTGGTATACGTATGCCTTTGCAACACTGCATGAATCCGGAGACATTAGTCCAAAGGCTGAAAACGTAGATGCTAGCTTAAAATTTGGTTTAGAGAACATATGTGATGTTTTAACCACTTGATACTTGGTTCGGATCAACCATAAATGCTAGACTTGGAGACATTTATTAATAATATTTGACTTGTGTTCGATTGAAGTAAAACTTTTGTGCAATTGATTCAAGTCTCATTGTCTAAACGATGTTGTTCGATTAAAGTCAAGGAAAATACAATCAGATATAGACCAGACCATTCAGGAAACAGATCGGAACTTAGAACCAATTTCTTGCTGTAATACAAACTGAGAACTAAACCAAGCATATTAGTTCTGATTCGGTCTCAGTCAGGCTTTACCATTTTGACTAGACTTATGCCTGCTCCAAGTTACAACTAGGTACTGCGTTTTTCAGGTATGATGAAAAGATGGAGGAGTTGATGGAGGAAGCTTACGAGCAGTATCTAACTAAGAAAGAACTACAAAATAGAGAACAGATGAAGAAAAAGCACGCGGAAGATGGTGAACTTCTAGAATGCGGTTTGGCTTTTTACTTTTTCTTCTTAGCCTTCCTGAGATTTTTCTTTGTTGTTTATTTATGTCTTTGTTGAGGTGGTGAAACGGGCTGATTGGGTGGGTCTCAATATGGGTCAAAACTGGAATCGGTTGGGTTGACCCACAAACACTTTTTGTCTTACCTTATCTTGAACTCTACAGTTAAAGTTTAAAAAATGGTTAGGAAGGCTGCTTGGGTCTTCCCTTTTTTGGGGTTCTGTAAATTTTTACCTTCAACCATGATTGACCATTGATTTTAAATTATCCAATGGTGAGTGGATGTGGACAAATGGCATGTTTAACTCAAGTTGAACGTTACATCTCATCTACTTTGCAAAATGTGATCTTTGATCTTTATTGTATGTGATCTTTGATCTTTATTGATACATACATGGACCTTTTTGTAAGTTGATGATTATTTATCTATTACATGAATGAGTTCTTATTTGGAATCTTGGTCTGCAGGAAAACAATAAGATGGTGAAGACTAGAGCTGGGTATGTTGGTAGCCCAACTATGGCTGTCATAGCACTTAAGTGGACCCGCTCCCCATCTACAAACCAGACGTAGATGAGGTTGTGAAGCAGTGTCGTGGCAAGAACCTGATGTTGAGAAGCACATATGTGAGGCTGACATTTTATTTCTTTCGGTAAGGTAGCTAGCTCGTAATGATCGAGTCTTGTAATGGATGGAACCAGGTATTCTCGATTGCACTCACGGGAAGGACTACAAAAGTACATGCTATATCCAGGGACATGGAATGGTGGATGAATCACTGAAAATTTCCTTCTGATTTGATTAAAAGAGTTTGTTGTTTTGAGAACCAAAGATGGTCCGTTATGGGAGGTCAAGATGATATGGAAATGGTTAAAAATCTCCTAAAGGAAACAGACGAGATATCAAAGGCTATCTTTGCTTGCACCTAGTAAAATAGGTATTACCTACTTTGAGCCATATCCTCTTCAGCAACCGCTTTTGAGATCAATATTGCTAATTTAAAAAGTTTCAGGCATCATTATTCAAGTTATTGGATGATGTTATTCTTGAAAACATTTGTGACCATGTTACATATATCGTCTACTCAAAGGGTGAAAACATGTCGTCACACTAACCCAACCTCAGATTCTTTGTCTGAATGGGAGCATGTATCTTCCTATTGATCTTGGTGGTGTTCTTCTGGATATAGTTTTTTGTTCCTGATGACCCTTCTCACGGTAATTCATTTCTTTACACACTATTATATCTTTGCATTATTTTTTTCTAATAAGAAATCAAGTGTATGTATTTGAGGTTATTATATTTGTATTATCAGCTTATGCATTTATTTAGTCAGAGGTCCATATTCACAGTCCCCGGATAACCTTATCATCCATTTACCCATTTACCTTATGCATTTAGCTCTTCTTTCATATTTTATATTATTGCGAGACTGACATATGTTTGTGGTCTTGTATTATTTCTAAGGGAAATTTAATACTAGCAAAGATGACAATTTTAGAAAGGTAACTACGTCTATTTTTTATCCTAATCGAGCTTTCACTCCTAAATTATTCAAGTCTAACTCCAATTGGCAAAAGATAAATTTCATTTTCCCACATTTGTCGGTACAAATATGTTAAATCGCATTGTTATAACGCTAATAAGCATCTACTTTGAACTGTTAAGCGCTGAATGCGTAACAACTTTTAATAACCATGTTTCTAGTCCTAAGCAGAAAACTACTCTAAAGATGCTAAAGTTCGATTATTTTTTGCAATGTGTTGGATTGATTTTGTGTGGTCTTTTGGTATTAAGTTTTTTTAAGGTTAGATTATCATCTATTTTTACGTTTTGTTCTCCATATGTTGTTGTCTCCGTATTGTAGTCAGTAGAACAGTAAGGATAGCGCCGGATGTCACAATGATAGTAAGTTAGTTGTTCGTCAAACCTTTGGGCCACGTATACTTTACTACCTAAGTGACAGTTTAGGCTACAAACGTTGACCCCGTACTCATGTAGAAGTCATTTTTTCCCAAATATGATAACTAAAACGAAGGTTGTCTGTAAGATTTGTCAATCTCAGTTATCGTCATCACCTTCTGCTTCTTCTTCGTCGTCTGAGTCGCAAGAAGTGTACATTACACCATCCCCAGACGCATCGTGTTACACCTCCAAAGATGAATCAAAAAAGGGGCAAAAACGGCAGATGGAAAGTCTGTTGATCGTTATTTGGGACGAAAAAGTTCTGACATGCCTGCTATCGGTATTAACGATAAGAGAACCGTGTATGCCACAAAGGATTATCGCTGGCTTGGGGAATTCATGTGCCACTTCTTCGATTATGGATAAAGGAAAACAGAAAATGGCAGTTGATGTTGACGTGAATAAGGACTCACACTTTATTCACGGACGGGTTGGCACCCCAGATTTCCCGTCTGCCTACTTTTGTTCCCAGGAAAGTCGTCCTTCAGCGGTACTTCAGACACCGACAGTTGAGGGCGGGTATTCGATGTTTGCTACACCTTCTCCGGTAAATGCATTGCCTTCACATGTTACCGTCCCATCACAAGTGGAAGGTACTTTATTGCATTATTTTATTTCCCTCTATTGTGTTCATTGCCTTATTTTTTTTTACCCTTTCTTCAGGTTCATCATCACGCCTGCTGGAACAGCATATCCTTACAGCCTCTGTCACAGACTCGAGCCGCGTTAGTGCAGTGTGTTTTCTACTTCAGTTACAACACTGGATTTTGGTGCTTGTGTCATTACTTCTGGTCCGTCCTCATCCACTTACGGTATTTATGGCACAACAAATTCTAGTACGGTTTTTGGCCATTTCCTTTGAATATTATCCTGTAAGTTTTATATATACATATCATCTGCAACTTAAGCGGGTTTCTGTCGTTATACAGTAACAAGACCTGACTTGCATGGAACGTCCGCATTTACGAAAACAAGGAGACAATTGAGACCTATGCGCAATAATGCCTCCAAGTCAGCCACTTCAGCGTTAGTGCTTCCAGTGATCCTCGGACCAGTAATTTATAATCTCAGTCATATTTTGTCCTATTTTATGCTTATGTGTATTTCATATACTTATATGCTGGAAAAGTTGATCTTTTTTTGTTGTTATATAGGGACAGCAAGCACGCCACGAGGGCCAACTGGCTTGACAAATCGGAGGAGATAAGAGGTGCGCGAAATGCTGGCTCCACATCAGCGCCTTCAGGTTTGTTGTTGATGGTGTTCCTGCATTTATGATGAAACGAGTTTTTTTTCTAACAACTTTGCTGTATACCATACTTATATGCCACACGTTATCCTTTTTTCTGTTACAGCAACCGCCAATCGAACAACCTCACAGCCAAACCATGCGGCCACCAATGCTAGAGCAGTAGCGGGTATAAGTACCATTTAAGCCCTCCTAAAACAACAAACACAAACAGATTTTACAAAAGGCTTGCGAAAACAAACATGCGAATACGTGAATACGCATGAACTACGAAGCAAGTCATCAATATGAGCCGCAAAGACGTACGGTATAAACACTGAGCTCGACCATTGCAAAAGTACCCGCCGCAACGCGGCGGGCGCAAATACCTTGTTGATGTTTAATAGACAATTATTTAAGTTTTGTAAGAATATCTTCACGCGTGAAAATTATGAACAAGGATTGAAGCTATAATTTTACTATATTGATGTATAATAGACAATTATTTAAGTTCTTTTAGAATTTTTTCGCGCGTGAAAATTATGAGCAATGATTGAAGTTTTGTTCCTAGTAGCGTATTTTTTATACTAAAAGTGCACAAATAAGAGATATTGATGTTTAATAGACAATTACTTAAGTTTTATAACAATATCTTCGCGCGTGTGAAAAATATGATCAAAGATTGAAACTTTGATCTTACTAAGCGTATTTTTTATACTAAAAGTGCACAAATAAGAGTATTGGTGTTTAATAGACAATTACTGAAGTTTTATAAGAACATCTTCACGCGTGAAAAATATGATCAAAGATTGAAGCTTTGATCTTACAAAGCGTATTTTTTATACTAGGAGTGCAAAAATAGGTATTGCTGTTTAGTAGATGATTATCTAAGTTTTGAAAGAATATCATCGGGCGTGAAAATTATAAGCAAGGATTGAAGCTTTGGTGTTACTAACGTATTTTTTATTTCGTTAAAAAAAGACTAGCATATTTATAAAAAAAATATATTCCGACAAACAAAACACACACAAATAATCCTATCTTCTCTTATCATAAAAACCACCGCAATTCACCTGCCATTCAAACCACTATAAATTAGTTCCAACCACCACTATTAAGCTGTCATTCAAACCACCGCTACACCTCCATAATTACAGTTTAAATCACAACCGTATTCCACCAATCGATTCTTCTCCAATTGAAGCTGATTTTAATTGGTTGGCGACCAATCTTCAATGGTAACAACTTATAATTGGTGTTTTATAAACTTGATAAAATCAATTTGGAGCTAAAAATGATGAACAGTAAGTGTTTCAGAGCTAGTTATGTTTCTTTTTCAATTCATTAGATATTTTTGTTTAAAATTTGTGGAAGAATTTGATGAAGAAATATGATGGTGATAGTAAGTTCTATGTTGATTTAATTTTACCCGTTAATTTGGTACAAGTTGTGATTAGAAAGTGTTGTATAAATGGATGTCCATTAGGTGTTTGATGAAATGTCTTGACTTTTTTCTTCACATGTTTACCTGAGAATAAACTTACTTCAATACTAAATTTACAAAATTTTCACATGTGAATAAAAATTTATAAATGTTGGGTGAAATGCTCATAAGATACAATATACAAATTACTGAAATTTTCACATGCGACTAAAAATTTATAAATGTTGGGTGAAATGCTCATAAAAATCAATATACAGATTAAAGAAACATAACTTGTATATTGTATCTTTAAATAGCTATATAACCTATAATTGTTTTGTAAGAATAACTTCGTCACATGTGAAGATATACTTTCTCTTAGCTCTTTAAGATGCGTGAACAACTTCTTCACATGTGAAGATATACGTTCTCGTAGCTCTTTAAGATGAGTGAACAACTTCTTCACATGTGAAAATATAATTGTTTTTCTTCACATGTGAATATAATTGTTTTGTAAGAATAACTTCGTCACATGTGAAGATATACGTTCTCGTAGCTCTTTAAGATGCGTGAACAACTTCTTCACATGTGAAAATATAATTGTTTTTCTTCACATGTGAATATAATTGTTTTGTAAGAATAACTTCGTCACATGTGAAGATATACGTTCTCTTAGCTCTTTAAGATGCGTGAACAACTTCTTCACATGTGAAGATATACGTTCTCGTAGCTCTTTAAGATGAGTGAACAACTTCTTCACATGTGAAAATATAATTGTTTTTCTTCACATGTGAATATAATTGTTTTGTAAGAATAACTTCGTCACATGTGAAGATATACGTTCTCGTAGCTCTTTAAGATGCGTGAACAACTTCTTCACATGTGAAAATATACATCTCCTAGCTTTTTAAGATACGTGAACAACTTTGTCACATGTGAAGATATACGTCTCGTAGCTCTTTAAGATTCTTGAACAACTTCTTCACATGTGAAAATATATATCTCATAGCTCTTTAAGATATGTGAACAACTTCGTCACATGTGAAGATATACGTCTCGTAGCTCTTTAAGATGCGTATTGACTGAGAAAGAATTGAAATTCTGAGTGTTACAGTACCGCTAACACTCAGAATTTCGAGTCCAGCGGGTAAGACAACTATAAAAGTAGATTATGAGTGTTACAGTACCGCTAGTTTTGATGTTTAATAGAAGATTATGTATGTTTTGTAAAAATATCTTTGCTCATGAAAATTATGAGTAAGGATAGAAGCTTTGATCTTACTTGTGTAATTTTTATATTTGAAGTGCAAAAATAAAAGATATTGATGTTTAAAAGACGATTATTTAAGTTTTGTAAGAATATTTTCGCATGTGAAAACTCTGAGCAAGGACCGACGATTTGATCTTACTAGTGTATTTTTTATACTAGAAGTGCAAAAATAGGAGATATTGACGTTTAATAGACGATTATTTAAGTATTTTAAGAATATCTTCACACGTAAAAACTATGAGCAAGGATTGAAGCATTAATTAATAGACGATTATTTAATTTTTGTAAAAATATCTTTGCTCATGAAAATTATGAGTAAAGATAGAAGCTTTGATCTTACTAGCGTACTTTTTATATTACAAGTGCAAAAATATGAGATATTGATGTTTAAACGACGATTATTTAAGTTTTGTAAGAATATCTTCGCATGTGAAAATTTTGAGCAAGGATCGAAGATTTTATCTTACTAGTGTATTTTTATACTTGAAGTGCAAAAATATGAGATATTGACGTTTAATAGACGATTATTTATATTTTTTAAGAATATCTTCACACGTGAAAATTATGAGCAAGGATCGAAGCATTGATTACTAGCGTATTTTTTATACTAGAAGTGTAATAATAGGAGATATTGATATTTAATAGACAATTATTTATGTTTTGTAAGAATGTCTTCGCGTTTGAAAATTATGAGTAAGGATCGAAACTTTGATCTTACTAGCGTACTTTTTATACTAGATGTGCAAAAATAGAAGATATTGATGTTTAAAAGACGATTATTTGAGTTTTGTAAGAATATGTTCGCATGTGAAATTTCTGAGCAAGGATCGAAGATTTGATCTTACTAATGTATTTTTTATACTAGAAGTGTAAAAATAGGAGATATTGACATTTAATAAACTATTATTTAAGTTTATTAAGATTATCATCACACATGAAAATTATCCAATCACCACATGTATAGCTAAACATCCAATAAGTAAAACATGTTGTTCAATGCATCAGCTCGTGGAATCCAATCTTCAATACATCACATGTCAATCACCGATTTTTGTAGAATAGATTGGCATCAACACATTAGGACTTCAGTAAGTAACTTTATAGAATAACATATAATCCTAATTCCTATCAAGAACCAAAACAATCGGCCAATATAAATATGAACTTTCTACATTCCGAATTGAAAACAAAGTTACTAGTGAATATGGTCATATAAACCAAGGACATAGAACAGAAAGCATTTTTAATGCATCACTCTCAGCTTTCGGATTCAAAACCCACTACATTGACTATATACAAAAAAGTTGCAAACAAGCAGTTGACCTTAGAGGTGTATGTGAGCACTTAGAGTTCACAAAATAACAAACAATCATGACTATATAATTAAATAGAGATATAGAAACCCAGTGTGGACCGTTCTTACCTGAATGAAAGAATTGCCTTAGGTGCATATGTCAGTGACACTAAACAGATTCAACTCAGACGGTTTAAGACTTTAAGTTCCAACTGAATACACTCTTATACTTCAGAATTCTGCACAGATACATCACCAACCAAACACCTTGCAATGCTTTCCACTTCAATAAAACCTTTATTTACATACCAATCTTCACAGCGACCTCATATAATGGAACCATTCTTCTAAAACCATTCAAGAAAATAGACACCAACTATTTGCATGTGCGCTTTTATCACCATTTCAGCGAAAAGGATACGTGACCCACAAAAATAAGTTGTTATTGTTAGTCACCAGTAAATCATGTTTCCAAGATCTATATTTCTAATCATAATGGGCTACTAAGCCACTAGTATAACTTCTAGAGCAAAAAAGAAGGGTCTGTATAATATACTGATACCATTGTTCGGCATATTTAATTGAAGGACTACTTACCGATGGATGTTGTTGCGTGGAGGCATTGTGCTTAAGGTATATTTCAGCTGCTATACCCATCAGAATTAAACATTTGAGTAGTTTGATAGATGAATTACAATAATGATAGGAAGCAAGTCATGTTGCAACCACACTCACAGGGGTTTCAGCACGCACATGATGCAAGGGGAAAATATACCAAAAAAGGTAACTAAAAATATCATATTTACTAAGTGCGTATAAAAAGTTTCATCCCCTATCAGAAGGGAGTCGAAGTTACATTTCAAACATAAAGCATCTTTATTTTATTTTTCAAAACTGAACAATTTCATGAAAATATTTTAGGTCCGTAAACTTATTAAAAAATAAACTTACTCTCATATATTTGTCAAACCAAATTTCCTTTTTTGGTCAAAAATTGGAGCCCCACATGCGCAAATTTGGTATGTTTGATTACCTTCTGGAGAAATTTCCCGGTATGAAATGACTTTTTAATTTATAGATTATACCTTTATCAAATATACATAATTGATACATGTTTATCATATAACAAAATATTAATTTTATGTATAATAGATATAATAGGATACTATCATTGAAGTAAACATATTATTGATGTATATACAATATTTATCATTTTTACTATCCACTAATGGATGTAATTATTAAAAGGTTTTAATTAATTAGAACTTTAGATAGCTATAATAAAATTATTCTTGTAACATATAATAAAGGAGAAATTGTCATAAAAAGTAACCAAAGATCTCAAGTTTAGCAATGGGACATGAGTTAATTTTATCCCCACCAAAATGAGTTAATGCTTGATTTTGTAAATAAATAAATTGAAAAAAAATAATAAAAATTTCAGGTATGAAATATAACAGATTAACATAATCCACATATTAAAAAATTTAAGTTAATTAAAAGTCTAGTATACACATTGAAATGTAAGCATATTTCAGAAAGATTAGCCAAGCAACTAAAATATTAAAAGCAATCGCAGTAATGTTTTCCTGCCGGTCTTCAGAACAAACCCATCAACGACCTGTACTTATGCACAATGACTCCACTTACACAACATCCAATAGACATCTAAACACGCTATATTTAATAAAACCAGAACCAAAACTAATTAATGTACCAAACTACTTTGATAGCCATGAATAACTGGAAGCAGATGAAAGCAATATATCATGGGGGAAATAAGAAACGATTTAAAAACCACCATAAAAGGTGATCCAATTTCATTTAAGACTAGTAACTCATTTTGTTCTAAAAATAAAAGATTTATACCATGTATCTAGTTTACATTAGTTGAATGGGGATATATGAAATGAGTGATGCGGGCTTACACTCGGTAAATGTGTCTGGAAGCATTCGCTAGAGAGAAAACTACAATATACAATCTGCAAAGGGCCTTCACAACTCCAATAACAAAAAAAGGTACCGAATCTTCCGAACTTTATGACAAATTTTTACCCAATTCCACCTATAACTGGATAGATAAAGAAAAAGATACGAGTAAGAAATTTAAAATATTTACATTGGGAGTGGAACTTGCAGGAAAGTATAAGTACAAATTGCAGGCTCTGTTTTGAAACCTAAAAGAGAAACATTTAAATTCAAAATGTCACTTGTGACCACAGACCAAATTAGAAGCAAAATTAGCTTAGAATGTCTGATTTTGAAATAACATGTATTCACCCGATAATCTCCCGCCAAGGCGCCAACCCACAACAAGTAACAAAGATGTGAACACACCTCCAAATGCTATTAATCTAAAACTTCAATCTAGTAAGCACAATTGCATATAAAACAAAAGAGAACAATTGGATAGAGCAATTTGATAGAGGTAAACAAAGGGGCAGGGGCACAACGGGCTCGGGTAAAATTGTGTAAGATTTTATATTTTTCCAAAGTTAGGTTGTGCAATGGGCAAAAACAGGCTCGAGTCTAATCAGTAATACATATCTAAACGGGTTGGGTTGGATTTTATCAAAGCTATATGACCACACCATTTTAACCAATATGCCCCGAAACAAGATGTGATAGCCTTAAAAAAATAAAGATTAAGATATACTTTGCACCTATGCAGAAGTAAGATTACAATACTCATGAAACATAAAGACAATATTTTTTCTCTTGCTAATTTCAATTTTTATATGTGATATAGTATGTGCTTAACCATCAAACCTTTGTGTTTGCATTTGGAGATTCTTATGTACCCATATACTTTGTAGGAAGAGCTTTGGTGGTGAGGAAGAAATGCTAACTTTGTATTAGTGCTCCATATGTATCTGCCACAGAATTAATGGGGGACAGTATAACCTGTATATAACAAAGTAAGTACATATGTGAACAAATTTTTTTTGCAATGGAGACATGAATGGTTCACAGTCACTCACCTTCAAGAGTGATTCGGCTTTGCTCATCTCACGGCTTACAAATTTTGCATAGCCAGTAGCTCCTGATGTCTGTTTAAGAAAACAAAATTTCTAATTAATAATTTTGCCATTATCATGAAAAGTGAATAGCCTAATGCATGAGATGAATTAGCTTTATAAATAATTGGACTTCTGGTCAATTTGCATTTCCTTCATCAACTTCTAGGAAACAAACGACGCACCAACAGTTAGTTTATTTAATCTTGATTTTTCATAATGCAGACTAGGATTTGATGAAACTCCTAAAACACCCTTTAGCTTATGCATGATTTCCTATTTGGATCCTTCAGCTTGCTGTGATTGGATTTGTTGGTGCAATACGAAACTCTTGGCCCCTTATATCACGAGTCAAAGGTCCCTCGTTAAGTCGTTATCGAGTTAATAATTTTGTAATGATTATTATCCACAGCAAAACCATACATTATAATCGGGGTTTTATATTTTGCAGTAAACTAATTCACTTTGGCAAGTTCAGTGGTTTTTGTTCATCTTTTAGAATCAAATGGGAAATACAAAAAACGAACAATAGTTCTATAGCTTATGTATCTGTTTCAGTGTCAAGTATTCTAACGGAATTCCCTTGCAGAATCTTGTGCATGCATGTGTCAAAGCATGGTAGAGATGATCACAGAATGATACCACCTAGATGTTGTCAATTCAACCCGTATATTATCTCTAACAGGTCATACGAGCTAAATTTAAAAAAAATAGCTTAAAGGAAACTTGTCAATGGGTCGAAATGTTGAACATCGCTCAAAGTGTATCTTTCATGTGTAACACCTCCTAAATCATTTTCTGGGAAATACAACAAAAAGTTAGCTTATGAAACATAAGCCCAAAACCAAATATGCCATAAGCCGAAACAAACACCCCCTAAATATCAACATTTTCTAACTGGTTACTGTTCCATTAAATTTAAACATTTAAAAGCACCCAAAAAATTTTCAAAATGAATTAGTCATATGAAGTTAGGGAACCTTAAAGTCAAAATGGGACCAACAAAATCAGTAGATAAATTTACCTCAACAGGCAGCCTCTGAATCCTTGAAGCCAGTTTTCTCGCAAAAGGGTCCTCAATTTTCTCCACTTCCTTTGGCAAAAACGATGGAAAAACCTCAGCAGCCGATGCTCCAATAAACATGCAACAATAAATCCTTCCCAAGTCTTCTTTGGGGATAACTTGATCAGCGGAGTTTTTCCAAAGAAAAAGCCAAAGAAGTAGGCAGCAATATCATTGATGACAATCAGCGATGCAGGAAGAAGGAACCTGCATGATGATTGGATTGCATTCAAACTTGTGCATACTCAAACTATTATTCATTTTAAGACTTATGTAAATAAGCTTTTAGCTCCATTAAGTATGAATTCCCAACATGCAGGTTTCCAAAAGAGCCTTATGAGGCAAGTAAGCATAGAAATGAACTAATGAACATAAGGCAATCCACAAGTTTGATTACCAGAAAATCCCTTCGAAGATATTGGCGACTGTAAAAGAAGACTGTGTGAAAACCACGATAAGGATCATATGCGTCCATGCATATTGGCCAAACTGATACTTGTACATCTTCTTCTTTAGTGAGAGAATGAACCATACAAAACCTGAAACCATCACGATGAAAAGACAGATACAATCGTTATTCACAAGGTGTGAAAAAGGGCAATATTAAAAGATAACTACTATAGCAGTTCACCAACCTGCTATATACAAGAAATAACATGTGACCATATGATATTTGATAAGGTTGCCCACAACTTTATACAAAACCTTATCTGTCGTGACTGTATTGACAAGGCGCTGACTAAGAATACGACCATATACAAATAGCATTGCCGTGAAGAAAAAGTGCCTGAAATAAACATGCAACAGCAACAATTACATCAAATTCGCTAAGCATCCCGTAACAGACCTCTATATCAGTACAAACTTTAACATAGAAATGGTTTTGATCATTCAAGTTTAAAAACTGGAGAACGTATGAGGCTTTCCAGTAGCTGAAATGTTTATAACTAGAAACAAAAGGTCATTTTTCATAGGCTGTTTGCAGAGCAGTTCCCTCCAGCTAATATTCGTAGGGGGGAAAAGTGGTTTAAGGTTTATGGAACGGACAAAAGATAATCTCTAGCCAAGAACTGAATCAACATACAGCAGTAAAAGCATTGTTTCTTACCAATTTAAATGCCTGAATCCCGGTAGTTGTTTATCTTCGTTTACTTTTCGTAGTAAACCAAAGAGCTCTTTTGCCATGAAAATTTGTATAATGACAACCATGGCCCATATATAGAGATGCCCCATGTAGACAACAAATATAAAGCCGCCAATCATCCAAATACTTGAATAAGCACGGATCAACATTGACTTGTACTTATTTTGATCATTTACTAGCAACTGTTTTCCATTTGGTTGTCCTGCGTCTGCTGGAACCTGGTTTTTAATAGATGAAAAGCGCTCAATGAACCACAACTCTCATTACAAAAACTTTCTACATAATATTTCTAGGCGGAATTTCTTAGAGTATACACTTAAAAACCTCCTATTACAGATGAACAATTGAAGGGGGTATTGCGCAGTCTGTTCGTTGCATTTTGCATAGAGGTTGTTTTCATGTGCATATATAGGTTTTCTACTTAGGATCATAAAAGACGTTAACTCGAAGGTTTAACATGCAGAGACTAAAGCGTCTTAATAGCTAATGAACAGCTAGCCTTGACTTTGAGAATGAACAACTATCCTTAACAGCTAATGAACAGCTATCCTTGACTTTGACTTTGAGAATTTACATGGTGGTTACCTCATTTGAGCCCTTACGGCGTCGAATGCGTCCAGCATGTGTAACTTGGACACCGTTACCGTTCTCCTTTATCATGGTGCAGCAACGATAGTTGATGAAAAACAAGCCTAAGAAGATAGCATTATGCATAAAAGTCAGTCATATATAGTTACAAGAAGCACACCCAGGAAAATATGAAAAAAATCGACCAGAACAAATTCAGCGGTTGACAAGGGAAAAAGTATGGTATCCAATTCTTGAATATCATAAGAGCAAAGTGTGAGTGGTTGTAAAAGAGGGAATAACATTAAGTGAAGACGAATATGTTAATCAAGTAAGCATCTTTGATTATCTCAGAAACCGGGCGATATCAAGTAAGCATCTTTCTTAGTTCGAACTTTTCACCATCCCCACTGGTGAAAAAGAGGCGGAGATTGTGGTGGCAGTGAACATCTTTCTTTTTACCGACGGTAACAACCCTTTCTTACCGTCGGTAGGAGAAGATGTTTAATAGTAGTAGAAGAGGTGGAGTGGTTTGGTTTGCAGAGAAAAATGTTAATGTAGCTACAGACGTCAGAGAAAGATGTGATGGCCCACCATGTTGTGTGTTCTATCTTTGTAGCAAGAGCATGCCACACAGCCTCTTTACCCAGTTTCTTGTTTCCACAACTATAGCCAAACTTAATTATACGAGCCAGAGATTTTTAATGTTCAAACTTATCAAGCACTAAATAATTCTATCTATTTTTTTTAAATAATATTTGACACTTCAAAAGTGTTGTTTAGTAGCGTTTGTTTAGAAGAATGGTTGCATTCCACCTTATAACTTTTTAGAAAATATAATCCTGAACACAATAATTCAGAATAAAACATTTAATGACGTATGTTTTCATCATCCTGTTTGAGCATAAAGACTAATGTGGGTTAAGGAATGCTAAATCTGCCATATTCTATATATAGACCAGTTGTTTCCAGAGGCTCTGCAATAAGTACTATGAGAAAATCAGTTGCTTTGGTACCTTCTGTTGATACTGAGCAGCTTGAGCTTCTGCATGGATTACAAGTTCAGAAATGTACTCTTTACACTGCTTGATCTGCAAGAGTGTTCCAATAATTGTGTTAAACGAGACAAGAAATAAATCTCTTTCAAGTGATATGTGATGATTGTCAGAGTTTTTACCTCATTAGCTTGTTCTTCTCTTTCATCTTCAAGATCTTTTATCTGTGCCTGTGCCTCCTGAAGTTCCAGGTACCTGCTATGTAGTTTCCTGAGATGCAAATATACCATCAGCTATCAATGTTTAAGAAATGCAGTAGGATCCAAGAGATTTTGGGAGAGGCTATGATTGTTCAGACCTGGAAATTTGATCCTCAGGTTGATCAAATATATTATTATCAGAATCACTGCTACTTCTAAAGCTTTCAACCATATAATCAACCACAACCATATATCCGTTCTTCATCTCATATAATCAACCACAACCGGTGTTTTACAACGTTTTTGATCTATTTTTCGTATTTCTTCACATGTGAAGATATTTGATACCTTATTTCTTCACATGTGAGGGTATTTGATACCTTATTTAAAGCCTCTCAAATTTCAATACCTTATTTCAAGCCATCGACACAAATCAAGTTTTAAGCAAATTTCTTCACATGTGAGGATATTCGATACCTTATTTCTTCACATGTGAAGATATTCGATACAATATTTCTTCACATGTGAAGATATTTGATACCATATCCGATACCTTATTTCTTGTCGGATATGGTATCGAATACCCTCACATGTGAAGAAAACTTAACACATCTCATCAAACACCTAATTTTATTTTAAAAAAATTGCACATGTGAAGAAAACTTACACATTTCATCAAACACCTAATTTTATTAAGAAAAAAAATTGCATATGTGAAGAAAACATACACATTTCATCAAACACCTAATTTTATTAAAAAAAAAATGCACATGCGAAGAGAGCTTATACATTTCATCAAACACGACCAAATGGCCAAACGGAAAAAATTCAATAGTGAAAGATGCAACACTCGCGGAAACATAACATAATAACATAAATAAAAAATGATTGACCGCAAACGACCACTTTACCATGCTTCCTAACTTAATTGGTCTGTTATACACAAACACGACCATTAAATGAGTTTTGAACACATTCACAACAAATAAGGTTATATTGTGCCTATTGAAGTCATTCACAAATACCTTTATCGAGCGAAAACTAAATCTATAAATAAGAAATCATGACCATAAATACTATCAAGACTACTAAATTAACAAAATCAGCAAATAAAGTTCATAGCTTGTGCAATATTGGTTCAGGCATTTCATCAAACAGTTGATATGCATTATAAAATTAAATTAACTACCTGCAATGAGAGCGATAAAAGTATTATATGAACAAATATTACAAGCAATGGTCAAATCTAACACCGATTACAAACAAGTGAATAATGAAAGTGTAAGAAGTTAACCTTTTGCAGAACCAATTTTAACATAATAACCTTAAAATTACAAAAGCAGACAACCATAAGCTCAAGGAGATGATCGAGAGTGGTGACAGGAAGGTGTTGCTATGGTGGTGATTGGTCGTCCAATGGCGGTTTGTGTTTTTGCCGTCGGTGGAGATCGGAGGCGGTGATGGCTGATGCGTCTCTATTTGCGTTTTGTTTATGGAGGGAGAGAGAGAGAGAATAAAAGGGATACGGAGTATTATTTTTGGGGGGTTGGAAGCAAATGAGAAAAATACATTCAGACCCCTCAAATTTTTGGCCGAAAATTACAAAAATGCCATTCCGCCCAAATTGATATTAAGATGAGATTCACTTGATTTAACGGTCCAAATCTCTTCTCGCGTTCTCACAAAAAAAGGTCTTCTCATTTGAAAGCTTGTCTATATATATATATATATATATATATATATATATATATATATATATATATATATATATATAAAACTATAAGTGGTTTGGTAAAATTTAAGTACATAATGTGTAACAGTGAAGAGGTTCCAAAAGACATAAATATGAACACATTGGATCTTGGAAACAGTGATAAAGAAGTTAGAAATACAAGACTACGTATAACAGGTTGTAAGGCACGAATCAAAGCCTATTTGGATCTAGTTTATGGAAAGTACGAAATAACTAACTTTGTTTCTAAGCACAATCATCAAATGATTCTGAAAGTGTATAAGCATCTAACAAAGAAAGAAAGGAAGATGACTCAAGCGGAAAAAATGTTTGTTGTGAAAGCTTCAACATTAAAACTTGGTGCAACAAGGGCACACAACTTGTTTTGTAGGATGAAAGGGGGTGCTTAATGAAAATGGGTGGTGAATATGCTCATGGTACAAGTGATGATTTTAAGAATAATCAAAGGGGCATTAATGCATTCATTGGAGAAAGTGACGCGCAAATTCTAATAAACAAAATGGAAAACTGATAAGGATTTAAAACGTACACTTTTAAGGGGTCATTTAAGCTCTTAATCGCCCACTTTTATATCCGTTACTGCTTATTTCATTCATTTTCACTTTTTAGGTCTCTTGAAGGCAAAATGCTAGAATGATGCTTATTTGGACGAAAAGGAGTGAAGAAAATGGCTAAAGTCAATATCAAGACACTCAAGCTGCTGGAAATGCACCTGACGGGGTCCTACACAAAGGGCCACGCCATCCCTGATTTTGTGACGACACAGTAGCGAAATTGTTATTTTACACCTGACGGCGTCAGGCTTTGAAGAGTAGGGCGTCACGAAGACTTTTCTCTTCAGACGGCCTAGACCCAGATTCAAACGACGTCAGAGCTGAAGCTGACGACGTCACAACCACAACATGACGCCGTCACAAAGTTGACTTGGCCAAGACGAAACCTTAATGGCGGCGATCTGACGGCGTCACAATTAAAAGGTGACGTCGTCGCATTTGTAAATCTATATATAGAATTCGATTTTCAGACTTTTAAAAAGGTAGACTTGTGGAGTAAAAACCTAAAACGATTGTAGTCCGGTTTGGACAGTATTTTAGGGTTCTCATACCCTATTTTACATCGAGATAAGTTATTTATTCCCTTGATTTCATTATGTCTTCAATTGAATGTGTGTATGCTTGCATGTTTAACATGTACGGCTAATTTACTTGTATGTTTGCTTAGATCTATGAAACCTAGTTATTAATTATTGATTGGTTGTCTCTTATCTTAATTGTAATTGGTTTAGGAGTGCATGAAGCCATCGTTGTGTTTTTAATGCTTGATTAATCTTTGTTGAACATTAGTTTATAGTTACTAGTGGAACTGTAGGCTAAACATCCAAAGATAACCTTGGTGTTAAGTTTATGAATCCTAGAGATTTCGTAGTCATTAACCTTAGATAGCTTCAAAGAGTTAGGGATAAAAGCACACCCTACGACCTTAGAAAACACAACGTGTTAAGAATAAGAACGTGACAATTCAACCACCAATAAAAGATAACTAGGGAGTAATAGTATCTAGGTAAACACATTTTTAATCATCATACGAGCACACTTCAAAAAGACATAGACTACCCCTTAGATTAGATAATTAGAATATTAGAGTAATCGGTAGAAGTACCACCCCCCAAATCTAAACCCCGAGATCGTACCTTTAGTTTTCTAAAAAATATAAAAAAGATAAAAAATAATCTTCCTCAACCCCAACCTTAGCGTAGTAAATTTCTCACTAGCATTCCTATTCCCCTAGAGAACGATATCAATCCCCAAGGCTTACCCTAATACTACACTACAACGATTATGTTCACTGCCTAGGTGGTTGAAAAACTTGCTCGAAGAAAAGAAAGTTTCCTTTGACCCCGAACACGCGTTGTACGCGTATCAAGTTTTTAGCACCGCTACCGGAGAATAGAATAGCTAGTTAGATTTCTACCTCGTTTAGGTTCCCTTGCTTGATTCCTATCAAGTAAGATTTTTTTTCTCAATTTTAGCTTCCTCGTAGCCTATCCCCCTTCTTTGTGACTTTGTTCATAAAACCCATCACTCACCATGATTCGCATCTTTCGCCGTAGAAACTTTGCACTACCCGCTCCAAATCCCACCCCCAACCCTCCTCCCAATCCCGAAATTGAAAACGCAATCCCATAAAACCTTTCACCCGTTCACCACTTTGGAAATCACCTAGGGCATAATGAAATAAATTGGCAACAACATAGTCCTTTCTATGACTCGGATTCCGATGAGGATGTGGAAAACTAGAAGGGGGGGTTGAATAGTTTTACCAATTAAAACTTCCTTTTAAACTATTTAGATCGACTTATGTCAATCTATTTGGTTGTGTGTGTTGGATGTTGATAAACAAGCATATTAAGATATGTAATGAAAAGATAAGAGTAAGAAGCACAAAACCACAACGCGAGTATTTATAGTGGTTCGGCTACAAGGACACCTTCCTTGCCCTACTCCACTCCCCGAGTCACCTACTCGAGAGTTCGTAAACACTACACCAATCTCTTTATGGCGGAGAAGCCTTCACAACGTTGCTTAACCTTTTTCCGGTACAAAGCTAAATACCAAGTTCTTTCACACCAAGGCGAACCACACCTACACAACGTCGCCTACCCTTTATAAGGTACTAGGCTAAGTACCTAGTTCTTTCACACCTTAGGTGAACTACATTTTCACAACGTCGCCTACCCTTTATTAGGTACTAGGCTAAGCACCTAGTTCCATTGCAATGGAGGAACTACTACCACACTACACCAACGACTAATCCCAAAGGAGATCTACTCCTTTACAACATCAACAAGGATATCAATATCCTTGGATCTAATACTAGTCTATCTTGTACATCGAAGCACACCAAATTGAATGTACATCTAAGGCACCTTTCACTAATGCCTTTGACTAGATCTACAAGACACCTTTCACTAATGTCTTGTGTCTTCACTTCTAAGAATCTTTCACTAATGCTTCTTTGTCTTGACTTCTAAGCACCTTTCACTAATGCTTCTTTGTCTTGACTTCTAAGCACCTACCACAAGTGCTTTATCCTATAGACGATAGATACCCTTCACTAATATCTTCGTCTTGACTCTTGAGACATCTTTCACTAATGTCTTCAACACTACACTTCTTTGAAGAAAGAAATGAATCATCAACAAGAAGACTTCAGTAGCCTTGATGATGGGGAAGCATGGCAACTCATGGACTTGAGCTTGCTCGACTTCAAAGGTGGTGATCTTGCCTTTAAGAGAAACCTGAAAGATTACACAAAAACAAAACTACAAACATAGATCTCTTGGATCTAAGGTTAGTGAGATTTAACTCAGGGGAGAAAGTATATTGAAAGGGGGTAAGAAACAATGAAGACATGGCTCACTATTTATAGAGGAAAAATTCTACTGTTCCCCGGATCCCACGGATCCCTACCACAAGGGATCCGGCTAGCACAAAGCTAGGGATCCATGGTACGCTCCTCTTTGCCCATGGGTATTTTTGGTAATGGGTCATGGGTCATGGGTTATGGGTTGATCCATGGTTTTCTTTCTAGATTCAATGAACTTGGTTAAGTGGTATATATAAAACCATGGGTTGTTGGTCAAAACCATTTGCTAGTATTTACCCATTTAGTATATACTTGTATTTACCTATTTTAGCATATACTTAGTTTTTACCCATTTTAGTATACTTAGTTTAAGTATATGTTTAACCCAATATGTAAACACTAGTTGTTGTACATATGTATCTAAGTCATAAAATCACTTATACTTGTTTTAGTGTTTTATGTGAAAGCGTAAGTGTGTTAGAAAACTATTAGTCCAAACTATTTACGTATTCTATTTGTTTCGTTAAAATGATTTTACGTTTGTTATCGACAAAACATTAGAAGATCGTAAAATATAAATAAACGTTTTTACGGCTTATTTGTATTAACAATCTCCCCCTTTTTGTTGATGACAAAACATAAAATTATTTTAAGGAAAAACTAAAATTCGTAAAAGTTTGAATTTGTAGTTTTTACTTTCTTCTCCCCCTTTTTGTCGAAACAAAAAGTGTTTGAAGGAAGGCAACACATTGTTTTTAAGAAAAACATGTGAAAGAAAAAGTAAAAAAATAGAGAGCAAATAACGGGAAAGGATCTCGTCTTTTACTCCCCCTTGACGAGTCCATCCCTATGTAAGGGCGTCAAGTAAATGATACTAATCTAGTTTGTTTGCAAAATATATCGTCTACGAGACGAATGTGCTCCCCCTTGATTATTGCAAAGGGATGTCATGAAATGTAAACCTAGTATTGGAAGTAATTTGCAATGTATTGCTTTGACATAAAGCTCCCCCTAGCTTTAGGATGTCAAAGTCTTCATATGTAAATTGAATAACTACAAAACAAAGGTTAGAAATCAAGTATAATTCACAATTTACTGCAAATGTGATTCAAGTTAGTAGAAAGAAAGCTTTCTGTCTCACAGATCCCACGGTTCCCTCCTAGTAGGGATCCGTCTAGGCAAATCTGAGGGATCCGTCTGGCTGATGAATAAAGTCAGCAAAGATTGGTATAACAAGAAATGTTAATACCGAAAAAAGATATGGATTATATAGTATACTCATATACTCAGAAATATAGCAAGTAGCATGTAATTCCATTTAATAAACAAGAGTTATGATATACATGACTTGAAAAACAAGAAAATAGACAATACATGACTAGGAATTTCAAGATCACCTAACGCTTGAAGCTAAGACACCACTATAATCTTCTAGCTCAAGTTTTGTTTAGTTTTAATCTCGTCGAAACGTTCGAGGAGATGATAGAACATGAAACGTTGGTCTTCTTGTACTTCATGTATCAAACTTTCAACATGTTGACAATGATAGCAATCTTTGTCATGGCTAGGTAGTGGTGGTGGATGAAATGAAATGGCTTGATTCAAAGGATCAAGTGAAGCGGCTTGTGGAGCTTCAAACGATGGAGGGATTGGTGGAGGTGCATTTAAGAATGGCTCAACCAAGAATGATGGTGGTGGTAGAGAAGTATCACCTTCCATATGGTCGGGTGGTTGACTTTGATGATTTGTCATAATCCAAATGGGATTATATGATGAAAACGCCGAGAAGGAAGCCGGAGCAAGTGTTGACTCAACACCTTGATTTTGAACCAGTATTCCTCCTAATGAGGAGAATGTTGTCGGCGGAAGCGGATGAGACGGCCTAGGAGGCAAGTCCTCTAAATTGTAGAGGTGTGGTGATGATAGTGGGGATGTAATGAAATAGCTCTAGGAACCAATGGTGATGGTTTGGTGGAGATGATATTGTTTGGCCTAGGAGGTATGTTTGGCAAAGGTAGTTTTGTGGGTGCTATCCTTTTAGGAATTGATTTGATTGGATGATGAAGGATTCTATCATTTGTTGGCTTGACCGGAGATGATTCGGTTGAAGAAATTTCGTGTATAACACGAGCTCTTTTCATGGGTGGTTCTTTGGTGGATAAGTTACTACTTGGGGTTTTCCTCATGATGGGATGATTTCAAGAGGTTGCAAGACCTGAAGTTTAAGATGAGAGTGATGACTATGGAGGTTCTAACAAGGTGGTTTATAAACTAAGAGATTTGGCAAGTGCATTTAAGCTTTAAGCCACTAGGATTCATTGGAATGTGATGATTGACATGCACAAGAGTCAACTTCAGAGGTTGCTCAGATCTAGGAAATCATTTAAGATGAGATGGAGTGTTTGAGTTAGGAAGATGAGTTGAAATGATTGTTTTAGCAAGATTTGACCTATACTGTCATCCGGATCCCACGGTTCCTTTCTCAGAAGGAACCGTCTAGGCTAATCCTAGGGATCCGGCTATCAACAGCTATGAAAGAGTGGAAATGATGTTTCTAAAATCTAAGACCTATAACATCTTGAGTGTTTCAGTCTTCCTAAGTGTCTTAAATGAAGGGGTGCTTAAGTACTTGAAGGTGGTGAGTGATGTAGCTAATGATTGTCTTTATGGAAGGATTTGGAACTTTCATGAGTACCAATGAATGAGCAAGGATGACACTAAATATGAGAGTGTCAATTGAAGCTAAATGATCCTAGAGATGAGGTTGTGACTTAGGATTGTGTTTTGGAAAATATCCTAGAAGCTTTGAGATGAGAAAACTATATTTTGATCAACTTTGATCAACTTGGAGGTGAGGATGATTTATGATCAATTTTGCCATAATTGAAAGATTTCTAAGACTAGATGTGAGGGATCAAGTAGAAAATGAGGTGTGAGTTTAAGAGCGGAAGAGTAATGGACTAAAACGAAACGGTAGATCTACAAGCGTTTTTAGAGTGTGACCTTGGTGAGTTATGTATGAATGGGAAAGATTAACCTATCTTGATAAGGACTTAATTTTCCTTAAGACACTATGTTTAGCTTAGTGTGAGTTGTTCTAAGAATGTGTTTGAAATACAATGCTTGTAATTGCATTTTCTGTTCGACGGATCCCACGGTTCCCTAAGAGTAGGGATCCGTCTAGTGTAATTTTTGGGATCCGCCCATCTGCTCAGCAGGACCTTTACTAAAGGTATGCAATGATCTTGACAATGCATTATATCTCAAGGATAGTCTAAGGAAAGTTCTAAATACTAAGATATCAAATGTTTTATTTCATGAAGAAATTGGATTACATTGATAAAGCACGAGTACAAGAGATTTGATCCTATTTTGGAATACTATTGGTTTCCTTGAATGTTTTCGCTAGGAGAATCATTAAGTGATTGATGAGTTTTGGTGGAGTCAAGAATGAAGAAAGTCTTCATGAGGGATATGTTTAGCGGTTCCATCATCTTGTTCACAAGTACGTACAACGGACTTTGAAATTGAGGATGGAAGTGCATAACATTGTGATAGAGGCGTGTCAAGAACATTCCATAAGGGATGAGTTTATTCTTGGAGCCTTGAAGATTTGCGATTCGCCTTGCGAAGAAGTAGGCGAGATTGTAAGGTTGTTGTGTTAGCAAACAGTACAACATGTGAGCACAACAAGCGGGAAGAATTTCTCGATTTCCCCTAAGACTCCAAACATTTTCACGTAGGATGAGTGCAAGAGGCTTGTACTCTTCTCGGATATCCCGTGTATGGATAATGTTTGGATTGGAGTAATATGGTTGAGGTTTGCATATTATACGATTTAAATCTTCCGGAGAGGGTATGTGTGAACAATATGGACTATTTTCTTTACGAAAGTTGAAGAGAGAATCAAGAGACCAATCTTCGGTGAAGGCACATTGTCCATGATTTGGAATCCGGAGGATGTGAGCAAAATGCCCAAGGGTTAAAGTGAACTTTTGGTTTTTGATATAAAACCAAAGAGATAAAGAGCGATCCTCGTTACGAACGAGTTCAACTTGACGGAAGAATTCCATTATGAACCTTGGACATATCTTCTCGTTGATTTCAAGAAGACATTCTAGTCCTATGGCTCGGAAGGAGGTATTGATACCTTCTTCAAATTGTAGAGAGGTGTCTACAATACGTCCTTCATGGAAGTGACGGTTTTCGAGATTATTGAACCCACGGACATGATTGCCAGGTGTGTTGGGCTCAAGAGAGATGTTCGGAGTGTAGACGCTAGTGAGTGAAAAATCAAACTCGTATTCATACGTCATAATTATACCTATAGAAATGATAAGTTAAAGAAAGAACATGTTTGTGACCAACCTATGATAATCTAATGTTTTTACTAGATTTTATTAACAATGGTATTTAACACTTAACTAACTCATGGTTTTGAAATTCTAATGGATTATTACTTTTAGAAAGATAGTGGTTTTTAATCTTGCATGAAAACTGTTTTCCAGTAGGACGGATCCCACGGTTCCTTTACAAAAGGGATCCGGCTAGTATATCTTCCGGGATTCGTGGATCTGTAGTAACAGACACAGATTTGATAAGAACAAAGGTTTTATAGTTTTTATACCACGAAATATGTTTTATCCTACATTTTCTTTTAGCATGCATACATGACTTCTAATGTATCATGAAAGAATATAAAACATATAAATCAAAAGATATGATAAACACATTATAACAATAATAACCTAGATAAACTAGATTATTAATAATATTGCATTTCAATACTAAGGATGATACAAAGGATTGGGTATATGACCCCAATATAGATTAACAACACAAAGTAAATGTCTCCATATGTGAACTTCATCATAGGGAACACAAGTGCGATGAGTGTTAGGGCGATGAGCACGAGTGCGATGTAAACCATGTTGATGACGGATCTTCTTGGTTTCGATTGAGATGGAATGAGGAAGAGGATGAAGTTTTTGAGTGAGAGGAAATTTTTGAAATTGGAAGATTTGAAAAAGTGAGGGTTGGATAGAGTGGTCGATGATGGGAGTATTTATGGGGAAGGAGGAATTTTTGAAATTCGTGTTTTGTTTTATTGGATTAAAAGAAACAAAAACATAAGTTTTATATATCACGACTTAAAATGAGAAATAAAACACGTATGTGAGAAAAAGGCTTCCTAATGAAGCTTCAAGTAAAACATGTAATTTGCACAAAAGATAATCATATAAATACCTAACTAGGTATACTTAATTATCAAGCAAAGTAAAAAGAAAATCATACCTTTAGCGCACTTAGGAATGTCTTTACAAATGACACAGCAAATGTCACTTAGACAATTCCCGCTCCTTTGCGTTTAAGATACCTTCTTAAGGAAGATATTCTTGTTACCAAGCGACTCCTAAAGCTTGGTGGGTATGAGCTTTGACTAATCAACATGACAAGGAAGATTAGTGCAATTAAATAAAAAATAAGTAAGAAAAATGTTGTTATCAAATCAACATCCAAACATATAGTTTTAAAAACCATGGTGTTTTTTTTTTTTTTTTTTTTTTTTTTTTTTTTTTTTTTTTTATGAAAAACCTTCTTTGTAGTTTTCAATTAACCATGGATCGTGTCAAGTTTTTAAAGTACAATATACTTCAAGAAACTTGGTAACGAAGCTCTGATGCCAATTGTGGAAAACTAGAAGGGGGGGTTGAATAGTTTTACCAATTAAAACTTCCTTTTAAACTATTTAGATCGACTTATGTCAATCTATTTGGTTGTGTGTGTTGGATGTTGATAAACAAGCATATTAAGATATGTAATGAAAAGATAAGAGTAAGAAGCACAAAACCACAACGCGAGTATTTATAGTGGTTCGGCTACAAGGACACCTTCCTTGCCCTACTCCACTCCCCGAGTCACCTACTCGAGAGTTCGTAAACACTACACCAATCTCCTTCTGGCGGAGAAGCCTTCACAACGTCGCTTAACCTTTTTCCGGTACAAAGCTAAATACCGAGTTCTTTCACACCAAGGCGAACCACACCTACACAACGTCGCCTACCCTTTATAAGGTACTAGGCTAAGTACCTAGTTCTTTCACACCTTAGGTGAACTACACCTTCACAACGTCGCCTACCCTTTATTAGGTACTAGGCTAAGCACCTAGTTCCATTGCAATGGAGGAACTACTACCACACTACACCAACGACTAATCCCAAAGGAGATCTACTCCTTTACAACATCAACAAGGATATCAATATCCTTGGATCTAATACTAGTCTATCTTGTACATCGAAGCACACCAAATCGAATGTACATCTAAGGCACCTTTCACTAATGCCTTTGACTAGATCTACAAGACACCTTTCACTAATGTCTTGTGTCTTCACTTCTAAGAATCTTTCACTAATGCTTCTTTGTCTTGACTTCTAAGCACCTTTCACTAATGCTTCTTTGTCTTGACTTCTAAGCACCTACCACAAGTGCTTTATCCTATAGACGATAGATACCCTTCACTAATATCTTCGTCTTGACTCTTGAGACATCTTTCACTAATGTCTTCAACACTACACTTCTTTGAAGAAAGAAAGGAATCATCAACAAGAAGACTTCAGTAGCCTTGATGATGGGGAAGCATGGCAACTCATGGACTTGAGCTTGCTCGACTTCAAAGGTGGTAATCTTGCCTTTAAGAGAAGCCTAAAAGATCACACAAAAACAAAACTACAAACATATATCTCTTGGATCTAAGGTTAGTGAGATTTAACTCAGGGGAGAAAGTATATTGAAAGGGGGTAAGAAACAATGAAGACATGGCTCACTATTTATAGAGGAAAAATTCTACTGTTCCCCGGATCCCACGGATCCCTACCACAAGGGATCCGGCTAGCACAAAGCTAGGGATCCGTGGTACGCTCCTCTTTGCCCATGGGTATTTTTGGTAATGGGTCATGGGTCATGGGTTATGAGTTGATCCATGGTTTTCTTTCTAGATTCAATGAACTTGGTTAAGTGGTATATATAAAACCATGGGTTGTGGGTCAAAACCATTTGCTAGTATTTACCCATTTAGTATATACTTGTATTTACCTATTTTAGCATATAATTAGTTTTTACCCATTTTAGTATACTTAGTTTAAGTATATGTTTAACCCAATATGTAAACACTAGTTGTTGTACATATGTATCTAAGTCATAAAATCACTTATACTTGTTTTAGTGTTTTATGTGAAAGCGTAAGTGTGTTATAAAACTATTAGTCCAAACTATTTACGTATTCTATTTGTTTTGTTAAAATGGTTTTACGTTTGTTATCGACAAAACATTAGAAGATCGTAAAATATAAATAAACGTTTTTACGGCTTATTTGTATTAACAGAGGAGTTTGACTATGGTGAGGCACTTGATAACGGGGAGGTCATCGATGAATTTAATTTTGAAATAGAGGAAGACTTATCCCAATGTTTTGACCCTAGGTGTAGAATTGAGGATGATGGCCACTTTAACATGCAATTCCCTTGTAAGATAGGATTTGAAAGTTTTGATGCTAACTTGCACTCATTCTTACCTTTAAACTTAATCTCGAGAAATCTATATAACAAAATGAAGGTAAATGAATTAGCCTATAAAGTGGATAATTTTGTTGATGTGGTCATTTACTTGGATGTGTTTGTTGGAAGTTTTGCCTATGTGGTTGAATTCATGGTCTTAGAAGATTTAGGAGAATTCATTGATGGAAGCCTCACTCAAGTAATATTTGGAATAAGCTTTAAGAGAATGACTAGGTTGAATGAACGGATGTTTGATGGTCTAATCACATTCTCCGATGGATTTGAAGATTTTGTCTATCAAATGCCCCGTACGCATCCTAGGTTTAAGCACAAAGATATAGAGGCATGCAATCGGATGGCTCCCATTCCGATACTTAGTGAAAGAGATAAACAACAGGGACTTAAGCATACTTATGAAAAAAATGAGCGGTACTATAAAAAATGTCTAGAGTTAGGAGATGAGTACAAGAAAAGTGAGAGAATATTGGAATGGCTTAGATATGGGCACGTGAGTGTGCACGAGACCACGTAGGGGCACGACTTCGAGTCTAGCTACAAGACTCATAAATAAAGAAAAGCGCTTCGTGGGAGGCAACCCATGCTTAACTGTTTGCTTGTTTGTGTGTCATATATCTTTTCATTGATTGTTTATTCTCATGTTTGAATTTGTGAAAATGCTTTATTTTGTCTTTAACCTCGTCTTAATTACATATAAATTTATTTTACAAAAATGATAAGTGTATGGAAGATTACACACATTTTTAAAAGAACGTGAACATGAGAATTACGATTATTGAAAAGATATATATGTGTGTTTGTTAGAGTCAAATGCTTGTATCGAGTCATAATGGATGTTTTGCAGGAATTTTTCCATATTTTAAAGGTGTAATTTTTCTAGAATTTTTTCAGAAAAACGCAGGAGACAAGTTTCTGTCAGGATAACCTGGCGGCGTCAGGAGGAGTAGAAACAGCTTATCTAACTTTCTCTCGTTTTCTGTGCTACTTATAAATTTTTGGAATTTCTCAGGTCTTAATTTTCCTAAAAACCTGGAAACATCCATTCCACAAGCATTATATCCTAGTTTAGTAAAGTCATATATAGTTTTACCGCCGATTTTACGCGAAGGTTTCGTCTATTTTCTTAAAGTGTGCAGGTTTTATTTAACAAGAAGAAGATACATAGTATTGGATGGAGCTTTTCACGCGTACATTCTTCTTGGAAATAATTTAACCACTACTTCACACGGATCCTACCGAGCTAATCAGGGGAGTATTAGTTTCTTTCTCTTTTAATTACCTTCCATTATCATAACTTTGATACTTTCGGGGAACATTGGGGACAATTTTCAGTTTAAGTGTAAGAAGGGAGAATAAAATGGGAACTTTGAAACTATGCTTATCCTTGATTATTTGTCTTGTTCTATTTCATTTGTGTAATAAACCATGAGAAATATCGGTTAGGGTAATTTTAGCACCAAATTTAAAAAATTTCATGACATGTAGGAGTGGGTCTTTAGTCTTAATAAAGCGTCTCATGGATAGGAGTTATATGACTAGCACAAAAACCCTTTACCACTCAAATTCCACCTCAAAAATGTGAGGTTCGCCCCTAGATTTGTAGGAATTAAAGCATTCACCTTTAATGCTTCGAGAGTGTACCGGTAGTATAATAGATTCTAAAACTTGTTTTGTGATGCATCCCGAGATCGCTAGTAAGACTACATTTGTGTAGTTAGGAATAACTAAATGATAAGAGGCATTAGGATAACCCTTGTTTGATACCCGTAATATAATTACTTCTTCCACATCGGTTGAATAATTCCCCCACACTCTTGCGATGTACTCATCTTTAATACACGATACCCCTAGTTAACCCCTCAAAGCCTATCCTTTTTGCGGTTCTCGTGATGTTTCGGTTTTCCAGAATATCAATGAAGAGCATTGTTTACAATCCACCCCCAAATGTACACCCAAATCGCCTTAGCCTACCTTGCATGTACTCACTTTTAGTGCATTATTGTTATTATACTAAACCCTTAGTTCAATTATCTAGTTACTTGCATGGTTGCTAAGTCGAGTCATATCTTTTGTACACAGTTTTGGGATGATTGGGACTCATGGGTAAAGTTAAATTTTATGGAATGACGGGAAAGAATGTTAAATTTAAATTCCCTTTATTTACGTAATAATGTACTCCAAGTGTTTTGATCTTTTCAATTCGGGTCAAATTAGTGTTAAAATAATAAAAACTCAAGTTTAGGGATGTACCTATAAATCCCTTATATTTTGATGTTATCGTAGAGGATGGTAGAGTACAAGTGTATGCAAAAAAAAAAAAAAAAAAAAAAAAAAAAAAAATCGAAAAAAAAATGAAAAAACATACGGGCTACCATCCTACATCTATCTTTAAATTTATGTTTTTTTGTTTCAAAGTTATCTAGAGTTTAGAGAGTCGAGTCTTGGCTTAGCAACACCGTTCTTCTCATGCTTGTAACATAAAGATTTTTGACTAGCAACCACTAAATCCCTAACATTACAACCCTTTAAAAGACCTCTTAGATAGTTTTTCCTAGGTGCTTACGCCAAAGCGGTGGAGGTTTGATCTAGTCTCAAGCCTATGGTAATCTTTGTACTATGACCGGTTAATGAGTGTTTATCTTCCATTTCCATTTGATATATTTCATATACACCCGAGAGATGAGAGTATCCAAACACCACTTGTGAGGTGCTAGTATATAATTTCCGTGCTTGTTATGACTTTTGCGGGGCTTATACTTGTTATGAATTATGTTAAGCCAATGCTTTATGCCCCCTAACTTATAAATTGAATGGCCAAAAGCACATTTGCTTGAGGACAAGCAAATACCAAGTGTAGGGATATTTGATAAGGATTTAAAATGTACACTTTTAAGGGGTCATTTAAGCCCTTAATCGCACACTTTTATATCTGTTACTGCTTAATTTCGTTCCTTTTCACTTTTTAGGTCTTTTGAAGGGCAAAATGCTGGAATAATGCTTATTTGGATGAAAAGGAGTGAATATGTGAAGAAAATGGCTAAAGTCAAGATCAAGACACTCAAGTTGCTGGAAATGCACCTGACGGCGTCCCACACAAAGGGCGACTCCGTCCCTGATTTTATGACGACACAGTAGCGAAATTGCTATTTTACACCTGACGGCGTCAGGCTTTGAAGAGTAGGGCGTCACGAAGACTTTTCTCCTCAGACGACCTAGATCCAGATTCAGACGACGTCAGAGCTGATGCTGACAGCGTCACAACCACAACGTGACGTCGTCCCAAAGTTGACTTGGCCAAGACGAAACCCTAATGGCGGCGTAGAATTCGATTTTCAGACTTTTAAAAAGGTAGACTTGTGGAGTAAAAACCTAAAACGATTGTAGTCCGGTTTGGACAGTATTTTAGGGTTCTCATACCTTATTTTGCATTGAGATAAGTTATTTATTCCCTTGATTTCATTATGTCTTCAATTGAATGTGTGTATGCTTGCATGTTTAACATGTCCGGCTAATTTATTTGTATGTTTGCTTAGATCTATGAAACCTAGTTATTAATTATTGATTGTTTGTCTCTTATCTTAATTGTAATTGGCTTAGGAGTGCATGAAGCTATCGTTGTGTTTTTAATGCTTGATTAATCTTTGTTGAACATTAGTTTATAGTTACTAGTGGAACTGTAGGCTAAACATCCAAAGATAACCTTCGTGTTAAGTTTATGAATCCTAGAGATTAATTTCGTAGTCATTAACCTTAGGTAGCTTCAAAGAGTTAGGGATAAAAGCACACCCTACGACCTTAGAAAACACAACGCGTTAAGAATAAGAACGTGACAATTCAACCACCAATAAAAGATAACTAGGGAGTAATAGTATCTAGGTAAACACATTTTTAATCATCATACGAGCACACTTCAAAAAGACATAGACTACCCCTTAGATTAGATAATTAGAATAGTAGAGTAATCGGTAGAAGTACCACCCCCCAAATCCAAACCCCGAGATCGTACCTTTAGTTTTCTAAAAAATATAAAAAAGATAAAAAATAATCTTCCTCAACCCCAACCTTAGCGTAGTAAATTTCTCACTAGCATTCATATTCCCCTAGAGAATGATATCAATCCCCGAGGCTTACCCTAATACTACACTACAACGATTAGGTTCACTGCCTATGTGGTTGAAAAACTTGCTCGAAGAAAAGGAAGTTTCCTTTGACCCGAACTTGCGTTGTACGCGTATCAAAAACAAAAATAATTATATGCCAAACTTTAGGTTTCATTATAAGATTGAAAACAGTAAGTTGGTCGCAATGTTCTGGGCTAACGAAGTTGCTAAATGCAGCTACAAGGAGTTTTGAGATATTATATCCTATGATGCAACTTTCAAAACTAACAAGTAAGTTGTTTTACAAACATTTTCTATCTTTTTATAAACGTCTTCTGATTTGTTAACAATCACAAGTGATTTTCAAGTACAATATGGTGTTTGTTCTATTCATCGGAATAGATAATCACAGAAAGCACGTGACAACTGACACGAGAATGCTTTTAAGAGAATATGAAGAAGCTTACACATGGCTACTCAGGTCATTCATGACTGCTCATAAAAAACAACCAACAATGATTGTAACAGATCAAGATGGAGCAAGGAAATTAGCAATTGAAGCAGTTCTTACTGAATCTAAACATATACTATGCATGTGGCATATTACCCAAAAACGATTCCAGCAAAGGTATTGTATTTCATAAACTATTTAAAAAAAATGTTATTCAGCATGAATAACATATGATTTCTTCATAATTACTTACTCTATCTTCTGAATCACATGTGATTCATTTACAGATCGGTAAACATATTTATGATGAAACTGATTTCAAAAAGCGCTTAAAAAATTGTGTGGAATATGTTCATGGAACCAATGGAGTTTGAAGAAAAATGGTCAAAACTTATTGAAGATTTTGCATTGCAAAACCACAAATGGATGAAACAGATGTTTAACCTTCTAGAAATGTGGCTACCGGCTTATTTTATTGACTCGCTATTGTTTAAATTTGATGAAAACTACTTCAAGATCTGAGAGTGAAAACGCATTCTTCAAAAGTTTCACAAATCAAGGGTCAACGTTAGTCAATTTCGTGATGTGCTTTGAATCAGCAATGGAAAGGCAAAGGTATAGGTAATAAGTATTATACTTTAGAACATTTGACACGGTTCCAAAACTTCATACACGGTTAAAAATATGAAATCCATGCATCTAAAATATATACTAGGACAATATTTCTCATTGTTCAAAAGGAAACACAAATGAAACAAACATATATGGAGAGAAAAATGAAACAATTGAAAAATTAACAAATGAGGCTACTTTCGTGGTAGACGAATGTTTATTTTTGTTGAGTAAAGATGAAGGCAAGTTAGCGAAGTTTGTGGAACAGTTGAAAACAATCAAGAAAGCAGTTGAGGTTCAAGTGCCTAAGCCTCCTTAATGGAAAAAGGGATGTGATTGAAGATATTTATTCAGTTGAGAAACTAAAGCAACAACAGGTCAATAATCCACAAGGGGCTTGAAACAAAGGTGGCGTGCAAGGAGCACGTAGAAAAAATGGAAGAGAAATAACACTTCAAGCTAGATCTTAACCACATGATTTTCACGCTCGGCCCTGTTCTCGATTGCATTAACAATAATCGAAATCCTTGTTTGTTCATCAATATCGGACTAGAACTTGTAAGCCAAATCAAACATCTTTTGCGAATGCACATTCAACTCATGCAACCGAATCTCAGTAGCAATTTTGAACCTCATGCGCCTCAATAATGAAACTTGTTTCTCTGATTATGTACACATACCAACATCCCATTTTCCGGCAGGTTCACCGACATAAGAATCCATATGAATCATCTTGAAAACTCCACAGTCTATATGATTGGTCTTAATCCTCCATTTCAACTTTGGAATTCGTGCTCTCACGTTAGCAACAAAAGCATGTTTTGGATGTTGATATTTAAGCAGATGTCTGGAAAAAAACTTTTTCTACAAAAAAAAGAAAAACAAAGTAAAAATCTGTACATAAATCACATATAACCAGTATCAAAATCACATGCGATTTTTAAAATACTTACCAGAAGTTCACAAGAACCCTTGTACTTTGTGTTGTAGGTCTCTCCACTATCACTATTATCAAGGATGATCATCGTTGTTTGCTTCTTAATGTTGAAAACAACCACATAAAAATGATCAGAGACACAAATCAGGAAAAACGCTTATTTCAACCAAAAAAAGGAAACTTAAAATACCAATTCAAACTTCTGCAAAATTATATTTCTAATGGAATGAGAAATTACCAATTCAACTTCTACAGGAGAAATAAAGGCAACGTCATTTTTATACCGAGCCAAGATCTCTGCTGAAAACACATTCCACTGCTCATCATCATCATCAATATGTCCTTCTCATAGCATTTGTCTTTATTAAAAAAAAATGTAAAATGAACACACTTATCAATAAAAAATTGAAAAAGTTAAATAATTAAAAAAAACTTACAATACAACCCGTTGGAAAAAAATGTCTTTTTGGTGACGGATCCTTTTTAACCGATTCTTCATAATTTAAGATTGCTATCCAACATTTAACAATATTGGCATCTATCCGAAAACTTGGTGCCAACTTCTCCATGTTCAAACGTACAGATCATACCTCATGGTTACCAAAACGAGTTTGAAAAACTGTTTTCCTAAAAAAAAAAAAAAAAAAAAGTGAATTAGAAAAATTAGAGATAATTATAGGAAAATCACCTATGATTATATGAAAATCACATGGGATTACAGGAAATTCACATGTGATTATAGGAATATCCCGTGTGATTCTACTACTTTCAATTTACCTAAAGACACAAATAAATGAAAGTAAACTTACAACTTATCGCCCTGCATTAAGAACAAACTATTCCCCCAACTCAAACACAAGCCTCTTAAGGAGAGCGATAACTTTCTTCTTCTTATCATGTATGGAGATGACAGGTAAGAAGATGGCTTAACAATTCTTTTCTTAGGAGATGAACGAGTAACCATTCGTTCAGGAGTCTGAGGACACTCAATGTTTTCCGGCTGAACAACCCAAGGCCAGAAGAAATCCTCCTGAATCATAACAAATTTGTAGTTACAAAAATTAATAAAAAGAAAAAATTAAAATTTTTAAAAAGATCAAACAAAGTACATCATAATATGCATCGTAAATACAGTCAATCACCTCTCCGAGCCAATCAATGTTTGCTTCGATTCACTGCGTAAAATTTTCTTCATTCATTATTGATACGTGTTCTTCATTTTCAAGATCAACCTTCTCACCAGCAACATCTTTCTCAATGTTCTTGCCATCCACATTATCTCCCCCAATATCTTTCTCGGCACTATCAACCTTCTCACCAAATCAAATTGCTTAAACCACAGCTTCACAAAATCATCATCAAGAGGTCTCTCGGGTAAATCAAATAAAGAAGTTCCACAAAGAGGAACTCCTAAGATCTCGTGGACTTTCTCAGGAGTTACAAAAAAATTGTCCCCTTTTCCACACAAACTTGAAAGTTAGGTTATTAAACTTTGACACCACAAACCTAGCCAGGCGAGATGGTAGTGTATCAATAGAAACCGAGTGCAATGTAGAAAAACCATTACCCGAAAGGAAAGATTTCATGTCAACTATCGAGTCACGGATTTCAAAAAACAAGGAAGCATGAACTGTCCTAGAACGAAGAATTTTAAAATAACTCAAATACGCATTCCTCTTAATTTGTGTGGGGGTAAGAGGTTTCTTCTTTTTCTTCAAAAAAATCCTTTATCTTCTTAACCTTTGGTTTTGACTTTAATACATGATCCTTCTTCTTTGAATATTTCTTAGGCTTCGAGACCTTCTATTCTCCAGATGAAGAATCATACTTAGAAACGTGCTTCCGTTTCTTAGTATTTGGAAAATTTCTCATCTTCTTGCAATGTTTTTTATCCCTCTCATCTTCAGAGTCGCTATCAGACTCATAAACGTCTTTCTTACCCTTTGTACTCTTTCCTTTAACAATCTTTGATTTTACATTCTTAACGAACTCCTCATCACTTTCCTCAACCTCTTTACTTTCCTCATCCTCGTTACTTTGCTCATCGTTTTCACTTTCCTTATCCTTTTCACTTTCCTTATATTCAAAATGCTCATCTTCTTCATCAGACTTACCCTCATCCTCATTATTACCTTCTTCAACAGAAACACGCTCGTCCTCATTGTTACCATCTTGATAAGAAACTACATCTTCACAAGAACCGCCATCTTCATCCTCTCCCTCCTTAGATGCTACATCTTCATCCGACTTCTTCCTCTTGACAACCTTTGGTTTGACAGCAAGTTTCGGTTTTGACGGGAACAAATTTTAGTTTGACAACAGGTTTCAGTTTGACTGGAGCATATTTTGGTTTGAAAACAGGCTTCGGTTTGACAGGAGCATGTTTCAGTTTGACAGGAGCAGGTTTCGGTTTGACAACTTCTTTTGATTTTGGTTTAACAGGAATCAGAGTTCTCTTAGCTGCTTCCTTTATAAACTTTAGCTTCAATTTAACCTTATCTCCAACAGTTTTTGATCAACCTGCATCAAAAAATTTAAATGTTAATAAATCTAAAATATTAAAAAACATATATCTAACTAAACAGTCACATATATAGATTTATAATCACAAAACATCATATGCTAAAGCATCAAACTATAAAAAACACATATATCGAACTAAACAAAAGTATATATTGAACTTATATATACGTGTTTATAAACATAGAAAGTTATATATCGAACTACATATTTAATGATTTATATACACAAAGATATCTATATCGAACTGTATCAAAATATAAAATCAAATACAGATTTATATACATCAACCAACTTCATTTAGAAATGGTTTTAGGTTTTATACGAGAGTAAAAACTTATTCTAACATTATATCAACAATACAAAATAACCAGCTCCCCGTACTTGCTAATGAAAAACTGTTTATCCGCATAAAGCTAAGCATGCTTAAAACTACGCAGATAACCAAAAAGTGTGGATGAAAAATTGATTTTCTGCAAGTAATCCCAAAGACATTCTTAGCCTCGTTTTTCAACACAACTTATCTTACCTTGATATAATCAAATAACAATACGTGCATAAACAATCATCTACTTAACCATAACAACTACTTATTCTTAACATGTTACAAACTAGTAACTAGTCACTAAACATAAAAACCGCCTAACAAACACTTCAACTAATCAACAACAATCACAACTAATTAGTTAATTAAAAACCAGAAACATATGCAAACACTGACATTGACTATTTACACAGTATTTACACAACATGAATAAAATCAAAATCACATGTGATTCTCCATCAAAACTAAAATCAAATTAAAACAACCAAAAACTCACAAAAAACATAACTACATCAATTATTTACTACTTTTAGTCGATCTAATCAAATCTGAAAACTGAAATCTAAAAACTGAACATAAAAATACACATTACAACAATTATAGTCATTATCCAAGCGCTTCTACTGATAATCAATTGAAAATAACCGTAATATAAAAGAAAAAAATCAAAAATATTAACGGCAACATCATCCTCAGTATGAACAAATGATGAATCGATCTATGATTTATCCTTACTCGCTGCTCTTTAATCTCATATATCCATTTTTCATAACATTTGAGGGTAAAATTAGGGTTTGAGTGATTGAAGTTTGGTGTCAGTTATGAGTGTGTGATTATCGAGAGAAAATAGGTGTTAGTTATGAAAATCACGAGCGGTTAAAGTGTAACCGTAGGGGCAAAAAGACTGCTTAGCCCATAAGTTAAATAAAGACTAAAATACACCGTTGGTCCCTAAACTTGTACCAAAGCATCATAGTGGGACAAAACTGGGCCTTTTCATCGCCACAGATCCAAAACATGGCCTTTAAATGCCAAATTAGTCCTTTGACAAAGTCAAAGTCTGATTTTTGTTTTGTAGTCGAGGGTATTTTAGTCCATACACATTTATACTTTTATAACACATTTATATTTTAGCCCTTAATATTTCATCCTTGTCATCATCTCCCCAAATCATCTTCCCATCTCCCCTGCTGGTTCATTGTTGCAATACATTTCATCACCAAGCACTTTATATCACAACAATGATGATTATATCACCAAGCACTTTATTTCACAACAATGATTATATCATCAGTGAAGCCAAAACATCATTAACCCATTCACTTTTACATAATCAACCGGATATTAACCCAAAGTCTTTCCTTTCTTCAACTGTACAATCTCATTCTTCATAACCCATCTATTTAATCCCACTAAAACTTTTTAAACATAATAACTAGGGTTTGTTTTTTAAAATCAACATTGGATCAAATTAATTGCAGGTTTAATGTCGGGATACGAGAATGTTGTAACAGGGAAACTGAAATTAAAAGGTAAGGCACTTGATGTCAAAGCCGGTGGGACCAAAAAGAATAAGAAGAATAAGAATCAAAACTTGTCTGAACAAGCTGTTAAAACAATCAGCGATGAAATTTCTAAAGGTATATATATATATATATATATATATATATATATATATATATATATATATATATATATATATATATATATATATTGTTTTATATATGATTTATTGATGACTTGTGTAACGTTTTCGATATCGAATAGCAAGGGGGTGTTTGTTTCGGCTTATATAGCCGGCTTATGGCTTATTTGAATCTTTTCGGCTTATATAAGTTTCTTGTGTTATACGGAGTAATAAGTTTTTATAAGCCGAAAAGTTTCAAATAAGCCACAAAAAGTGAGCTTATGAAACATCACCCCAAAACCAAAAAATTCATATGTCGGCTATATAAGCCGAAACAAACACCCCCTAATTAGTTTAGAAGTAAGGTACGACGAATCGAATTATGATTGTTTGATTAGTTATGGTGATTATAATTTTGAAACACTTAAATGGTTGGTTATCTGATTGTGATGTTATAGGAGTGTGTATAGGTAATTGGTTCTAATTAGTGGTTATTGAGTGTTGGTTGATCTTGAAATGCGTTGCCAAACGCCCCTTTGTCAGTTGGAACTTAGAGGTCCCCCTAAGTGATTTATTGATGACTGTGTGATTGTTTAGGTATCGGATGAATATATCAGGTGGATCAAAAATTTAATATTCCAACATTTTAAAAAATCCTCAAAATTCTTTTGATAAAAGATCAAGCTGAGCCTTTATAAGCTCGAGACTGACTTGTTATATCGATCTTGAGCTCTGTGATAGCGAGACTTGTTTGAAGCCATACCAACTAACAATGTAGTAGTGCGAGCTATTAAATTTATGTAGTTAGTTTATTCATGAGGTAGAAAAAAAGATCGCTTTGCATACTTGACAAAAATTATTTTTAAGAATAGTATAACTTCAGTTCTCACAAGTGATGAGCTGCTTTTTCACACCTTAAACATCTTCTTGTCTAATGAGTTTGTTAACTTAAACGGAAAGTGTACAAAATATAGTGATTTATGTGCGTAGGAGAAAACACGTATGTTATTGATGATTATTTTTGTAGAGATGCAAAACAAAGAAATCCCATGAATGTTCTCTTACGGTCTTACCACATTATCTATGTATCGTATGTTTTTTTGTAAGAAAGTCAACAATTGTATCCATGTGGTATGTTTAGTTAATAGGTACGATTTATAAACGTCTAAAGTTTCTCTTGTTATTTGGGTGTAAATTTTGCAGAAGATGGGTGCAAAGACGTGGCATGTGGTCAGGGGATTTGCAAGCCTTCCAACAATAGCACCATCCCTTATGAATGTGAATGTTCACCTGGGTGGAAGCAAGTAGCTAATTTTGATGATGATAATGGATTTTTGAAAACTCTCCCTTGTGTTATTCCTAATTGTAAGTCTACAAATTTCAAATTCTTGAATTTTGTTTTTTTTTTTCTAATTGTGGCTAGCTTGAAACATTCTTTGTAAAAGTAGAATCACCCTTGTCACTCACTTGTATACTACATAAATGTCACAATGCAAGGATTATTGGAATATGTAAGTAACCAAGCATATCTTATACTGCCAGAATACATAGATGGTAACAAGATTAGATAATTTACTCCATATATTAAACTGTAAAAGTACACCGGATGGTAAGCATGTAGAGAGAGAGATTAGAGTTCCTCCAATCCGACTTCGAATTTGTTGTATGCTGAAATTACTTTTTAGACCCCAAATTTACTAACCTTATCTATGTTAGATGAACGTTAAAAAATAATCCATAAATTGTATTGTAATATGAATCTATATACCTTGAATTATTTAAAACTTTGGTCCTGCTCTGTATCAATTCATTGCTTTCGTGCCGTCTAGTGAAGTGTCTTTGATGGACACATATTTTGATTAGGCTGGCTTGCTGATACAAGATCATCAAAGCATGGCCAATTAATCTATTCTGACCAAGATGGGATATTTTTATTTTATTTTATTTATTTATTTATTATTATTTTTTTGGCATTGTGTATATAGTTAGCTAGTCCAACATTAGTCTTTCTTGTGGATTACCAAATTAGCCAAAACATCAGTGAAGCCAAAACATCAGTCATCAATATTTTGAGGATTTTAGTCAGACCATTCCAAGTTGAAAGAGCTAAAAGATGCCATATCAGGTGGATCAACTCAGACCATTAAGGATGCAATGTCTGCATTAAACCGAGAAATGATGCAACTGGATCAGTCTATCTATAGCCAAGCTGGTGGAGCTGCTGCGGCTGGTGGTGGTGGAACTGGTGACGCTCCTAAGGCTTCTGGGTCAGGTGAAGACGGTGAAGTCATTGATGCAGATTTTAGTGAAAACAATTGAATGAAAGATGACAGATATCAAGTAGTGTTTAGTCAATTGGTCAATTTTTGTTGGTGCGTTACTATGTATATTTGTGTAATCTTTTGATTTCTTGGTAATATGATATATAGATTTTGGTTTGCACGTTATTGATTAGGTATGCCATTTATTGATGAAATTGGCTTCACTGATGATATAATCATTGTTGTGAAATAAAGTGCTTGGTGATATAATCATCATTGTTGTGAAATAAAGTGCTTGGTGATGAACTGTATTGCAACAATGAACCAGCAGGGGAGATGATGATTTGGGGAGATGAATGATTTGGGGAGATGATGATAAGGATGAAAGATTAAGGGCTAAAATATAAATGTGTTATAAAAGTATAAATGTGTATGGACTAAAATACCCTCGACTACAAAACAAAAATCAGGTTTTGACTTAGTCAAAGGACTAATTTGACATTTAAAGGCCATGTTTTGGACCTGTGGCGATGAAAAGGCACAATTTTGTCCCACTGTGATGCTTTGGTACAAGTTTAGGGACCAACGGTGTATTTTAGTCTTAAATAAATGAAAGGGGTTATTTAATTTTAATTAAATAAATGTAATTAATATTAGCAATAGATTGTATATACAAATGGAGGGCCTAGATTGTTTCAACGGGTCTTTGATAAAAACTTGGATGTATATTGAACTTTCCACTTTTAGATGAACCTTTTAAATAACTCAAAATTAATTAAAAGTGAGTAAAATAATAAGAATAAAGATAGTCAAACAATACCTATAACTTAGAATTCTACTATTCATAGCCTAAAAAGCTTTTACTTTTAATGATAAAAGTTTGATGAAAACCTTTTTGTAATAGAAGAAATCTTTTCATAAAGCTCCCATTCAAATGTTCATATTAAAATAGTTAAAATTCAAATCTCGTTAATAATTAATTTAAAATGGTCAAGAACGATCATAATGATATTCTGTCATGTCACGTACATTTGAGTTAAAGACTTATTCTTTCCCAGTGGCACAAATAAATAAAAAACTTTATCCATATACACATTTGCCCGTTATATATTTTTGGTATGTTGAAATTTTATTGTGTTGTTACAAATTTAAATGTATGTTGGTGATACCAATATTGAGACAATTAAGCTTTTTTGTAATTGACATATTAAATTAAACATATGTTTGATATAAAAACTCTACACAAATAACAACTAACAAGTAACGTATAATTTATCTTGTTCAAGATCATAAAAAAGTGAAAGATTAAATGAGACAATCCTGGATTCCTGGTGACTTATTATCGTATCAAAATGAAAAAAACTCACTTACATCATCTATTTGAAAATTAATTATCTCATAAATCGTTTATCGTTAAATAAAAACTTGGTACACCATAATGTCGTGCATAGAATCATCTTTAATTAACTCGCACTTTTATATACTTTTAATAAACCTTTTTCGAGTTTTATTTTTTATTTTATTTATTTTTTATTTTTTTGAATATTGAAATTTTCGCCCTAAAAATCACATGTGCTTTGAACTTTAAAACTCACATCACAAATCACGTGTGATTTTTGATAAACCTTTGCGTAATATCAAATACCTGAAAAAAGCGAAAAATGAAATTTTGATGATAGTATATCAAAGTCCCCGTCTTTTGAAAGATAAAAAAGTTCTCGCCGCGATGATGTAATTGTTGTCGCTTAACGATTTACCGTCTGCGAGATATTTTTTTTAAAAAGAAGATGGAAGGTGAGTTTTTTAGACAACCTTTTATTTTTATATATATTTTTATTTTTTATTGAAGTCACCCTAATTTATATAATATAAAAAATATTGAAATACTTTTAATCGGAGTCATTAACAAAAATTGATATTTGAATATGACGTTTATGATGGTTCTACTTTGTGAAAGATTTCACGTTATTTGGAACACTGCATTAAGTAAACTTTTTAGGAAATGTTGTAAATAGAAAAATGTTGCTAGTCGTGGTTTGGGTGAAAGCTTTATGAGACCACCAATGACTTAACAAGAATATGCAACTCACTTCAAACCAGAACTCTTACTTCGAAATCCTCGGTAAGATGAGCATCAATATAAGAGTACTATTAGGGTACCCGCGTAATGCGGCGGCGGGTACCCGATGACTATTTTGTAGCGAACAAATGTTTTTCATTTTTACGTCTAATTCAAGTAAGTTTCTCTTTTTTCAACTCCGCTTCTTCCCGACTACTAAAGAAAACTCATAAAAATATATCAAAATGGATGTTGAATTAAAGAGCACAAAATTTTAAAAAATATGGTGAAATTAGATCATAAAAATATTAAAGGGATTAAAAGATATTTAAATTTAAAAATAAAGGTGATTAATTAGTTAGGAAGTGACATGTGTCACCCAATTATTGGAGCTCTTTATTTTAGTTTGTTAGAGCCCCTCCCTTTTTGTTATTTTTTAGTTAGAGAAGTGACACATGTAACTCAATGATTGGAGCTCCTTATCTTATTTTTATTAATTCTTTCCGTAATAAGCAAGTAAAAAAATCTGAATTTTTAAGCCTTCTAATTTTAGAAGGCCTAAATGCATTATAAAGTAGTATAGATAACAGTTTGACAAGATAGATGATATTTCATTGATCTATTGTCATTTTTTTTTTGATATCACATATTACAATGACGAAGACGGAAGATGGTATTTATAAGAAAGGATTAGAGATGTTTTCTCCAATAGGCACAAAGAGCACATGAAAAGATCACAATGGTTGTAAACCATGCCATTGCTTATAAATGTGTAGTTGAGATTGTCTCGAAAGTTGGACGACATGCCTCTACTTCAATGACATATTGAATCATGTTAGCTTCAAGTTATGAATTAGTCATCAATCTTTTGTTTTTTTTTGAACGGCTGAGCTAGATCAAACTAGCAAAAGAAAAACAAACAAAATTACATACGCGGGTTTTGCATCCACGCATTCCAATTGATTCTGCCCTTACGATTCCTATTACATAACCAATTAAAAGAGAAATCGAAAAGCTAATGCTTTTTAAGTCTTGAGCAATCAAACGCCACTGAGTTCCGGTACATCCAAAGGATCCAGATAAGAGTAACACAAGTTGTGTTTAAGATCCTTTGTTGCTTAGAACCTCCACCGTGCCCATCGATCCATTGAAACATGTCGGACATATTAACGAATTATGGAAAATAATTATCCAACCATAACGCGATTCTAGGGCTGAGCAATCCCGACCGACAACTGACGACCGACCGACACCCGATTCCGACTGACAACGACCGACACAAACCGACTTAATTCGGGTCGGGATTCGGGATGGGTTTTCAGCCTTGTCGGGACTCGGGTCGGGTCAGGAGTCGGGATTGTTTCGGGATAACACGAAGAAAACCATACAAAGCGGTTTGTTTCGGGACTCGGGTCGGGATTCGGGATTACCCGAACTAGAATCGGGTCGGGATTCGGTTAAAATTTTCAACCTTGTCGGTTTCGGGATGGGTCGGGACGGCCCGATGCTCAGCCCTACGCGATTCTGTTCCATAACTCCAAAGCAACATTACACGCAAAAAACACATGATTACTATCTTCCAAATTACTGCTGCAACACAGACACAAGAGCGAATCCATATGCTTGTTTCACTCTCGTAGCATGTTCCTTTATAATTTTATTACTTAGAGTAAATTACACCGTTCGTCCTTGTGGTTTGCGTTGACCGCAGGGTTTCGTCCTTTGACCAAAAAAATTGCACCGTACGTCCTTAAGTGTGAAACGTTATGCGTCGTTCGTCCTTTGACCAAACGACGTTAAGTTTGACCGTTAAAAACCCATCATGTGACTTGCACCTGAGGGTATAATCGTCATTTCAACACCATAAGGACGAACGGTGCAAGGACGAACGGTGTAATTTACTCTAAAAATAAAACCTAACCTATCCTATCTCTAAAATATTCGCCGTCCCCTACCTTCCCTTTTTATTTTATCAGCTTTTCTTTCTTTCCTGGAAATCATACTCACGCCACCATCAACCTCAAGAACTTCAACATCCATTCTAGTGATAAAACTCTTACACTCTCATCAATCACTATCAAACAAAAGCTACAAAGTAAAGGTGATAAATCGCTTTCTTTCCCTTCCAACATAACATCACGAGAGATGATTGGAGATGGTGCCTGATAGTGACTTTTGCCAAATTCATCCCCTCACAAGATCACCACCAAGAAAGCAAGTCAAGTTTCTCTTTTTTTTCTTCATTATCTGCCACCCGATCCAAAGTGAGACCCCATCTCAAGAGAAGTAGCAGTATAACTTTCATCCACACCATCTAAATTGGTCATCATCTTCATCACAATAATCTTATCACCACTATTTATCATCTTCCCCAACACAACCACCCTTTAACAATAATTAAAACCCCATTATTAAAACCCCATTAACAATAATTAAAGAAAGGTAAGTCAAACCCACCCTTTCTCACCTCCAAAGCCTCGCCTCCTGTGTACAACTCGACTTATGTGATAAATTATTTCACTTTTGGTTCGTTATGGATAGGATTTGATGACGTTGAAGCTATAAGAGCTAAAGTTGCACATGCAAAAGAAAAGGGGCTTCTTGGTTATAATGTGTGGTAGGTCCCTAACGACCACAATTGGGAACTCTCAAAAGCTGCTGGTAAGTAAAAAGTAACCTACTTTAGTCAAATATATTTTGTGCAATATATTACACACTTAGCTTGGAAAGAGCATGGTTATATAACAACAAATTTTGCAGCTCAAGAAAAAGGGGTAGTTTGTGTCAATTTTGCAAAGAAGAGGGGCGCGGTGTAACTTAACGCAGGGGCATTTCCGTCATTTTACCCTCATGTGCAAGTCACATGAGGGAGTTTAACGGTCAAATTTAACGTCGTTTGGTCAAAGGACGAACGATGCATAACGTTTCACACTTAAGGACGTACGGTGCAATTTTTTTGGTCAAAGGACTAAACCCTGCGGTTAACGCAAACCACAAGGACGAACGGTGTAATTTACTCTATTACTTATAAGTCCGATGCACGCATCACGTACATGGTTTACATGTAAATCGAGTACATTTAAAATTTTAGTTTAATATACGAATAAATAAAAATTTGCCTCCATTTAATGTTTTATAATTGTGATATAAATACAACTAATAATTATGCATGAGGGTTTTAATAAACTTTTTCGTTATGTACTGATATAGATTGATATTTGGTAATATTTTTGTTAGATGAAAGATTTAACTTTGTTTAACTAACATAGTGTTGAGGTAGATGTTTTTGTTTAAATTTAACTATTGATATCATATTGTACACAATATGCTGGTTTAATAGCACATAATGATCATTGATGAAGTTAAAATATAACGTTTTTTTAAAATGTTTTTCCGGATATCTTTATATAAACTTTAAATAGGAATTACATAAGTCTTTGTTATAAGTATAATCACGTATATTTATTTTTCATATCACAATAACGCATACTTACGTTTGATATTTATATTTACTAATAATAAAAGATTAGCCGTATTTAATTTTCAAACTCATGTATGCATGGGTTAAACTTAAAAAATAACATGAGTCGTTATTAATCGGAAATAGTAAAAAGTTTATTTTTTGGATATCCTTACTTAAACTCATAAAGAATAATAACACGAGTTTTTTATATACGTACATCACCGTGTATTTATTTACATACACAATAACTCGTGATTTATTTTGATATTTATAATTACGTGCATATACATATTATATCTTTAAATCAAAATATCTAAAATATAAAATGTACGGGGTCTAAAGTCTAAGAGGTATTTGTTTATTTTTTAAAAGTTAGTAAAAAATATGGAAACTCATATGTTTACAGTTAACTCCTTATAATTATTTAAAATTCAACCACTAAAGTTTTATTAATTGTCCTCTCATTTTTTATGTTTTTGTTTTTACAATTTTAACACTTATACTTTTATGTTTTATTCTCCATCAAATTTATCGAAGTTTGAACAACTTTTTTTTTTTTTTTTTTTTTTTTTTTTTTAACAATTAAATAATAAGGATGCTTATTTTATCACGTGTCAAATAAAACAACATGATTGACCTAATTTTATTCAATAAGATTGTTTTAGCATAATATTTCCGAAAAAACGTAATTCTTTTATTATATAAAAGATTTCTTGTTTGTTCCAACCTAAAGATCACTCTCTCTTCATGTGAAACGCGAAAACACGTTTTCTTTTTTCTAATTTTATCCATGCTTCTTTTGTATTCTCTCAAGTTAAAAGTTATGAAGCTTATGTAAATTTAAAAACTTTCAAATTCACTTTTTTCATCTCAGAAATTTATGGGTTTGACATTAAATTGTTGGAATCACTCCTAAACTAGATTACAAGTGTTAGTAATTAATATTATAATAGTTAGCTTAATTAAGGCTTTTAAGTTAGTAATCAAGGCTAGGCTCGTGTAGAAAGCCCATGAGCCTATCCAAAAGCCCAATAAGGAATGGAAGGGAGCTTGTGTATTGCCCTAGCTCCCTCCCTATAAATAATCTTGTAACTCTCATTTGAGAGTTGGGTGTTCACTTTCACATTTATCCTAAGCATAATCTTTCTTTCATTCTATACGCATAAGTGTGTGTGTGTTCATCCGATCCTTTCTTATCTCATTTCTTATATTGATGCTTGTGTTACAAACATGGTGACCTAACAGTGGTATCATTCGCTAAATAGTTGGGTGAACGATTTTGTTTTTGAGGTTTTTCTTTTCTACGCGTAAAGTTTCGGTATTCAAATCTTTATACGCATAAAAGCTTTCATTTTCTCACTTTAAAACTCAAGATTCTTGTACTTTAAAGGTTATTTGGTGTTACAATTGAAGTTTTTGGCAAAAAGTTTGAAACTTTATGTGTATTTCTTTGTTTTTAAGCTTGGTTTGATACGTGTGGTCTATTTTACGCGTAAGGTGCATACAAGTTTTGGATCATCAAGTTTCACACTTTTGTGTTATTTTGATGATATTGAAGCTGTTTCATCACAAAAATCTGGTTTAGAAACATTTTTGGGCAGAAATCAAAGTTTTGGAAGCTTTTGACAAATCTTACGCATAAGTAAACCCTAAATTTACGCGTAAGGTTTTCCTTGGTTTGATCTTCAGTGTTCTTAGTTTACTCAGTGTTTTCTTGCTTGGATAAGCCTGAAAACACTTCAACTTTGGATATCTTTTACACTGGGATAAGTGTAAAGGATTTTTTGGGCAAAACCCTAGTTTTACGCCTAAGCAAACACTTACGCGTAGAATCTTTACGCATAAGCATTTTCTTACACCTAAGCCTTGTCTTACGCATAAGCAAATCTTACGCATAAGCATTCTACTACTAAGCTCTTGTTTTACGCATAAGCTAAGGTTTCCTTAACCCTACGCGTAAGCTCACTTCTTACGCGTAAGTTGGTGTTCTTACGCATAAGGTGATTTCTTTGCCTAAGCTGGTTTTCTACGCATAAGGTCACCTCATCAACTAAGTTTCATTCGACTACAAAGATCCATCATCAACACAAGTTTCAAGATGTTTCAACCACCATACTCTAGCTACTCCCTCATGTGTATCCTCAACAACAACAACAACTGTTAGGAATTAGAAATTCCCAGTATTAAAGAGTCGGTCACCTCAAGTATATGTAATCGTTAGAAAGCTCGTAGTCGTAGTTCTTTTAAGTTAAGTAGTAATTTAGTTAAGTAACACCGTGGAGGACGGACGGGTCTTTACCCACTGTATGCCTGATCCACAGCCCAAAGTGTGGCGGATTGTGTAAGACTATAAATACTCTCTACCTCCCAAGGTAGAGAGTTGGAGCTCATAATAATATCTTTCACTTTCTCTCACTAAGTTCCCTAAACCTCTAACTTTCTCTCTCTAGAATTCCATCTTATTCGCCACCTTGTGTTATGGTTTGATGTGTATGTGAAAAGTTATATCTTACAATTGGTATCAAGAGCCATGGTTAGATCATATCTTGCACATCTTTGGATTTATAGTGGTTTTTAGGTGGTTTTTGAGTTTGAAAAAGTTTAGTGGTTTTTGCATCATTTGGTTGATTTCTTGTGTTAAAGTTTGAATTTTGTTGGTACTTTTGTGTTTAGAATCATCATAAGTGTTTAGGTTTTCATTTGGTAAGCTTGAATCATCTTGGTTGGGTTGTTTTTGGATTGAAAAGTGATGTTTATATGGTTTTTCATGGTAGCGAGTTAGTTCACGGATAACCTTTCTTCATAGCGACTTGCTTCATTAAATTGTAGCGAGTTACAGTGTTAAATCTAGCGAGTTAGATCTAGCGAGTTAAAGTACAAGTAGTGGAATCTCCACTACGGGTAGCGACTTGTGGTAGCGACTTGGTCAGTAGCGAGTTGCTCTTTAGCGACTTGTGTTTCTAGCGACTTGTGTAGCGAATTGCTGCCAAAATTTGGTTAGCGACTTGGTCCGTAGCGAGTTACTACTTAGCGACTTGTTTTTCTGTTAGCGACTTGGCTGTCTAGCGAATTAATTGGTAGCGACTTAGTGGATTTGTTTCTAGCGACTTAGAGCTTTATCATCTAGCGACTTGAGTGATTGTTTACGGTTTTCTCTTGATTTAGTAAAATCCCGTGAAAGAATCTATTTCCCGGTTTAATCATTGAGTTATAAAATCCCGTATAATCTGATAACATGTCCACCAACGTCCCTACTGTCATCTCCACAGTTGCCGAGGATGTACAAGCAGCTGGATCAGATACTCGTCCACCCATGCTTGACAGAACTGACTACGATTCTTGGGCTCAACGAATCAGATTGTATTGCCTTGGAAAGGAAAATGGTGTCAATATTCTAAAATCCATTGATGAAGGACCATATCGAGTTGAAACGACTAGAGACATACTTGATACTAATGAAGATGGTACTCCTATTTACGGAATGGACAGACCTAAGATGTATGATGAGCTTGATGATAAGGAGAAAAAGAGATTTGATGCAGATATCAGGGCTTCAAACATTGTTCTTCAAGGTCTTCCTAAAGACATCTACAAGCTGATCAATCATAACACTGAAGCAAAGGCAGTTTGGGATAATGTTAAGATGCTTCTCTCAGGTTCAGAACTAACTATGGAAGACAGAGAATCCCAACTCTATGACGAATTTGAGCACTTCAAGATGAAACCCGATGAGAGTGTCTATGAGTACTATGTGAGATTTCATAAGTTAGTTAATGACATGAGGAACATCAGAATGACTATGCCTAACATTCAGTTGAATTCAAAATTTGTGAACAACATGAATCCCGAATGGCACAAGTTTGTTACCGCTGTGAAGCTTACTAAAGGATTGAAGAACACAAACTATGAGCAACTCTATGCCTTCCTCCTTCAGAATGAGAGACATGCCATGTTTGAAAAATTGATTCTTAATCAGTTCAAAACCAACCAGGGAGAGACAAGTTCGTCTAATGACTCAACAGCTTTCTACTCAAACATTGGAATCACAACCAAAGCATCACAAGTCATTCCCTTGGGTAATGGTAATCACAAACTCATTCCTGATCCTATGTTCAAACAAGCTGATGCTGATGCATGCGTGGATAACATCGTTAATCAACTAGCTCTACTCATTAGTCAAAACATGAATTCTCTCCCACAAACCAACAACAACCTTCGAACTGCATCTAACCCACATAATCAAGCCACTGTTAAAGATGGAAGGATCGTGGTGCAACCAGTTCAGGAAAGACAGTATGATCAGGGAAGAGGTGGAGCTGGGAGAGGTTATGTTGGAAACCAGAATCGAGGAAGAAATGGTAACCAAGGTCAACCTAAGCCAATCAAATGCTACAACTGTGGTGGTGAAGGTCACATTGCAAGGAACTGCACATCTCCAAAGCGTCTTCAGAATGCTGATTACTTCAGAGATAAGATGTTGCTGGCATAAGCTCAGGACAATGGTGCTGCGTTGGATGAAGAGGAATTGCTGTTTCTTGCTGAGGGCAATGCAAAGACCTATGATGCAGATGTGGATGAGCAGCCTATTCAGGAGATAGGTCACAATCATCAGAATGCCTTTCAAGTCGCTGACTGTGATGCTTACGACTCTGATGTAGATGATGGACCTACTGCACACACAATCTTTATGGCTAGCATCTCTCCAATGGTTTCTCCCAAGATCTCTTCCTCACCACAAGCTGGCACATCCAAGGACAAACTCATCTCTGAGGTATTAAAACTATACGATGATGCTGATGTGCAACAGATGCATGACAAAGTACAACCAACTGAAACTTTTGAATCAAATATTGAAAATATGGGTAATATCAATATTGTCCCATACGATCAATACGTGAAACAAAGTGAAAGTGAAATTGTACCAAGTGATGCATCTTCTGCAGTCAACAATGACTATGTCTTTGATGAATACACTGCATGTGCTCCTAATGATTCCATAATTTCTGAACTAAATGCCTATAAGGAACGTGTTGCTATTTATGAACAACGGGCAAAATTTGAGTTGACCACTCGTGAGCAGGAAATGGATGTCCAAGTGAGTACAATAATTAGAAAAAGTAAGTTTAGAGAAGAAGTATTGAAACAAGAATTAAATTCCTTGCAAGAAAAACTTTCTAAAACAGCTAAGCAAAAACAAGAACTTCAAGAAAATGTGAAAATGCTTAAGCAAGAATTTAATGCAAAGGAATCAAAACTCTTGAGAGATTTTTCTAATCTGAAAACTTTGAAAAACAAACTTGAAAACAAGTTGTATTTACAAGGAAACACCATTCAGACTGCTCACATGATCACTAAGCATAGAGTTCTAAGCGATAAGCATAGCGTTCCCCTTGTAGAGGAACCAAATCCAGAGGTAATTAAAAAGGCTAGAAATGCTCATAAGGTAATTTATGATGGTAATGAAGTCCTTAAACCTAGGCAGAAACCTAGTTGCGTTGAGTGCACTGAGGAAGATAAGATATTAAACGAAATCACTAGGGAAAAGATGAATAAGAAGCAAAATGATCCCAAATGCAAAGAGAAAAACATAATCTTCTCTCCTCATGATTACAAGAAGGAAAACTGGATTTCCTTGAACAAGTTTAAGCCTCAGACTTTGTTGACTCCCGAACAAGTCTTCTGGAAAATGGATTTAGATAAGCAGAAAGCTGAAAATATTGTAGAAACAAACCCTCCCCTTCGGAAAATGCCTAGAGCAACTGTGTATCCTCCTAATACACCTATGCATCTTGTACCTAGAACAATTGCCACTAAAAGCAAGACATTAATCAGCCAATACGTTATATTCCAACTATTTGTTGATTTTGAGAAAACTTGTAAGAAAAGGATCACTCCCACTGGTATAACTGAAGGTGAAAGAGGTTTTGAACAAATGAAAGAATGTTATTTAACTGAGGTCATGCCATTCTTTAAACTTCTAAAAGATCACTTTGAGAGTCTTAAAAAAGGGGTAGAAGCTGATATTAAGGGTATGGAAAAGGAATTTGATGCAATGGTTGCTGAAGTTAGTGATTATGAGCGTGCACTAAAATATAATGAGATTGAGAGAAAGAACTTGCATACACTAAATGAGAATCTTATTACTGAATGTGTTGCGCAAGATGTGTTTTTCACTGCTTCAAATTGCTCTATTAATGCTTCCAAATTTCATGAACTATCTGTGGCCCTGAAAGTCTCCCATGATCGTGTCATTGAGCTTGAAAAAACTAATTCTAAACTAAATGAGAAAATTGAACTGGATGATCATGACAATTTGGTTAAACATTTTTCTAAACTAGAAGTTGAGTATTTTAATCTACAACTAAAATATCAACATCTCAAAGAAAATGTCAAAACTTCAAATATCAAGACATCTTCAGATGCTCCAGAGTTTGATGCAGTTTTTCAAATTAACAAACGAGATGAACAGATTCATGCTCAGTGTAACACGATCAGAAAATTGAAAGCCCAAATCTCTCAATTAAAGGGTCAAACGAACAATATGACAGGCTCCCAAATGCCTCCTCCTTTAGATTCTCAGAATTCTCAAACGTTTCATCTTCAAAATCTAGTAAATGCTTTACAAAAGGAAAACGAAAGTTTTCTAGAAGAAAATGAAAAGGTTAAACGTCATTTCAATGAGTTGTTTGAATCAATTAAAGTCACTCGTAACAAAAACAACCAACAAATAACTTCATTGCAAAAGGAAATTGAGAATCTGAAGAGTCAGGTAAAAGGGAAAATGCCGATGATCAATGAGGAAAATGTTGTATCAAAGGTTCACTCTGGTAATAAATATGCTTTATCTGTGACATATGTCCCCCCTCACCTAAGGAACAACAAACTTGCCATTCAAACATATTTCTCATCCCTTAAGGATTGCTTAGAATGCCTGCGTGAGATTGTTGAAGAGGATAAGCTAGAGAAACCTCATGATAATGCAATTGGACATGCATGCTTATATGCCAAACGATCTCAAGAAATCTTAGAATGTTTGATCACAATATGCCCAAAGACATTAGGTGAGAGAGTTAACCCTTTGATTCCATGCTCAATGCCTAAGGCCAAACACGATATACACTCAATTCCCAATGGTTTGAATGTGAGGAGTAGTGTACCATTGAGTAGTTCAGATTCTAGATCTGTCAATACTAGGAAAGAGAACTCAAATGTGCCTTCTAGGAGTACTAATCTCAGTACATCTAGCTTTAAGAAAGTGAACCATAGTGCACCTGCATGTAGTTCAGATCCTAGCACATCTAAACAGGTGGTGCAAAGAGTAGTAAAACAAACTAATGTTCCCATTCACTCTACAGGAGTAATCAGTGACACTAAAGGGAGCAGGTCAAAGTCTCAAGACAATACAAGGAATGATAGGACCTCTCAAGCTATGAATGTGCACTGGAAGAGAGTAGAAGAACAATCTAGGAACCTTAAGTTTGAATCGAATAAAACGAATCGTGTTGATTCTAGTATTAGCCATAGGCGTACTGTAATTAATTCGAATTCTGATACTATTTGCAAACCTTGTACTGATGATTGCTTGAATTCTGTTTCTAATCTTGGATGTGATGTTAATGTTCTGCCTAATGATGTTAATTGCCTAGTTAATCTTGTTAATGCTAAAATTCATGCTAAAAAGGCTAATAGGCAAAAGCGAAAGAGAGTTAGAAAACAATGGAAACCCACAGGAAGAACATTCAGCAAAATAGGCTTTTATTGGATACCTGTTGGTCATAAGACTAATCAGATAATGCCCACTAGAAAATGGATGCCTACTGGTAGAACTATTCCCTTAAGAAGTGGTCACACTGTAAATAGGGCTAATATAGACACTAGTATTGCATCTATTCACAATGATTCCATTACCTCACTGTCTGATATGAATGCTTCAATTTCTGATGTGGGTGGTCCAACTGTTGCTACTAACCAAATGGAACCCATTCTTGCATGGGGATCCCAATTATCCAGTTATCCATTCTTGTCTGTGTTCAACTGCAGATCGTTCAAATCGTTCTGTGGTACCTGGACTCAGGCTGTTCCAAGCATATGACTGGAGACCGGTCACGGCTCATGAACTTCGTGAGCAAATTCATCGGGACTGTTAGATTTGGTAATGATCATTTTGGTGCTATTATGGGTTATGGAGATTATGTTGTTGGTGATAGTGTCATCTCCAGAGTGTATTATGTGGAAGGTTTAGGTCATAATCTGTTCTCTGTTGGTCAATTCTGTGACTCTGATCTAGAAGTAGCCTTCAGAAAACATACCTGCTTTGTTAGAGATCTTAATGGTAAGGAACTGTTGAAAGGAACTCGTGGCTCAAACCTTTACACCATCTCTATCGATGACATAATGAGAGCCTCACCAATCTGCTTGTTATCTAAGGCTTCAAAAACAAAGTCATGGTTATGGCATCGTCGTCTCAATCACTTGAACTTCGGCACCATCAACGATCTTTCCAGAAAGGACTTAGTTGTAGGGTTACCTAGACTAAAGTATGAAAAGGATCATCTTTGTTCAGCATGTCAATTGGGAAAAAGCAAGAAGTATGCCCATAAACCCAAACCTACTAACTCTGTCACAGAAGTTCTTCATATGATTCATATGGATTTATGTGGACCAATGAGGGTGCAAAATATCTTTGGGAAGAAATATGTGTTAGTTGTGGTTGATGACTATTCCAGATTCACCTGGGTCAAGTTCTTAAGGACAAAGGATGAAACTCCTGATATCATCATCAAACTCATCAAACAGCTGCAGGTTAGACTAAACAAAACTGTCAGAATTATCAGAACAGACAATGGAACTGAGTTTGTCAACAAACAACTTAGTGAATTCTATGAAAGCGTTGGAATCAGCCATCAAAGAAGTGTTCCACGAACCCCTCAACAGAACGGTGTAGTTGAAAGACGAAATCGTACTCTTGTTGAAGCTGCTAGAACAATGCTGATTTACTCAAAGGTTCCAATGTTTCTCTGGGCTGAAGCAATTGCCACTGCATGTTACACACAAAATCGTTCCCTGATTCACACCATTCATGGAAAAACTCCATATGAACTTGTCCACAACAGGAAACCCAATCTATCTTTCCTTCGTGTGTTTGGTGCCGTGTGCTATCCAACTAATGAGGGTCAAGACTTGGGCAAACTTAGAGCTAAAGCTGACATTGGAGTATTTGTAGGATATGCACCAAACAAAAAGGGATACCGAATCTACAACAAAAGAACCCGAAATATCATGGAAACAATTCACGTTACGTTTGATGAGCTGACCGGTCAAATGGCTCCTGGACACTCCAGCTCAGGACCCGCACTTCAAAACAGTCCTATTGGTTCATCCCTTGTTCCAAACTCCTCTCAAGAAACACCATATGTACCTCCATCTGAAGATGATGTAAAGAAATTGTTTGATCCAATGTTTGATGAACTGTATGAGTCTACTACTAATGAGGTGCTGATCCCTACTACAGAGGATGCTCATATTCCAGTGAATGAAGTCAATCCATCAGTTTCAACATCTGTAAGTCAAGAAGCACCTGCTGCTGATCCTTCAGTCTCATCAACAAATCATCATTCTTCAAATGTACATCATGGAAATGTTTCTGGCATCAATGATGAAGTTAATCCCTTTGCGACTCCTGAAGATGCTCCATTTGAAAACATATTTGCTACTCCTGAATCATCATCAGAACCATCTTCTTCAGGAGACATCGACTCAGCTACTTCAGTTCCTCAACAAATGCCACATGAACATCTCAGAAAATGGACTCACGATCATCCATTAGACAACATCATTGGAAATCCCTCTCGTCCTGTATCAACCCGGAAGCAACTCGCAACCGATGCCTTATGGTGCTTCTTCAACTCCATACTATCTAAGATCGAACCAAAAGATGTTAAAACTGCTATGAATGAAGATAGCTGGTTCAATGCTATGCAAGATGAAATTCATGAGTTTGATCGTCTTGATGTATGGGAGTTAGTACCTGCTCCAGACTGTGCTATGATTATAGCCCTAAAATGGATCTTCAAAGTAAAACTTGATGAGCATGGTGATGTGTTGAAGAACAAGGCTCGATTAGTTGCTAAAGGATATCGTCAAGAGGAGGGTATAGACTTTGAAGAATCTTTTGCTCCAGTTGCTCGAATCGAGGCAATCAGAATCTTTTTGGCTAATGCTGCTAGTAAGAACATGGTGGTATATCAGATGGATGTAAAGACGGCATTTCTGAATGGAGATCTTAAGGAAGTTGTCTACGTCAGCCAACCTGAAGGATTCGTGAACCAAGAGCATCCTACTCACGTTTATCGTTTGAAGAAGGCTCTTTACGGTTTAAAGCAAGCTCCAAGGGCATGGTATGATACACTGTCAAAGTTTCTTCTATCAACCGGATTCATCAAAGGAGCAGTTGATCCTACATTGTTCACCAGGAAGTCAGGCAAACATTTGATTCATGTTCAAATTTATGTTGATGATATTATCTTTGCCTCGACTGACCCAATGGAATGTGATCGTTTTTCAAATGAAATGAGTTCAAAGTTTCAAATGTCAATGATGGGACAAATGTCATTTTTCTTGGGATTACAAATTTCTCAAAGTCCCGGAGGCATTTTCATAAATCAATCTAAATATGCAACAGAGATTTTAAAGAAATTTGGATTTGATTCAAGTGACCCTGTTGACACCCCCATGATTGACCGAACCAAACTAGATGAGGACCTCTCAGGGATCATGATTGACCAAACGAAATATAGGAGTATGATTGGATCCCTGATGTATCTCACTGCTAGTAGACCAGACATCTTGTTCTCTGTGTGCATGTGTGCGAGATACCAGGCTAAGCCTACTAAAAAGCACCTTGAAGCAGTTAAACGGGTCTTTCGGTATCTCTAAGGAACCATCAATATGGGACTATGGTACCCGAAGGACACCGGTATGTCACTAACGGCCTATGTAGATGCTGATCATGCAGGTTGTCAAGATACACGTCGAAGTACGTCTGGAGGTGCTCAGTTTTTAGGTGATAAGCTTGTGAGCTGGTCTTCAAAGAAGCAAATGAGTACTTCTATTTCCTCTACAGAGGCTGAATACATAGCCATGTCATCTTGTTGTGCTCAAATCTTATGGATGAGATCTCAATTATCTGACTATGGCTTTGAATTCAACAAAATCCCTCTGTACTGTGATAATAAAAGTGCTATTGCTCTATCATGCAACAACGTTCAACACTCAAGAGCAAAGCATATCGACATTCGACATCATTTCATCAGGGAACAAGTGGAAAAAGGTGTGGTGGAACTATATTTTGTGAGGTCTGAATATCAGTTAGCGGACATCTTCACCAAAGCTCTTCCAAGAGAACGTTTTGAGTTTATTCTTCCACGTCTTGGTTTGAAAAGCCTTCAACCAGAAACTCTCAAACGCCTTCAGGAGGAAGACGAAGAGTAAAGGTCTTTCTTCATCTATCTCTTGTAAATATTTATTTGAAAAACAAAATACAAAATTATAAAACTTTCAAAATCCATAAAAATCTGAAAAATTCGAAAAATCTTCAAAAAATATTGTCATTTTTGTCATGTTTCTTTCCGGTTCGATAATATCTACGGTCTTTGTGTTGTCATTCAAAGAATGACACGGGACTTTAGATGTTGTTCGAATTCTTTAAAAAAAAAAAAAAAAAAAAAAAAAAAAAAAAAAAAATTATTTTTTGGGAGAAAGAGAAATGGTTTGTTGTCATCTTCAGGCAATAACCCGGTTTTAAAGAAAGAACAGAGCCATGTTTTACCATGTTTTCAAATCCTATGCTCTGATTCTATAAACTCCTATCTGCTGAAAACTAAATGCTTTGAAAAATAACTCAATCTCTATTTTTGATAATCATCAGGACTTATTTGTCAAAATCTCTATCACTCAATCAACAACCTACGTCATTGATTGAGGGGGAGAATGATTTCAATTAAATTAAAAAGTTATTTGGCATTAAATTGTTTTCAAAAGATATACATGCATGGTTTTATAAATGGAGTTTAAAGTCTTAAAATCCGATCCTTATCAGTTCAAACGCTTTCACAATCAAGTCACAATTCTCCCTAAAAGCTTTCAAAATCAATTTAAATCTATACGAGATCACAAATCTCAAATGATTTGATAATTGTGATCGGGGGAGAATGTGTGATTTAAATTAGATTTAAACTGATATTAAGGTAAATGGTTTCACATGAATGAACATGCTGTCCCTCCCACATGTGACAAACGATTTCAATTTTTCAATGCACATGTTGAGGGGGAGCACCTATCTTAAACCTATGATTTGAAACGTGATCATTTATCCCAATGTGCAGGTTCCCTCTAGTATGTGCAAAACTCTTTTCAAACCTCAAGGCACATATTGAGGGGGAGCAAAATTCATGGAAACCTCATCCTTCCCGGAAATGTTATACCCACTTGATCTGTTGAGGGAAGTGATGTTGATATCTTTTAGAAAATTGTAATCAAAGAAGTTAATTCTTTCTCTTGCCTCCATGTGCTTAACATTTCTCAAATACTTGATGCACATGTTGAGGGGGAGTTCTCGTTCTAAAAATATCAAAAACAATTCAGGTACAAAATGCTTTGATAATATATCACAAGTATCTGAATTGATTTTCAAATGGTTTTCAATTGGATCCAATGGCAGATGAACAATACCAAATTGACCGACCAACTTTACTTTATGTACGGTGATATAAGGATGATAAGGTTAGGTATTGGTTCCCATGATCCGCCAGAACCGGAGGGATCTACCCAGGGACAATCCACTAGTTAGTGTAGAAGTCCTTAGGTATGATGATAAAAGGAGAAAAGTGAGATATGGGAAGAGTGCAGACTAAGACTGAGCTAGTACTGGAATAAACCCAACAAGGTAATAGCTATGAAGTCTCGGTAAGCACTGAAGGGGTTGAAGAATTAAAAAGAATTGAATGAAAATAGGGTGAAAACAAATAGCCCTCCATTAATTCAACCTTAGGGCAGAAACCGGGTTCACTTCATATGCTACTGATGGTAACATCGGTATTGAAGACAAGACGTCATGGACCCAGTGACGCACTGCACTTCAACTTTCCAAACCACTCAAGTTCCTCTTAAAAGGGCTTGTTTCATTCTCACGGGGAACCGACATTATCTATCGACTTTCTCTTAGAGATGGTTGATATTGAAGAAGGAGACCCTCTCCCTAGTCTCCGTTATAGGATCCAAATATGCACAAATTGAGTCTAGAGCCACGAGATCATCAATAAATCTCATTAGGACACTTTCAATGAAGACTCTCTGTTTCACACAATGTGGAAAGAGAGATTATATCTTGAGTCCTACGCATTATCCTTGTGGTATTGCCAGAACATCTGAGTGATGTGTTTACATATTTACAATGAAGATGGAAAGCCTTCTGGAGCCAACATCAAACAAGCTCCTGGTAGGTGGCATGTGAGATCTATTATATAGATCAACCATGTGACAACTGAACAGAAACAATGGGGCGATTCAATCTCTTGAATCAATCCTGGTTCAGGTTATGGATTGACGGATGCCTTTGAAAAACCGGTCATTGTGCTTAATAAACTCTTTTCTTTAGCACATCGACTGTGTACTCATTTTTCAAACCAAAAGGTATTTTTATGATTGATAATTGATTTTCAATAAAACCTTCGTTGTATTGCAAAAACAATTTCTATTGAGCAATACACGATAGTTTTTCAAATCTCTTTTCTTCAATCAGTGGACTTAAAAATTCGCTGGTTCACTCACTCCGTGTTGTCTTCTTTGAGACGTTCCGGTTTGAGAACAGCTAGAACAGCTGCGAAACCCTGTCAAGGAGATTCTTAGGAATCCTACCTGATCACAGGCAGTACTTGTACTGATCAACGGGGAACCGTGGGCCGTGTACCTCAATTCAACGAAAGTGATCAAAGACACTTTCGTGCGATTTGTTGCTAACTGTTGTATGCAGGTACGCCCGACGTTTGCAGCTGATCAGAATGAAGCGGTCAATCCATAGCCGCATGCTCACTTAACACATTCATCTCAAAAGAAATCATGATTAGTGCATCAATGACTCTGATATTTTCACACCAAGCTTCTGCTACGCTGCTGCCAATATCGTGATTCAACAAATGCTTCCGCTACTCTGATGAGAAGATATCATGATCCAGAATGTGAGCATGTCGGTCCCAAAGTCACAACACCACAATGGATGTCTCAGAGATTTTTGATAGCTGATGATCTCCAAAGATGGCTCAAACGTATCATCACGTGGATCAGTAAAAGACCTCCACTTGGAATAACCAAACATGCATTGTGAAGAATCAATGACTACGAGCCTAGGAGCAAAGGACTACATCAAGAATGCAAGATCAATTGTTAAATGTTATATTTATTTGTATTCTATGTAATTTTGGTACATTATTGAGGTGACCTCCCTTAGGGGGAGATTGTTAGGAATTAGAAATTCCCAGTATTAAAGAGTCGGTCACCTCAAGTATATGTAATCGTTAGAAAGCTCGTAGTCGTAGTTCTTTTAAGTTAAGTAGTAATTTAGTTAAGTAACACCGTGGAGGACGGACGGGTCTTTACCCACTGTATGCCTGATCCACAGCCCAAAGTGTGGCGATTTGTGTAAGACTATAAATACTCTCTACCTCCCAAGGTAGAGAGTTGGAGCTCATAATAATATCTTTCACTTTCTCTCACTAAGTTCCCTAAACCTCTAACTTTCTCTCTCTAGAATTCCATCTTATTCGCCACCTTGTGTTATGGTTTGATGTGTATGTGAAAAGTTATATCTTACAACAACAACAACAACAACTCCATCAACAACAACAATTTTATCAACAACTACAACAACAACAACAACAACTTCAACAACAATTTCCTCAATGAGCAATTCAACCACAAATGATTCAACCACCACCTAGTCTTCAAGTACAACCTTACACCAACTTTAACAATCAACATCCATCCGGGAATACTGTTAGGTCACCATATTAGTAGCACAAGCATCAATATGTAGAAATAGAGAATAGAAGAGATCGGATGAACACTAACACACACACACGTTATGCATAGAAGAAAGGTTTAAGCTTAGGTGAAATATGAAAGTGAACAACCAACCCTCAAGTGAGGGTTATTACAAGGTATTTATAGGAGAGGGAGCTAGGGCAACACTCCTAGTCCCTTCCTTTCTCTTATGGACTTGGGCCTAGGCTTATGGGCCTTCTACATAAGCCTAAGCATAATTACTAACATAAAGGTCATATTAAGCTAACTGTTACATATGAATCACTAACACTTGAATAAGGTTTAGGAGTGATTCCAACAATCTCCCCCTAAGTGTTAGTGATGAATGAATGAGTGATAAACGTTGTAGGTGCTGATGTAATAGTAGCTTTGACGTCTTCTGACATTCTTCTTTCTTGTGAGAAGAAGTGTCTTGATTTGAACAATCTCCCCAGTGTAGAGAAATTGTTTCTTTTGAAGTAATCTGCTTTGACGTCTTCATTTTCTTTGTTCTTTAGTTCTTTGTTCTTTGTTCTTTGAAAGTGATAGTATGTTGTGGTAATCTGCATCAGGTCTGCTTCGCTGCTCCAGTGTCTCCACGTCTTTCTCCAACATGCTCACACGCTCTTTAACGTTGGATTATAGTTGATGAAGTTCTTTAAGTCTTTAAACTTTGTAGATTTTTTGTAGACGAAGAATCATTCTGACTTTGTGTTGCCTTTGATTATGAGAGAACTTTCATAAGTGATGTTGTTGGTATGAGCATGTGGAGAATCTGCACGATCAGCCCGCTCCAGAGCTTCCATAAGAAGTAAACATAGAAAAGGTTAGTAATAAGCGGATTCCGGCACTTACAAGTTTGAACTTCGAGAGTGTTAACAGCATAGTGTGAAAACACAACTCTAATTCTCACAAAGGCCGTTCCTGAACCGGAGTCCCACAAGTGAGATAACGCGATGTACCGAAGTACACCTACGATTCAGATGAGTCGCTGAGGTACACCGAAGCATCACCTCACGATTGTAGACCGTTTGAGACCACTAAGCGTAATCCACGGGGAGTTACCGAAGCGACCTGCTGTCAGGGCTGTTTGATGTTGACCCTGGCAGGAGTTTCCATTCAATCACTGAGGATCACATATGTAAACCTCTCATAAATGTTCTCGACAGATTGCTGAGATCTGTGTAGGACTCGATAACGTACCACTGTTGTTCTTATTGTTGAACAACAAGTGATGAAAAGTCAAGTGTACCTAAGAGATCTTTTGATGAATCTTGTGGCTCTAGACTCAATAGTGTGTTTTGGTTTTCCTGAGCGGAGACTAGGGAGAGGGTCTCCTTCTTCAATACCAGCAATCTCTAAGAGAAAGCCAATAGTTTACGTAGGGTTCCCTGTGAAAATGAAACAAGCTTCTTTAAGGAGAAACTTGAGTGGCTAAGAAGGTTTAGTGCATGCGTCACTGGGTCCATGACGACTTTTAATCTTCAATACCGGCGTCATCAAGTGACAACCAGTAGCATATGAATTGAACCCGGTGTCTGCCCTAAGTTGAATAATCTGGAGGGCTATTTCTTTTTACCCTTTTCTTTGCTTTTCTTTTTAATTCTTCAACTCCTTCTTTCTCCGATTCTCATTTTCTCCTTTTTAGAATCATACCTAAGGACTTCTAAGTACTAACTATTTGTGTTGTCCTTGGGTAGATCCCTCCGGCTCTGGCGGATCATAGGACGGTTATTCCTAACCTTAGTCACCTTATAACTCCATTGCCATAAAACCATTTTCATGAAAATCTCTTGAAGTGTTTGTAAATGAAAAACATGTTTGAACACTTCAAGAGTTTTAGATTTTCAGAAATACTCCCCCTCAACATGTGCTTAAGAGTTTTGACAGAAATCTGCACAGTGAGAAAAGAGCGCGCACTTTTTGAATTGATCGACTCGAGATAGACAATTCCCCGAGGGACGCGGTTACGTTGCATAGTTAAAGAGTTACATTGTCAGCTTTTAGGTGACAACTAGCTCTAATAACTACCTTGAAGGTGTGGACAAACCTCAAAAGATTGTCAAACCCGTCAAAGTTCATGTCTATCAAGAGCTTCTCGAATAGGTACAATTTACTTGGATAGGTCTTTGGAAGACAAATCTTTTCCATGTATGACTGTTCAGATCCCGTCAATTCATGGGTTAAGTCTTTTCACACGACGATTCAAGTAGCAAAGCAACATATTTCTTATCACAATAATTTTCTCCCCCTAAAAAATGGCATATAAATGTTATTTTTTATAACGTTTTGATAATAAATATGACCATTGTGAGTTTTGTGGGAAGATTATCACGAAGAACAAGTTGTTTGAACAAAGATTTTAGCAAATACTCCCCCTCGACAAGTAATACTAACTTTTGAGGTTTTGAAAAACGTAAGGGGAAGTACTTGTTCTTTTAAGCAAAACCTTTAAAAGTGAAAGGTTTGATAGGTTTTACTCAAAAGTAAGAAGCTTTCGCTCCTTTTATATGGATTGTGGCACTGAAGCGTACCACAGGGTCCTTTCATTACAAGAACGGGTTGTACACTGTTATGTGTGCACAAGCCATAGACAATATAAAATCACACATCCAAAATAATATGAAATAGAAGCAGTTTAAGGGGTACTAGGTAGTCCAGTAATATCACCAGGAATGCGAACAGGGCGTTGATAGCCGGTGAGAGTAATCCTGGGACGACCACCTACAAAGCTCTCTAGTGTTCTGAACTGGTCCCTTCTTGTCACACCCCCAAAATATCGCAGCGGAACGATAGTGTCATTGGGTATGACGTCATAGCACAAAGTATGGATACAGAAAACGACCTCTATAATGAGACATTTTGAAAAGTTTACCATTCGATAAATAAGTTAATGTTTACATCACAAGAAATCACAAGGTTTGATAATACATAAAAAATTTACAAAACGTTTCGAATGGTAATTGTTAAAAGCACAAGACTCCAATGTATGCCATGCGACCCAAAAGCTCCATGAAGTGCTATCACATTAAGACCTGAGATAAACATGCTAAAAAGTGTCAACACAATGGTTGGTGAGTTCATAAGTTTGTAATTACATGATCTAAAATACTTTGAGAAATGTTCACACAGCAAAGGCATTGTAAATCCACTCAGTTCCAAGTTCCGCCCATACAAAACTTGCAACCTGTGTGTTCACAACCCATTGCCAAAATATAGTATGTCAATCATGTATGCATATATCATAGTAGTTAAAAGTATAAATGTCACCACAAGGGTCTTCCAACAACTCGTGTTGGGATGTTCCTCCAACGCTCACGTTGGGATGTATCCATAAAAATGGCCTTCCAACATATAAATGCCGGGATGTTCCTCCAACGACTCACGTTGGGCTGTATCCAAATTAATGGCCTTCCAACATATAAATATTGGGATGTTTGTTTAAGTCTAATCACTACACGCACCAAGTCTAGAGTATAAGTAATGTTGTTTGGCAATAGAATTTAAATGTTTTGATAAATAAGCATGTATCTCGCCCCAAATAGTTTATAAGAATTTAAACGAGTAAAAGCGGGGTATGAACTCACCTGGTGTGATTAATATGCTAACAAAATGATGTGCACGAAAATGAGGCTCGGAAACTATCCGCGACCTAAAATGAATGTTATGAATTGAGTTATGATGTGTAATGAGTTATGGTGTTATGATATGCATGCATTTCGTATGTTATTTATACCATTTGTGAGTTTTGAAAATAATACTTATCGTCGAAAAATACTCTTTTGACTTCTTGACCAATCTTAAATTACTTTACAAGTATTTACGTCAAAAGGTCATCCTACAATGGTTTCGTAATGATTTATAGTGAAATTTTCACTTTTCGTCGTAAAACAATATCGTCGGAAATTTCATGAAAGTGACAAAAATGGCTTTGAAAGACTAGTCGTAAAATAGTGTACGTCGATCGTTAGGCAACGAACTCGACGGTTTTGGAAAGTTTGTATCAAAATCTAAAAGTTTCAGTTCATGAGTTTTCGTCATAGAGGTCTCGATCATAAAGATAATAAGGGTTAAAGATGGTGATTTTGTCTAATTGTTGTGTAAAAAGTGAGTTTCGGCCAAGTTTAGACATCCATAAATAATTTATTACAACTCCGCTATACAAACGGTTGGTTGTTTTGAAAAATATGCTCGGTGATCTTGATTTTATTAGAAGACAATTCGTTCCAAAAAGTTCTACATCATGGTTAAAAACAGCCCTCAACATGGACGTTTCAGCTACCGTAACACTTGTCTCGTAAAA
>BPTQ01000002.1:93476146-93574789 GCA_019973895.1 Chrysanthemum seticuspe | reverse complement strand
TTTCTTCATTGAGCAAGCCATAGTGGCTATGGACAGCTTGTAAGTGTGGTTTCTGTTTTTGTTCATTCTATTTACTGTTTGATCTGCTTAATAGTGATGTTTGTGTGTTTTTGATCTGTGGTTCATGAGTATTTAGATTAATCTAGTCAAAACTTGCTCATTAGTTCTAATTCAGTAGCTATAACTAGTGTTTGGCATAGCTGTTATGTCTGTGGTTATAGCTTATAGATCATTGGTTAGTAGTTGTTATATGTTTAGTTAGTGTTTTGAGATCATTTGAGGTCATTTAGTTTAGCAGTCACTCTTTAAAAGTCAAGAATAATTTGGATCTGCTCTAAATCTGAATCTGTCTAAATCAGTAGGTGTCATAACTTGGTAATTGGTTTGAATTTGTTGGATCTAGCCTTTAGTCATCATATTTAGTGTTATAACATCATTATTTGGTCATTAGATTGGATCAAAACTGGATTTGGTCAAAGTTTGAGTTTATCTTCAAAAGTCAAAATAGTTGTTAAAGGCAGTTTTCATCAAAACTTTGTGATTCATTTTCTGTTTCACAACTGAGATTTAGAGTTTGAAATTTTGGACATTAAAAATCTAGCTGGTCTTGTTTTGATAAAAGCTTTTGGTGAAATCTGAATTGGTCAGTTTAAGCTTCAAATAAGCTTAAACTTCAGCTACTAAGTGCCCTGCTCACACATAAGTGTGAAGCAGGCAGTTTTGTAATTGGTGAATCGGCTTCAAAACAAAGAGTTAAGGTCTGAATTTTGGTACAATCAGATTTGGCCAGGTAGTCTATAAGACTGCTTATTTGGTTTTTAGCTTGAGCTTTTCTATAAGCCTGTGCATAAGCTGGAACAGTGGGGGTAAACCACTGTTTGGATCAAACAAGCAGTAGCTTATTCTCTTGATTCTGAGCCTTAAGCTTGTTAGGAGTAGGTTAGATTAGTTGCTTGTAGCTTAATTTGGTAGACTTTAACTGTGGTTACTGTTTGGTTAGCTTTAGAGCTTATTAGCTTATTTTTGTAGCTTATTACCTTTAGCAGTTTCACTATAGCTCATTAATCTTACACATAACCTGTTGTTTTTCCATTTTTCATAGATTCTATATATCATTTTAGAATTTTCCTGAAAGTTTCATAATTTTTGGTCTTCATTTGCTATTTTTCTCAATTTAACTAGATTTTAATCACTTTTTAATAGCCTTTTATTGAAAATAATTGAGAAAAAGTCCTAAAAAATAATTTTTCAATTTTAATAGTTTAAGAAAAATACAAAAAGCATAAAAAAGATTTTTCCTTATTTTTCTCTTTGATTTTTATAATTTTAGAATTTAAATTAGAATTAAATAGTTTAAATTAGTTTTTTAATTTTTAATAAATCAAGAAAAATCCAAAAAAATTAGTTTTAATTCTAAAATAGTTTACTTATCATATTTTTAGAGTAAAAGTTAATTTAGGCATTTTTAGGACATCGTTTAGACGTAGTTGCATTTTAGTCGCGTTTTATTAATTACGTATTAATTTAGATCGCGTTTAGGATTTCCCGTAGTTAGATTTCCATAATTACTTTCCCATCCCCGTAGTTTCTATAATCAAAATCTATAACCCAATTCATCAAGCATAATATCCAAACTTAAAACGACGTTGGCAATTCACGCCTCGTTGGGAAAACGATTCGGGTTGACTAATCCGTACTACACGATCACACACGGGATTGATTTACTATTCTTTTTCCTAAGAGAATTTGAATCATTCTTCGTGAGTATTTTTGATATTGATATTAAGGATTTATCCCCACACATAACCCTTAACCCCTCAATCAAATTTTGGCGCCGCTGCCGGGGAGGTTGTGTCACGACAATATCGTTTGAAGTTTGTCGATTAGTGACTTGAGAACCTTCATTCGTGAAGTTATTTTTCTATAAAAATAAAAAGTAAAAAATATTTTCCTTTTCTTTTATATCTATATCAGATTAAAAATTACAAAAAGATTTTCTCTTTGTTTTTGATAATAAATAGAAGCCATCAATTATATAACATTCTCAACGGAGGTGTTATCATTATAAGTTCCCGAACAAAAGATTTAAAACTTGCCTTTGTGTCGCTTGTGGATTTATTAATCTCTATCAGATAAACAAACTGTGTGGTGGGTACAAGGACGGTCTGACATTAAATTGCGACTGTAAAGAAGCGGGTTTTTAATAAGCTTCGCGCTGACCTACTAAGCTTCTCCGCTCGCTTGTGCGTTTGTCTTGTAGAGGTGATTTATTCACTCGGGATTATTGGTTTAAGTTCACTGTGTTTTCGAATATCGGTTTCTTTTAATTGATTGGTTTTAAGTGCATGCGCACTCGCTCTCGATCTAGACGACTTCATAATCAGAATCAGAACGTACCCGAGTTACGTACTATGGCTGCTGCTAACGTTCCACCACACCCTGGTCCAAATCCGCCTCCCGTTAATCAAAATGTAGCTCCCGATCTCCGAACAATGGAGGAGTTATGTCAACCTACCATGTACGGGAGGGGTGGACCCATTGCACCGACAAATATCCAAGCTACCGATTTTAGCTTGAAACATCACATGATTGAACAAGTAAAAAACAGTTGCCAATTTCACGGTTTACCCGATGATGATGCAAACAAGCATCTTGATAAGTTTCTAACGGTTACTCAGAGTATGAAACAAAATGGGGTCTCCGATGACGCCCTTCGTCTCTATCTTTTCCCATACTCTTTGACTCATCATGCCACATCTTGGTTTGATCGACTCCCGAAGAATTCGATTCATACCTTCGAGGAGATGGTTTCGAAGTTTCTGGCAAAGTACTTTCCACCATCGATGGTGACGAAGTTGAGGAACGATATCAGTAATTTCCGACAATATCCCGATGAATCTTTGTTTGAAGCTTGGGAACGATACAAGCTTGCTATTGATCGATGTCCGAATCATAATATGTTGCTTGTCACCCAAATCGATACGTTCTACAATGGTTTGACGTTGAGACATCGTGATACCATCAATGCTGCTGCCGGTGGAACTTTCATGAAAAGACGTCCCGAGGAATGCTACGATCTTATTGAGAACATGACCGCCCATCATAATTATTGGGATTCTTCTGCTGAAAGGAGTGAATCATCTAGATCCATTTCAACTTCTTCTCCCGATACGGCTCTTCATAAGAAAGTTGATGATTTGAACACGGCTATGTTGAAAATGTATCAAATGCATCTGTCTAGTCAAAACCCACAAGTGAAAGCGGTGAACCCGACTTGTGAGACTTGTGGAGGTCCACATCCTTATTCTGAGTGCCCAGCCTCCGGTGGCTTCGCACATGAGAATGTTTATGCTGCTACAGGAAACTATAATCAACCACAAGGAGATCGAAATCTTCTGAGCTACCGTTCAAACAACTATCTCGGACCTCCCGGTTTCAACCAACCTCAACAACAAAACCATAATCAAAACCGTTTCAATGGTAACAACAACCAAAACAGAGGAGTTAACCATGGAAATCAACATTATCAAGCTCCTCCACCTCAACAATACCAACCACCACCTCCTCAACAACATTACCAACAACCTTCTAATCATGTTGCTCCGAACAACGAGTTCTTATCTTACATGAAGAGCTCCGACCATACCATCAAGAGTTTACAGAATCAAATCAACGGCATGAGGTCGGATTTCAAGAAGGAAATTGAAGCTACGAGTAATAAACAGATGACTGAAATCAGGAACATGATGGCTAGTTTCTTTCAGGCCAATCAACCGTCTACTTCTTTTCAACCCTCGGGTTCCGGTTCTCTTCCGAGTAATACCGTTCCTAACCCGAGAGGTGACATGAAAGCTATCACTACCCGAAGTGGTGTTGCTTATGATGGACCTACGGTTCCTACCACTCATTCTTCTTCTTCTCGTGTGGTAGACCGTGAGACCGGGGTGACAAAGGACTCGGTGCTTCCTACTGATAAGGGGAGTACTGTGAATGTCCAACCCACGGTTGTCCAAGATTCCGAGCCCGAAAATGCTCCCGTTAATGTGAAGAAAGCTAATCCAAAGCCGTCTATCCCATATCCGTCTCGTCTTAAAGATCAAACTCTTCGTGAGAAGTCTAATCATCAGATGGAAACATTTTTCCAAATCTTCAAAGACTTGAATGTGGAGATCAGTTTTGCGGATGCCCTTCTTTTGATGCCCAAACTTGCTTCTACGTTAAAAGGATTGCTCACGAACAAGGAGAAACTATATGAACTTGCTACGACATCTCTGAATGAGAATTGTTCGGCGGTTATCCTCAAGAAACTTCCCGTTAAGTTAGGTGACCCCGGCAAATTCCTCATTCCATGTGATTTTCAAGGAATTGTTCAATGCTCCGCCTTGGCCGATCTTGGCGCGAGTATCAATTTGATGCCAAAATCTATCTACGAAAAGCTTTCATTACCCCCACTTACCCCAACGTGTATGACTCTCGAGCTAGCCGACCGTACGACTACGAAACCAAAGGGTATAGCCGAGGATGTCTTTGTCAAAGTGGGGGAGTTCGATTTTCCCGCTGATTTCGTTGTAGTCGATTTTGATGCCGATCCTCGAGTACCCTTAATTCTCGGAAGAAGTTTCTTAAGAACGGGACATGCGTTGATTGATGTCTATGGAGGAGAGATCACTTTACGAGTAGGAAAAGAAGCCGTCACATTTAATATTGATCAAACGATGAGGTACTCCTCAAATTTCGACGATGCTTCCATCAATCGAATCGACGTTATCGATGTTTCTTGTGAGGAGTACGCTCAAGAAGTTCTCGGTTTTGCTAACAATTCCACTTCTTCTGATTCACTTTCTGAACCAATCATTGCCGACTCTTCCCCTTCTCTCACTCCGTTTGAGGGAGGTGATTTCCTTTTGGAAGAGATCGATGAGTTTCTTGCTATTGATGAATCGATTCCACCGGGAATTGATGATGGAGTTTATGATTCGGAGGGAGATATTCTTTATCTTGAACAATTGTTGAACGAAGATCCATTACCGTCACTCCCTCCGAAAGAGATTACAATTGAAGAGATTAAAGAAGTACAAACGTCTAACGAAAAACCTTTAGAGCCCGAGCTCAAGGACTTACCTCCTCATCTTGAATACGCTTTTCTTGAAGAACCGAACAAATTTCCCGTTATCATTGCTAAAAACTTGAAAGATGAGGAGAAAACCGCACTTCTTGATATTCTTCGTAAACATAAGAGTGCCATCGCTTGGCAAATTTCTGATATAAAAGGAATCAATCCTCGTTTCTGTACCCACAAAATTCTTATGGAAGACGATTGTAAACCCGTTATTCAACAACAACGTCGGGTTAATCCGAAAATTCATGACGTTATCAAAAAGGAAGTTCTGAAACTCCTTGATGCCGGAATCATTTATCCAATCTCCGATAGCTCATGGGTTAGCCCCGTCCATTGTGTCCCGAAGAAGGGAGGGATGACCGTCGTCACTAATGAAGATAACGAGTTGATTTCCACACGCCTCGTTACCGGATGGAGGGTGTGTATTGATTACCGAAAGTTGAATGATGCTACACGAAAGGATCATTTCCCGCTACCTTTTATGGATCAGATGCTCGAACGTTTAGCGGGGAATGAGTTCTATTGCTTTCTCGATGGTTTTTCCGGTTACTTCCAAATTCCGATTGATCCCCAGGATCAAGAGAAAACGACTTTCACGTGCCCTTATGGAACTTTTGCTTATCGACGTATGCCATTTGGTTTATGCAATGCTCCCGGTACGTTCCAAAGGTGCATGATGGCTATATTTCATGATATGATCGAAAAGTCTATGGAAGTTTTCATGGACGATTTCTCGGTTTATGGAGATTCTTTCACTTCTTGCCTCTCTCATCTAGACCACATGCTCAAAAGGTGTGAAGACACCAATTTGGTCTTGAATTGGGAGAAGTGTCATTTCATGGTTCGAGAGGGCATTGTCCTCGGCCATAAGATTTCGAAATCTGGGATTGAGGTCGACCGAGCTAAAGTCGACGTTATAGCTAAACTCCCTCATCCCACTACCGTCAAAGGTATTCGGAGTTTTTTGGGTCATGCCGGTTTCTATCGCCGTTTCATCCAAGATTTCTCTAAGATAGCCCGCCCTCTGACCCATCTCCTTGAAAAGGACTCTCCGTTTATCTTCACCGACGAATGCATTGAGGCATTTAATTTTCTTAAGAAGAAACTGACTGAGGCACCGATTTTAGTTGCCCCCGACTGGGATTTGCCCTTTGAGCTCATGTGTGATGCTAGTGATTACGCAATTGGGGCAGTCTTGGGGCAACGAAAGTCGAAACATTTTCAGCCCATACACTATGCGAGTAAGACATTGTCCGAGGCCCAACACAATTATACGACTACTGAAAAAGAATTATTGGCCGTTGTCTATGCTTTTGAAAAATTTCGACCTTACCTTGTCTTGTCGAAGACCATAGTGTATACCGACCATTCTGCCTTAAAGTATCTTTTGGCAAAGCAAGATGCTAAGCCACGGTTACTTCGGTGGGTTCTCCTCCTTCAAGAGTTTGATGTTACTATTCTTGACAAAAAAGGAGCGGAGAACCTTGCTGCCGATCATTTGTCTAGACTTGAGAATCCCCATCAAAGTGTGCTCGAGAAAAAGGAGATCACTGAAACATTTCCTCTTGAGACACTTGGGATGATTGCTAAGAAAGACCCGAACACCCCATGGTTTGCCGACATTGCAAATTACCATGCGGGGAATTTCATTGTTAAAGGGATGTCGTCCCAACAGAAGAAAAAGTTTTTCAAAGATGTTAAGCATTATTTCTGGGACGATCCCTACTTGTTCAAGATTTGTGCGGATCAAGTAATCCGGCGGTGTGTTCATGGCCAAGAGGCTATTGATATTCTTAATGCTTGCCATAACGGACCCACTGGTGGCCATCATGGTGCAAGTTACACCGCCAAGAAGATTTTTGATTCCGGTTTCTATTGGCCGACCATTTATCGAGATGCCCATGATTTAGTCAAATCGTGTGATTCTTGCCAACGTCAAGGGAAAATTTCACAGAAGGACGAAATGCCACAAAATGCTATTCAAGTTTGTGAGATTTTTGACGTGTGGGGCATCGATTTTATGGGACCATTTCCATCCTCTAGAGGGAATAAGTATATCCTCGTGGCCGTCGACTATTTGTCCAAATGGGTTGAAGCGAAGGCGCTCCCCACCAATGACGCCCGAGTGGTTGTTAAGTTTCTGAAGAATCTGTTTTCCCGATTCGGAGCACCTCGTGCTATCATAAGTGATCGCGGTACCCATTTTTGTAATGAGCAATTTGCTAAAGTTATGGCTAAATATGGAGTTACCCATCGTCTTTCTACCGCGTATCACCCGCAAACGAGCGGACAAGTTGAGGTCTCGAATCGTGGTTTAAAGAGGATTTTAGAGAGAACCGTAGGAGAGAATCGAGCTTCATGGGCCGATAAGTTAGATGATGCATTATGGGCTTTCCGCACCGCTTACAAGACACCCATCGGGTGCACCCCATTCAAGTTGGTGTATGGAAAAGCTTGTCACTTGCCCATCGAGCTCGAACATAAGGCATTCTGGGCCTTAAAACATGTTAATTTCGATCTTAAGACCGCGGGTGATCATCGAAAAGTTCAATTGAATGAATTAAACGAACTTAGGGATCAGGCCTACGAGAATTCTTTGATTTTCAAAGAGAAGACTAAGAGGATTCATGATGCAAAGATCAAAAACCGCGTTTTCAACGTTGGTGATCAAGTTCTCCTTTTTAACTCTCGATTGAAGATTTTCTCGGGCAAACTCAAAACCCGTTGGTCAGGACCATTCACCATCACTCAAGTTTTCCCGTATGGAACTGTTGAGCTTTCTCAGCCCGACGGTCCCAATTTCAAAGTGAATGGTCATCGTGTGAAACACTATTTCGGAGGGGACATTCCATCCATGGTTGTCCCGGATCTCCAAACTTTCCCTAAGAACAACTGAATTCGGGGATCGAGTCAAGCTAGCGACTCGGTAACCAAAAACAGTAGCGCTTCGTGGGAGGCACCCCATGCTTATCTTTCTCTTCTATCTATTTTCTAATAAGTGACGAGAAGAGGTCTGCCTCTTCGATTTCTCGTGTTTGGTTGTTTGTGATATTGTGTGTAGGATTGTCCGGATATGAAGACTCTCGTGCTCGAAGTTTGTCATTTTCTCCACTCGAGTCTCATGATCGATGCTGATGGAAATCCGATATCCTAATCTTATCGACTAACGTTTATCTTCTAGCATACTTTATAAACGGCTTTTAGATTTTCGTGATACCCTTGCTTTAAACATTGAGGACAATGTTTCGTTCTAGTCTGGGGTAGGGTAATCTTCGATTTGATTTGACCGCACTTGTTTATTTGTGTCGTGTTTCTCTCGTAACCCCGTTTTTTCCTTAGAAAATGAAAAAAATTGTGCAAAAATGAGAAATTTTAAAATTTTTGTAAGCTTTTGCTAGTTTTATGATCGAAAAGTTCTTGCTAGTCTCTTAGAAGTTACTTTTAATATGCGTTTTTCTTGATATAGTCTTTGCTAATTACTTAGATCTGAGGCTATAAAATGCGATTCTAGCTCACAAGGCCAAGAATTTGCAAGTCTCCCTAAGTGATTTTAAATATGCGAAGCTTAAACAAGGATTTGCTAGTTTCTAATAAGTGACTTTAAAAATGCGAGACTTGAGATTATTTGACGAAGCATTTGCTAAGTTAACATATGTTTTGACACCTTGATTGACTTTCCGCTGGTGAGAGTAGGAATGGAATTCTGACTTGACCGGGCGTGTTGAGCCCTAGCTTGTTCCCTTAACCATAGATAATCTAAAAATTATCGGCTAAGCATCTGCGGATCTCATTATTTGGGATTTTAAATTTGCAGAGATCGAGAAATGATAGAGTTACTTATGAGTTTAGATGCTAAACGTGGAGTAGTTGGTTCTCTTTAGAGCCCATCGAAGGTACTTATGGCTTTTTGTTCCCACAAAATTGTTTCACCCCATATCTGTCTAAATAATTAGAGATGTCGAGTTTTTGGCGATGGTTAGTTCTTTATCTTCTTAAGAGAATCTTTGTTTTAAAAATTGGGTACACATCAAGGATCCGAAATAAATAAATAAGTGCTGAATATCAAGTGCAAATGTAATAAGTAAAGTTGTGAGCTGCGGTGTCGAGATCGGACCCTTGGATCTTTAGCCGGGATTGAATGAGGTCTTAGCCTAACCAGCCGGGATTCTCATCTCATGAAGCCTATAGTCTTGGAATTACCCCGTGAAGCTCCGTGGTTCACAGCTCATATGAATAAAAGTATAAGTGAAAAAAAAAAAAAAAAAAAAATGATGTTGAAAAAAAAAAGAAAAGTGAAAAAATCAAAAGTAAGTGAATAAGAATTCCTTGATGTGGACCTCATTTTTACGACAATGGTTCTTGAGGGAAGGCGGATAACTAATTATCGACTTAGCTTTGTATCTTTATCAGAATAACTCTTATCGAAACGAGAATTTGAAGAAATTCATTTCTCACACAAAAATAAAAAAATCTAGAGGAAATAGGAAAATGGGAACGAAAAGTAAGTACACAAGTAACTTCCATGGGTAGTGTTAGCATCTAGAGTCATATGTAACAATGATTTCGGTTTTACGCTTAGTTTGGGAGCTTGTGAAAAATCAGGGACGATGTATTCTATCCGTATGGTCACTTCACGCTGTGTTGTGTTTTCTACTCCGTGATCCTAACGTGTCGTTTGAAAAATGTTAGAGTTATTGATCGACATGAAAGTTCAACAAACTGTCATTCATAATCGGAATGTGCTTAATCGTAATATCTACTTGTGAATTAAAAGGTAAACGGGGCGTTTTTAGAATTAAGGCTTTCTTAATCTCTTTTGAGGAATCTTTGCTACTTCTTCATAGGTTTAGTAGAAAGAGATTGAAATCCTTGGTTTTAGAAGCGTGAGTTGATTGCATTGCGTGAGGACACGGCAATGGTCTCGTCTGGGGTATTTTGATATGTGCTTATTCACATATCTTTTCACTATCAAAACTGACCCAAAACAACCAAGGAAAAGCCGTTTATTTCTTATATTTGTGGTTTTCTTGAGTTTGTGTATGTGCAGGTACGGATATGCAAAAACACGCAAAAAGGTTCCAAAACAGATGTAAATCCGAGCACGAGAGATCGAGAGAGTTTTAGCTGAGCTGAAAGGTCGGGATTGCATATTTTGGAAGATATTATCCTCAGAAAATGATTTTGGAAGTTTGAACAAAGTTTGAAGAAAAGACAAGTTTAGTCCCTGCACTTTGAGCTTTTGACAGATTTTGGTCCCTCAAAGATTCAGAAATTACAAAGTCACCCTTGGATTATTGAGCTTTACAATATTGGTCCTTGATAAAGATTTTTAGAAAGTACAAGATTGGCCCCTGAAGTTTTGAGTTTTACATGTTTAGTCCTTAAAAGTTATCTTGGATCACACTTGAAATCCTTAGTCCAAATTCACCTATAAAACCTTCGGCCCAAAAGTAGACCCGAGCCCAACCAAAAATACACTTACACCCGTTTTACTTCCTTGACCCGAATACAAACCAAACCCGCCCCCAAGAACCAGGTCAACACCATTAAAACCGGTCAACAAACTCAAAATAAAATAAAAAAAAGGAGCGCGCCAAAAAAACAGTTTACCCCTTTCCCCTTTTTACATGAACCCTAAAAATCCACCCCGGTTAATTACACCAAATTACAGCAATTAAGGGTAGAAGTGTACTTTCCACTGACAACCCTGACACCTAGGACTGACAAGTCAGTGATCCGTGTGATATTGGACGCGTGTCACTCTCTCATTTGCTAAGACATGTCATCAGAAGTGATCTAAGGGCTATGATGTGATGGGAAGCGATTATCCTTGATCCAAGGGTGTATATTAGCTCAAAGTAGCACAAAGAGGTGGATTCCAGAAACTTCTCAAACTCAAGCTTAGGCTATTTATAGTCTTCTAATCGTTCACATTTGTATCTCTCTTCTTATCTTTTTCTCTGTAATTTTTCATCTCTCTAGTTTTAGTTGTAGTGGTTTAAATGATTTAAATATTTTGTAATTCACATTTTGTACTCATTTTCCAATTATTAATATAATTTCAGTTTTCATTTTAAGTTGTTTGTTTACTTCTCATATGTTCTAAATCTGCTTATTATCTTATTTTATAGCTTATTTCAGTTTTAGAATCATCTGTTTTAGCTTATCTTTTCAAAATTTCAAAAATACAAAAAAATCACATAAATCATTTGAAAAATCAAAAATAGCTTTAGATCAGTGTTTGAATTGATTCCTCCACTGATTTATTGTTTCATAGTTTCATTTAAGCTTTCTGTAGCTTATAGTGAGCTTATTCAGTTTTAAAATCTCAAAATCACTCAAATCTCAAAAGTAGTGCAGTTGCTACAGTGATCTGATCTGGTTTGCTGGTTTAAGATCTGGAATGGTATTGGTTTGATGCTGGTTTTGGTATTGGATCTGAGCTGGATTGATTAGGTTAGGGGTATAAGTAGGATAGAGGTTCTATTTCTGCACTTTTGCTAGCCACAGTGGCTATGGACAGCTTGTAAGTGTGGTTTCTGTTTTTGTTCATTCTATTTACTGTTTGATCTGCTTAATAGTGATGTTTGTGTGTTTTTGATCTGTGGTTCATGAGTATTTAGATTAATCTAGTCAAAACTTGCTCATTAGTTCTAATTCAGTAGCTATAACTAGTGTTTGGCATAGCTGTTATGTCTGTGGTTATAGCTTATATATCATTGGTTAGTAGTTGTTATATGTTTAGTTAGTGTTTTGAGATCATTTGAGGTCATTTAGTTTAGCAGTCACTCTTTAAAAGTCAAGAATAATTTGGATCTGCTCTAAATCTGAATCTGTCTAAATCAGTAGGTGTCATAACTTGGTAATTGGTTTGAATTTGTTGGATCTAGCCTTTAGTCATCATATTTAGTGTTATAACATCATTATTTGGTCATTAGATTGGATCAAAACTGGATTTGGTCAAAGTTTGAGTTTATCTTCAAAAGTCAAAATAGTTGTTAAAGGCAGTTTTCATCAAAACTTTGTGATTCATTTTCTGTTTCACAACTGAGATTTAGAGTTTGAAATTTTGGACATTAAAAATCTAGCTGGTCTTGTTTTGATAAAAGCTTTTGGTGAAATCTGAATTGGTCAGTTTAAGCTTCAAATAAGCTTAAACTTCAGCTACTAAGTGCCCTGCTCACACATAAGTGTGAAGCAGGCAGTTTTGTAATTGGTGAATCAGCTTCAAAACAAAGAGTTAAGGTCTGAATTTTGGTACAATCAGATTTGGCCAGGTAGTCTATAAGACTGCTTATTTGGTTTTTAGCTTGAGCTTTTCTATAAGCCTGTGCATAAGCTGGAACAGTGGGGGTAAACCACTGTTTGGATCAAACAAGCAGTAGCTTATTCTCTTGATTCTGAGCCTTAAGCTTGTTAGGAGTAGGTTAGATTAGTTGCTTGTAGCTTAATTTGGTAGACTTTAACTGTGGTTACTGTTTGGTTAGCTTTAGAGCTTATTAGCTTATTTTTGTAGCTTATTACCTTTAGCAGTTTCACTATAGCTCATTAATCTTACACATAACCTGTTGTTTTTCCATTTTTCATAGATTCTATATATCATTTTAGAATTTTCCTGAAAGTTTCATAATTTTTGGTCTTCATTTGCTATTTTTCTCAATTTAACTAGATTTTAATCACTTTTTAATAGCCTTTTATTGAAAATAATTGAGAAAAAGTCCTAAAAAATAATTTTTCAATTTTAATAGTTTAAGAAAAATACAAAAAGCATAAAAAAGATTTTTCCTTATTTTTCTCTTTGATTTTTATAATTTTAGAATTTAAATTAGAATTAAATAGTTTAAATTAGTTTTTTAATTTTTAATAAATCAAGAAAAATCCAAAAAAATTAGTTTTAATTCTAAAATAGTTTACTTATCATATTTTTAGAGTAAAAGTTAATTTAGGCATTTTTAGGACATCGTTTAGACGTAGTTGCATTTTAGTCGCGTTTTATTAATTACGTATTAATTTAGATCGCGTTTAGGATTTCCCGTAGTTAGATTTCCATAATTACTTTCCCATCCCCGTAGTTTCTATAATCAAAATCTATAACCCAATTCATCAAGCATAATATCCAAACTTAAAACGACGTTGGCAATTCACGCCTCGTTGGGAAAACGATTCGGGTTGACTAATCCGTACTACACGATCACACACGGGATTGATTTACTATTCTTTTTCCTAAGAGAATTTGAATCATTCTTCGTGAGTATTTTTGATATTGATATTAAGGATTTATCCCCACACATAACCCTTAACCCCTCAATCAAATTTTGGCGCCGCTGCCGGGGAGGTTGTGTCACGACAATATCGTTTGAAGTTTGTCGATTAGTGACTTGAGAACCTTCATTCGTGAAGTTATTTTTCTATAAAAATAAAAAGTAAAAAATATTTTCCTTTTCTTTTATATCTATATCAGATTAAAAATTACAAAAAGATTTTCTCTTTGTTTTTGATAATAAATAGAAGCCATCAATTATATAACATTCTCAACGGAGGTGTTATCATTATAAGTTCCCGAACAAAAGATTTAAAACTTGCCTTTGTGTCGCTTGTGGATTTATTAATCTCTATCAGATAAACAAACTGTGTGGTGGGTACAAGGACGGTCTGACATTAAATTGCGACTGTAAAGAAGCGGGTTTTTAATAAGCTTCGCGCTGACCTACTAAGCTTCTCCGCTCGCTTGTGCGTTTGTCTTGTAGAGGTGATTTATTCACTCGGGATTATTGGTTTAAGTTCACTGTGTTTTCGAATATCGGTTTCTTTTAATTGATTGGTTTTAAGTGCATGCGCACTCGCTCTCGATCTAGACGACTTCATAATCAGAATCAGAACGTACCCGAGTTACGTACTATGGCTGCTGCTAACGTTCCACCACACCCTGGTCCAAATCCGCCTCCCGTTAATCAAAATGTAGCTCCCGATCTCCGAACGATGGAGGAGTTATGTCAACCTACCATGTACGGGAGGGGTGGACCCATTGCACCGACAAATATCCAAGCTACCGATTTTAGCTTGAAACATCACATGATTGAACAAGTAAAAAACAGTTGCCAATTTCACGGTTTACCCGATGATGATGCAAACAAGCATCTTGATAAGTTTCTAACGGTTACTCAGAGTATGAAACAAAATGGGGTCTCCGATGACGCCCTTCGTCTCTATCTTTTCCCATACTCTTTGACTCATCATGCCACATCTTGGTTTGATCGACTCCCGAATAATTCGATTCATACCTTCGAGGAGATGGTTTCGAAGTTTCTGGCAAAGTACTTTCCACCATCGATGGTGACGAAGTTGAGGAACGATATCAGTAATTTCCGACAATATCCCGACGAATCTTTGTTTGAAGCTTGGGAACGATACAAGCTTGCTATTGATCGATGTCCGAATCATAATATGTTGCTTGTCACCCAAATCGATACGTTCTACAATGGTTTGACGTTGAGACATCGTGATACCATCAATGCTGCTGCCGGTGGAACTTTCATGAAAAGACGTCCCGAGGAATGCTACGATCTTATTGAGAACATGACCGCCCATCATAATTATTGGGATTCTTCTGCTGAAAGGAGTGAATCATCTAGATCCATTTCAACTTCTTCTCCCGATACGGCTCTTCATAAGAAAGTTGATGATTTGAACACGGCTATGTTGAAAATGTATCAAATGCATCTGTCTAGTCAAAACCCACAAGTGAAAGCGGTGAACCCGACTTGTGAGACTTGTGGAGGTCCACATCCTTATTCTGAGTGCCCAGCCTCCGGTGGCTTCGCACATGAGAATGTTTATGCTGCTACAGGAAACTATAATCAACCACAAGGAAATCGAAATCTTCTGAGCTACCGTTCAAACAACTATCTCGGACCTCCCGGTTTCAACCAACCTCAACAACAAAACCATAATCAAAACCGTTTCAATGGTAACAACAACCAAAACAGAGGAGTTAACCATGGAAATCAACATTATCAAGCTCCTCCACCTCAACAATACCAACCACCACCTCCTCAACAACATTACCAACAACCTTCTAATCATGTTGCTCCGAACAACGAGTTCTTATCTTACATGAAGAGCTCCGACCATACCATCAAGAGTTTACAGAATCAAATCAACGGCATGAGGTCGGATTTCAAGAAGGAAATTGAAGCTACGAGTAATAAACAGATGACTGAAATCAGGAACATGATGGCTAGTTTCTTTCAGGCCAATCAACCGTCTACTTCTTTTCAACCCTCGGGTTCCGGTTCTCTTCCGAGTAATACCGTTCCTAACCCGAGAGGTGACATGAAAGCTATCACTACCCGAAGTGGTGTTGCTTATGATGGACCTACGGTTCCTACCACTCATTCTTCTTCTTCTCGTGTGGTAGACCGTGAGACCGGGGTGACAAAGGACTCGGTGCTTCCTACTGATAAGGGGAGTACTGTGAATGTCCAACCCACGGTTGTCCAAGATTCCGAGCCCGAAAATGCTCCCGTTAATGTGAAGAAAGCTAATCCAAAGCCGTCTATCCCATATCCGTCTCGTCTTAAAGATCAAACTCTTCGTGAGAAGTCTAATCATCAGATGGAAACGTTTTTCCAAATCTTCAAAGACTTGAATGTGGAGATCAGTTTTGCGGATGCCCTTCTTTTGATGCCCAAACTTGCTTCTACGTTAAAAGGATTGCTCACGAACAAGGAGAAACTATATGAACTTGCTACGACATCTCTGAATGAGAATTGTTCGGCGGTTATCCTCAAGAAACTTCCCGTTAAGTTAGGTGACCCCGGCAAATTCCTCATTCCATGTGATTTTCAAGGAATTGCTCAATGCTCCGCCTTGGCCGATCTTGGCGCGAGTATCAATTTGATGCCAAAATCTATCTACGAAAAGCTTTCATTACCCCCACTTACCCCAACGTGTATGACTCTCGAGCTAGCCGACCGTACGACTACGAAACCAAAGGGTATAGCCGAGGATGTCTTTGTCAAAGTGGGGGAGTTCGATTTTCCCGCTGATTTCGTTGTAGTCGATTTTGATGCCGATCCTCGAGTACCCTTAATTCTCGGAAGAAGTTTCTTAAGAACGGGACATGCGTTGATTGATGTCTATGGAGGAGAGATCACTTTACGAGTAGGAAAAGAAGCCGTCACATTTAATATTGATCAAACGATGAGGTACTCCTCAAATTTCGACGATGCTTCCATCAATCGAATCGACGTTATCGATGTTTCTTGTGAGGAGTACGCTCAAGAAGTTCTCGGTTTTGCTAACAATTCCACTTCTTCTGATTCACTTTCTGAACCAATCATTGCCGACTCTTCCCCTTCTCTCACTCCGTTTGAGGGAGGTGATTTCCTTTTGGAAGAGATCGATGAGTTTCTTGCTATTGATGAATCGATTCCACCGGGAATTGATGATGGAGTTTATGATTCGGAGGGAGATATTCTTTATCTTGAACAATTGTTGAACGAAGATCCATTACCGTCACTCCCTCCGAAAGAGATTACGATTGAAGAGATTAAAGAAGTACAAACGTCTAACGAAAAACCTTTAGAGCCCGAGCTCAAGGACTTACCTCCTCATCTTGAATACGCTTTTCTTGAAGAACCGAACAAATTTCCCGTTATCATTGCTAAAAACTTGAAAGATGAGGAGAAAACCGCACTTCTTGATATTCTTCGTAAACATAAGAGTGCCATCGCTTGGCAAATTTCTGATATAAAAGGAATCAATCCTCGTTTCTGTACCCACAAAATTCTTATGGAAGACGATTGTAAACCCGTTATTCAACAACAACGTCGGGTTAATCCGAAAATTCATGACGTTATCAAAAAGGAAGTTCTGAAACTCCTTGATGCCGGAATCATTTATCCAATCTCCGATAGCTCATGGGTTAGCCCCGTCCATTGTGTCCCGAAGAAGGGAGGGATGACCGTCGTCACTAATGAAGATAACGAGTTGATTTCCACACGCCTCGTTACCGGATGGAGGGTGTGTATTGATTACTGAAAGTTGAATGATGCTACACGAAAGGATCATTTCCCGCTACCTTTTATGGATCAGATGCTCGAACGTTTAGCGGGGAATGAGTTCTATTGCTTTCTCGATGGTTTTTCCGGTTACTTCCAAATTCCGATTGATCCCCAGGATCAAGAGAAAACGACTTTCACGTGCCCTTATGGAACTTTTGCTTATCGACGTATGCCATTTGGTTTATGCAATGCTCCCGGTACGTTCCAAAGGTGCATGATGGCTATATTTCATGATATGATCGAAAAGTCTATGGAAGTTTTCATGGACGATTTCTCGGTTTATGGAGATTCTTTCACTTCTTGCCTCTCTCATCTAGACCACATGCTCAAAAGGTGTGAAGACACCAATTTGGTCTTGAATTGGGAGAAGTGTCATTTCATGGTTCGAGAGGGCATTGTCCTCGGCCATAAGATTTCGAAATCTGGGATTGAGGTCGATCGAGCTAAAGTCGACGTTATAGCTAAACTCCCTCATCCCACTACCGTCAAAGGTATTCGGAGTTTTTTGGGTCATGCCGGTTTCTATCGCCGTTTCATCCAAGATTTCTCTAAGATAGCCCGCCCTCTGACCCATCTCCTTGAAAAGGACTCTCCGTTTATCTTCACCGACGAATGCATTGAGGCATTTAATTTTCTTAAGAAGAAACTGACTGAGGCACCGATTTTAGTTGCCCCCGACTGGGATTTGCCCTTTGAGCTCATGTGTGATGCTAGTGCTTACGCAATTGGGGCAGTCTTGGGGCAACGAAAGTCGAAACATTTTCAGCCCATACACTATGCGAGTAAGACATTGTCCGAGGCCCAACACAATTATACGACTACTGAAAAAGAATTATTGGCCGTTGTCTATGCTTTTGAAAAATTTCGACCTTACCTTGTCTTGTCGAAGACCATAGTGTATACCGACCATTCTGCCTTAAAGTATCTTTTGGCAAAGCAAGATGCTAAGCCACGGTTACTTCGGTGGGTTCTCCTCCTTCAAGAGTTTGATGTTACTATTCTTGACAAAAAAGGAGCGGAGAACCTTGCTGCCGATCATTTGTCTAGACTTGAGAATCCCCATCAAAGTGTGCTCGAGAAAAAGGAGATCACTGAAACATTTCCTCTTGAGACACTTGGGATGATTGCTAAGAAAGACCCGAACACCCCATGGTTTGCCGACATTGCAAATTACCATGCGGGGAATTTCATTGTTAAAGGGATGTCGTCCCAACAGAAGAAAAAGTTTTTCAAAGATGTTAAGCATTATTTCTGGGACGATCCCTACTTGTTCAAGATTTGTGCGGATCAAGTAATCCGGCGGTGTGTTCATGGCCAAGAGGCTATTGATATTCTTAATGCTTGCCATAACGGACCCACTGGTGGCCATCATGGTGCAAGTTACACCGCCAAGAAGATTTTTGATTCCGGTTTCTATTGGCCGACCATTTATCGAGATGCCCATGATTTAGTCAAATCGTGTGATTCTTGCCAACGTCAAGGGAAAATTTCACAGAAGGACGAAATGCCACAAAATGCTATTCAAGTTTGTGAGATTTTTGACGTGTGGGGCATCGATTTTATGGGACCATTTCCATCCTCTAGAGGGAATAAGTATATCCTCGTGGCCGTCGACTATTTGTCCAAATGGGTTGAAGCGAAGGCGCTCCCCACCAATGACGCCCGAGTGGTTGTTAAGTTTCTGAAGAATCTGTTTTCCCGATTCGGAGCACCTCGTGCTATCATAAGTGATCGCGGTACCCATTTTTGTAATGAGCAATTTGCTAAAGTTATGGCTAAATATGGAGTTACCCATCGTCTTTCTACCGCGTATCACCCGCAAACGAGCGGACAAGTTGAGGTCTCGAATCGTGGTTTAAAGAGGATTTTAGAGAGAACCGTAGGAGAGAATCGAGCTTCATGGGCCGATAAGTTAGATGATGCATTATGGGCTTTCCGCACCGCTTACAAGACACCCATCGGGTGCACCCCATTCAAGTTGGTGTATGGAAAAGCTTGTCACTTGCCCATCGAGCTCGAACATAAGGCATTCTGGGCCTTAAAACATGTTAATTTCGATCTTAAGACCGCGGGTGATCATCGAAAAGTTCAATTGAATGAATTAAACGAACTTAGGGATCAGGCCTACGAGAATTCTTTGATTTTCAAAGAGAAGACTAAGAGGATTCATGATGCAAAGATCAAAAACCGCGTTTTCAACGTTGGTGATCAAGTTCTCCTTTTTAACTCTCGATTGAAGATTTTCTCGGGCAAACTCAAAACCCGTTGGTCAGGACCATTCACCATCACTCAAGTTTTCCCGTATGGAACTGTTGAGCTTTCTCAGCCCGACGGTCCCAATTTCAAAGTGAATGGTCATCGTGTGAAACACTATTTCGGAGGGGACATTCCATCCATGGTTGTCCCGGATCTCCAAACTTTCCCTAAGAACAACTGAATTCGGGGATCGAGTCAAGCTAGCGACTCGGTAACCAAAAACAGTAGCGCTTCGTGGGAGGCACCCCATGCTTATCCTTCTCTTCTATCTATTTTCTAATAAGTGACGAGAAGAGGTCTGCCTCTTCGATTTCTCGTGTTTGGTTGTTTGTGATATTGTGTGTAGGATTGTCCGGATATGAAGACTCTCGTGCTCGAAGTTTGTCATTTTCTCCACTCGAGTCTCATGATCGATGCTGATGGAAATCCGATATCCTAATCTTATCGACTAACGTTTATCTTCTAGCATACTTTATAAACGGCTTTTAGATTTTCGTGATACCCTTGCTTTAAACATTGAGGACAATGTTTCGTTCTAGTCTGGGGTAGGGTAATCTTCGATTTGATTTGACCGCACTTGTTTATTTGTGTCGTGTTTCTCTCGTAACCCCGTTTTTTCCTTAGAAAATGAAAAAAATTGTGCAAAAATGAGAAATTTTAAAATTTTTGTAAGCTTTTGCTAGTTTTATGATCGAAAAGTTCTTGCTAGTCTCTTAGAAGTTACTTTTAATATGCGTTTTTCTTGATATAGTCTTTGCTAATTACTTAGATCTGAGGCTATAAAATGCGATTCTAGCTCACAAGGCCAAGAATTTGCAAGTCTCCCTAAGTGATTTTAAATATGCGAAGCTTAAACAAGGATTTGCTAGTTTCTAATAAGTGACTTTAAAAATGCGAGACTTGAGATTATTTGACGAAGCATTTGCTAAGTTAACATATGTTTTGACACCTTGATTGACTTTCCGCTGGTGAGAGTAGGAATGGAATTCTGACTTGACCGGGCGTGTTGAGCCCTAGCTTGTTCCCTTAACCATAGATAATCTAAAAATTATCGGCTAAGCATCTGCGGATCTCATTATTTGGGATTTTAAATTTGCAGAGATCGAGAAATGATAGAGTTACTTATGAGTTTAGATGCTAAACGTGGAGTAGTTGGTTCTCTTTAGAGCCCATCGAAGGTACTTATGGCTTTTTGTTCCCACAAAATTGTTTCACCCCATATCTGTCTAAATAATTAGAGATGTCGAGTTTTTGGCGATGGTTAGTTCTTTATCTTCTTAAGAGAATCTTTGTTTTAAAAATTGGGTACACATCAAGGATCCGAAATAAATAAATAAGTGCTGAATATCAAGTGCAAATGTAATAAGTAAAGTTGTGAGCTGCGGTGTCGAGATCGGACCCTTGGATCTTTAGCCGGGATTGAATGAGGTCTTAGCCTAACCAGCCAGGATTCTCATCTCATGAAGCCTATAGTCTTGGAATTACCCCGTGAAGCTCCGTGGTTCACAGCTCATATGAATAAAAGTATAAGTGCAAAAAAAAAAAAAAAAAAAAAAAATGATGTTGAAAAAAAAAAGAAAAGTGAAAAAATCAAAAGTAAGTGAATAAGAATTCCTTGATGTGGACCTCATTTTTACGACAATGGTTCTTGAGGGAAGGCGGATAACTAATTATCGACTTAGCTTTGTATCTTTATCAGAATAACTCTTATCAAAACGAGAATTTGAAGAAATTCATTTCTCACACAAAAATAAAAAAATCTAGAGGAAATAGGAAAATGGGAACGAAAAGTAAGTACACAAGTAACTTCCATGGGTAGTGTTAGCATCTAGAGTCATATGTAACAATGATTTCGGTTTTACGCTTAGTTTGGGAGCTTGTGAAAAATCAGGGACGATGTATTCTATCCGTATGGTCACTTCACGCTGTGTTGTGTTTTCTACTCCGTGATCCTAACGTGTCGTTTGAAAAATGTTAGAGTTATTGATCGACATGAAAGTTCAACAAACCGTCATTCATAATCGGAATGTGCTTAATCGTAATATCTACTTGTGAATTAAAAGGTAAACGGGGCGTTTTTAGAATTAAGGCTTTCTTAATCTCTTTTGAGGAATCTTTGCTACTTCTTCATAGGTTTAGTAGAAAGAGATTGAAATCCTTGGTTTTAGAAGCGTGAGTTGATTGCATTGCGTGAGGACACGGCAATGGTCTCGTCTGGGGTATTTTGATATGTGCTTATTCACATATCTTTTCACTATCAAAACTGACCCAAAACAACCAAGGAAAAGCCGTTTATTGCTTATATTTGTGGTTTTCTTGAGTTTGTGTATGTGCAGGTACGGATATGCAAAAACACGCAAAAAGGTTCCAAAACAGATGTAAATCCGAGCACGAGAGATCGAGAGAGTTTTAGCTGAGCTGAAAGGTCGGGATTGCATATTTTGGAAGATATTATCCTCAGAAAATGATTTTGGAAGTTTGAACAAAGTTTGAAGAAAAGACAAGTTTAGTCCCTGCACTTTGAGCTTTTGACAGATTTTGGTCCCTCAAAGATTCAGAAATTACAAAGTCACCCTTGGATTATTGAGCTTTACAATATTGGTCCTTGATAAAGATTTTTAGAAAGTACAAGATTGGCCCCTGAAGTTTTGAGTTTTACATGTTTAGTCCTTAAAAGTTATCTTGGATCACACTTGAAATCCTTAGTCCAAATTCACCTATAAAACCTTCGGCCCAAAAGTAGACCCGAGCCCAACCAAAAATACACTTACACCCGTTTTACTTCCTTGACCCGAATACAAACCAAACCCGCCCCCAAGAACCAGGTCAACACCATTAAAACCGGTCAACAAACTCAAAATAAAATAAAAAAAAGGAGCGCGCCAAAAAAACAGTTTACCCCTTTCCCCTTTTTACATGAACCCTAAAAATCCACCCCGGTTAATTACACCAAATTACAGCAATTAAGGGTAGAAGTGTACTTTCCACTGACAACCCTGACACCTAGGACTGACAAGTCAGTGATCCGTGTGATATTGGACGCGTGTCACTCTCTCATTTGCTAAGACATGTCATCAGAAGTGATCTAAGGGCTATGATGTGATGGGAAGCGATTATCCTTGATCCAAGGGTGTATATTAGCTCAAAGTAGCACAAAGAGGTGGATTCCAGAAGCTTCTCAAGCTCAAGCTTAGGCTATTTATAGTCTTCTAATCGTTCACATTTGTATCTCTCTTCTTATCTTTTTCTCTGTAATTTTTCATCTCTCTAGTTTTAGTTGTAGTGGTTTAAATGATTTAAATATTTTGTAATTCACATTTTGTACTCATTTTCCAATTATTAATATAATTTCAGTTTTCATTTTAAGTTGTTTGTTTACTTCTCATATGTTCTAAATCTGCTTATTATCTTATTTTATAGCTTATTTCAGTTTTAGAATCATCTGTTTTAGCTTATCTTTTCAAAATTTCAAAAATACAAAAAAATCACATAAATCATTTGAAAAATCAAAAATAGCTTTAGATCAGTGTTTGAATTGATTCCTCCACTGATTTATTGTTTCATAGTTTCATTTAAGCTTTCTGTAGCTTATAGTGAGCTTATTCAGTTTTAAAATCTCAAAATCACTCAAATCTCAAAAGTAGTGCAGTTGCTACAGTGATCTGATCTGGTTTGCTGGTTTAAGATCTGGAATGGTATTGGTTTGATGCTGGTTTTGGTATTGGATCTGAGCTGGATTGATTAGGTTAGGGGTATAAGTAGGATAGAGGTTCTATTTCTGCACTTTTGCTAGCCACAGTGGCTATGGACAGCTTGTAAGTGTGGTTTCTATTTTTGTTCATTCTATTTACTGTTTGATCTGCTTAATAGTGATGTTTGTGTGTTTTTGATCTGTGGTTCATGAGTATTTAGATTAATCTAGTCAAAACTTGCTCATTAGTTCTAATTCAGTAGCTATAACTAGTGTTTGGCATAGCTGTTATGTCTGTGGTTATAGCTTATAGATCATTGGTTAGTAGTTGTTATATGTTTAGTTAGTGTTTTGAGATCATTTGAGGTCATTTAGTTTAGCAGTCACTCTTTAAAAGTCAAGAATAATTTGGATCTGCTCTAAATCTGAATCTGTCTAAATCAGTAGGTGTCATAACTTGGTAATTGGTTTGAATTTGTTGGATCTAGCCTTTAGTCATCATATTTAGTGTTATAACATCATTATTTGGTCATTAGATTGGATCAAAACTGGATTTGGTCAAAGTTTGAGTTTATCTTCAAAAGTCAAAATAGTTGTTAAAGGCAGTTTTCATCAAAACTTTGTGATTCATTTTCTGTTTCACAACTGAGATTTAGAGTTTGAAATTTTGGACATTAAAAATCTAGCTGGTCTTGTTTTGATAAAAGCTTTTGGTGAAATCTGAATTGGTCAGTTTAAGCTTCAAATAAGCTTAAACTTCAGCTACTAAGTGCCCTGCTCACACATAAGTGTGAAGCAGGCAGTTTTGTAATTGGTGAATCAGCTTCAAAACAAAGAGTTAAGGTCTGAATTTTGGTACAATCAGATTTGGCCAGGTAGTCTATAAGACTGCTTATTTGGTTTTTAGCTTGAGCTTTTCTATAAGCCTGTGCATAAGCTGGAACAGTGGGGGTAAACCACTGTTTGGATCAAACAAGCAGTAGCTTATTCTCTTGATTCTGAGCCTTAAGCTTGTTAGGAGTAGGTTAGATTAGTTGCTTGTAGCTTAATTTGGTAGACTTTAACTGTGGTTACTGTTTGGTTAGCTTTAGAGCTTATTAGCTTATTTTTGTAGCTTATTACCTTTAGCAGTTTCACTATAGCTCATTAATCTTACACATAACCTGTTGTTTTTCCATTTTTCATAGATTCTATATATCATTTTAGAATTTTCCTGAAAGTTTCATAATTTTTGGTCTTCATTTGCTATTTTTCTCAATTTAACTAGATTTTAATCACTTTTTAATAGCCTTTTATTGAAAATAATTGAGAAAAAGTCCTAAAAAATAATTTTTCAATTTTAATAGTTTAAGAAAAATACAAAAAGCATAAAAAAGATTTTTCCTTATTTTTCTCTTTGATTTTTATAATTTTAGAATTTAAATTAGAATTAAATAGTTTAAATTAGTTTTTTAATTTTTAATAAATCAAGAAAAATCCAAAAAAATTAGTTTTAATTCTAAAATAGTTTACTTATCATATTTTTAGAGTAAAAGTTAATTTAGGCATTTTTAGGACATCGTTTAGACGTAGTTGCATTTTAGTCGCGTTTTATTAATTACGTATTAATTTAGATCGCGTTTAGGATTTCCCGTAGTTAGATTTCCATAATTACTTTCCCATCCCCGTAGTTTCTATAATCAAAATCTATAACCCAATTCATCAAGCATAATATCCAAACTTAAAACGACGTTGGCAATTCACGCCTCGTTGGGAAAACGATTCGGGTTGACTAATCCGTACTACACGATCACACACGGGATTGATTTACTATTCTTTTTCCTAAGAGAATTTGAATCATTCTTCGTGAGTATTTTTGATATTGATATTAAGGATTTATCCCCACACATAACCCTTAACCCCTCAATCACTCATAGACTCGTAGACTCTAATGCCAATCTAGGAGTCCTTTTATAGGCTTAAGGATATCCTAGTCGGTTTACAATTTGTATTCTTGTACGACAAGTAATCTAAACATAGAATACAATACTTTCCATAAACGAATATAACAGTTCTTTGTTCTTGCAGTACTTTGACTTCATAATGCAGTACTTTGACTTTATCTTTAGCAGTACTTTGACTCTTTGACGTTTTCCAGTACTTTGCAGCTTACAGTACTTTCATATCTTCAGCACTTTCATATCCCAACAATCCTCCCCTAACCTGAATTCTACTTGCTTGACTTCAAGTTCCCTTTTGTGAATATATCTTTAACAACTTCATCTTTAAGGACATATTGTTTCTTAGTCTTTGGATTGTATCTCTGTAATGTCTGTGCTTGTCAAAGTATCTCTTAGAATTATTCTTTTACAGCAGCATCCTGCAAGCTCCATCTTTTCAGCAACACAGCAACATATGACAATTTTGTACATTAATTCAGTTTAAGTTTCATACTATTCTCATCACTTCCAGGTGTGTTAACTCCTATGAGAGGTGAATCATTGAAAATTAATGGATTTTAATCTCTTTACCAAAGCCATTAACTCTGGAGTAGCCGAATGTTTTGGTGTGTAAGACCATGGTACATTGATAACCATATGATTTTTAGCAAATCATCAGCTATCAATAGATTTGATTTGTCTTTACCAAAAGTTGTACCCTTCTGGACTAGTTAGTTCTTCTATCTAATGGTGAACTAATTACCAATAATGGTTTTTCCACAGCCTTTACCACAAGCCATTTTCTTGTGGGCTAGCCAACTCTTTACATTACTGATATGGTGAGTTGATTACCATCCAACTTATTAGCAAGTTGTCAACTAAAAACGGATTTAGCCAATCCTTTTGTAACCATGGTGGATTGATAACCTATTGATGTTATCATTACAAAAACCATTTATTCAACCTTTATTTCAAAATATTTATTACTTAGCAAAAGGTTTCATTTAAAATTCTTTTAACTGGTTTATTTCTTCAAACAGTACTTTGATGAAAGTACTGTCTGATCAATCAGTACTTTGAATAAAAGTACTGATATATCAAAAAGTATTTATTCAAATAAAATTCATACCAGTTATTGATCATCCTCAGCAATAGTAGTCCAGTTGATAAACAAGTTGATAACCATGCAAGCAGTTTCATTATCCTCTTCTACTTCCATTCCATGCTCTAACATTCTTCTCATAAGCTCAACTGTGAGAGGGTATCTTCTTTCTGCAAACATGTGTATCATTGTTCCATTTTCCAGCTCTAAAACATGAACTCCAGACTCTTCAAAGAATCTCCAACAAACAATTTCCCGGCTTTCTTGATTCTTCCAAACATCATCGGTGCTCTCTTCTTCAGTTTCCCATGCAGTTATGAGATCACCATGTAAAACTAAACCAATCCCTTCTAATGGATTATGTTCAAAGTAAGCTTTCACCACATGATATAAATAGAATAGGTCTACTCTATCTATAATGTGCAGTAAGTCCCATAGCTTTTTGAAAACTTTGAAGCTTTCATCTTCTTTATGAAAAATCATGTAATCTCCATCCTTGGATTTCACAACTTCAAAAACACTAATCTTTGATCTGTTCATCTTCATGTCATTATCTTCTTTTGAATAATCAAAATCTACTACTCTGAGATAATTCCTTAATTCATCACTAGTCTCAGATGTTAATTCAACTTTTTCTTTCTTTGAGAACTGAACATCTGTAACTTCAGTTTTCCTTTTTCTTTTCAAGCTGTTCTTTCTTTCAGCTTCAGTCCAGGTAGCTTCTTCTCTAAAATGTTTAATGCCTGCAACATCCTTCTTATAATCCTCCCTAGCAGCATCATATAATATTTTCATCTCAAAATAATTAAACTTCTGCAATCCTTTATACCCTTGACTTTTCAGATAAGCCATCATTGCATTTCTGTCTTTAGCTTTATTAAGTCTTCTTGGCATAAATCTAACAGGAACAGGTGACTGTAATGGTTCAGCAGCTTCAGCATCTAATTCATCTTGTACCTTTTGAGCTGCTTCTCTATTATGAGCTTCTTGAGCTTCCTGAGCTTCTCTATCTTTAGCATTTAACTCTTCCCGAATCTTTCTAGCTGCTTGTTCATTCAAAGCATCTTGAGCAGCTCTCAACTGTGCTAAAGTTGGTTTCTTCTTCTTAACTTCTACCAAAACACCCTTTCCTTTATCCTTAGGATCAATTTCAGGTTGAGAAGTTCTTTGTTGTTCTTCTTCTTGAACATCTCGAATAGTAACTCCTCCTGTTGGTTGTGATAAATCTCTAAGAATTGTAGCAATGAACTCATCATCACTTGCAGAATGAATAGGTTTGAGAATAGCTTCCTCTTCTTGTATAACTGTTGTAGAAGGTCCAGCTTCCTCTTCAAAATTTAACACTCTTGGAGTAATTACTTCTTGTCTGAAAGTATCCTGAAAACCAGTACTTTGTTGTTCAGTACCTTGAACATCAGCAGTACTTTGAACTTAAACCTGCTCATCAGTATCTTGAATGATCTTTTCTTCAGACTTTTTAGAACTTTCAGGTTCATTCTCTTTAACCATATCTTCTTTCAAGTTCTGTTCTTCTAGATTCCTCCCCAAGTTGACAGAAGATGGTTTATGAACCTTTTGGTGTTTACTTGTCTTGGACTGTCTTTGTGCTTTCTTCTTTGATTTGACCCAGATACGAAATTCTTTAATCAAAGGCCAGACAAAAGTTTTAAGCCTTCTAAATTTTATCTTCAATTTCTTTATCTGCTTAGCTTGAACCGTAGTAGTCTTTTGCAACTTAACTATCTCCCTTGTCAATGCATAATTATCCAAAGATAAACCTTCACAAGGTATAGTATGTGGATCTTCACTCTGAATATGTGAATGTTCTTCTGATTGAGAAACAGGAACAGATCGAGGTGGAGATGAAGAAGATGATCTTATAACTTCTTCTTGAACCTCAGGGCTTGGAAAAACAGTACCCTGTGGAGATGCAGTACCTTCATGCGAAGCAGTACTTTGCCAAATTCTTCTGTAGAAACTAAGTATACACAAATATCCTCCCCTCAAGCAATACACAGGACTAAACTAATAATAAGTAGTCCTCCCCTTAAATGTATCTTACTAACTAATATACTCCAAAACACCTGACAGAAACTCCTTGTTTCCTGTCATGCTCACAGAACAACCACTGTCAACAATAAAATGATCTTGAAGCTACTTTGCTGGGTTGCCCTGTCTAATAAGATGAAAAAGTTAGTTACTTTGAGGAACCCAAGCCATTACTGACTTGTGTTCCCCTTGTGGGGTGACATACTCACATTCTTTGAGTATATAATCTCCACTATTTTCTAAAGCATGATCCAGTATTTTCTTGTTATTCAAAACATGCGGATTTTCAACAAAACTCTCTTTTGCAAATTCATTCTCTTTTTCTTGTATTACAAAAACATCAGATTCACTTTTTGTTGAAAGTACTGTTTGTCCCTCAGCAGTACCTTCCCTCTTAACCCATTCTGGTTTAACACGTGGTTCTTGTGATCTAGATCCCCTATGTTGTAACACCCCCGAAAATCTTAATGACAGCGGAAGACTAATTCGGGTGTTACTTGAATGGAGGTCATAGTCAACAATTATAGAAAACGACTCGAAAGAGACGTTTTATTAAAATAGTTATCATTCATCGAAAACTCATAGTTTGTTACAAAATATTGTAAATAGATCCAGTGTTTTTCCCAAAAGAAAGATCATGAGTTTGAAAGAAATGATAACTTTTATGTTTTACACCACCAGATAAGCCTTGCCATGCCCCATTCCGCACCTTGGTCATAATCTTCACTGATTACCTGAGATAACATGCTTAAAAAGATCAACAAAAATGTTGAGTGAAGTCCATAGGTTTAAAATAAGTTGAACACAAGTATAAGATCATGATCATTGTAAACTAACAATATCATAAGAAAAATATCACAGATTATTATGCGCTAAGCTCATGAAACCAAAACTCAACTGCATACACCGAATTACCAGTGTACGTAAATATGCCCCAAAGGAGGTAATAGCCAATTACCTAAAGAAATTCGATATGGTGCGCCCCGGTTATTTCTCTATAACCGAAACGGGGTTCGTTATTCCCCATAGTACTATTCACGATATCTACGTTCACTCGCGGTGACTAATGGTTCATGATCAGGGGACTTGTGGCTAACAACTTAGGCAGTACAAATAATCAAGAAGATCAAGCATTTATGAAAAACCCTTGTGTTCTAGTTTAGAGCATGTATCTCCCTCGCGGGGTTTATAAAAATAAGTAAAAGCGAGGCTATGAACTCACCTTGATGATAATGCACACGCACAAAAATAGATCAAGCACAATGTAGCGGAGGTTCCAACTCGAAACCTAAAATGATGAGATGGCGAGTCTCAGTATGAGCATTTTGGTTCGCGACCAAAATAATAGAGCATTGAATATTCTTATTCAATAGATCATTGGATTGTCCAATCCAATAGTGTGCGATCGTGATTAACGTTTTAAGTTAATTTTCATGCTACATTGCCTTAATTAGTGATCCTCACTTACGCATAAGTGAAATGTTCCCCCGTTGTGATCTTAATAGATTTGTTGAGTATTTTAACGTGTTTGAATAAATTCCCCGAGTATTTTATCGAAATATGTACCTTTTTACGTATACTTAATTATTTTCTAAAAATATATATATATATATATTTACATTTATAAATTAAATTCATCGTTATTGAAAATATTACACTCATGTGGTCAAAGTACTTATTTTTACGAGGCTATAATGAAATCGTAAGTTTTGCTAAACTTTTCTCAAATTTACACTTTTTACCCTCGAGTTACAAAAAGTACAAGTTTAGTCCTTATACTATTAGAAAATGACACTTTGTACCCATAAATATTATATGCTTAGAGTTTTCAGTTTTGACACTATTAGTCCCTCGGTAAAACTGATTTTTACAAGGTTAACTTTTGTTATACTTTAAAACATTAACTTATTTAGTTATAAAGTTATTGAAAGTGTAGGGGTAAAATCTGCCAAACTGTGAAAGTTATAAAACAAAAAGAATAAAAAGCGCTATAGGGTGGGTTTCGAACTCGTGACCTCACGCTCAAACACACACGCGCCTACCAACTGAGCTAGGCTCGTTTTTGTGTTATATTTATGCGTAATATGCCATATATATAATATAGTTCATGCGTTAAAATTTCTTGCATTTTGGCTACTGATTGTCGAGACATGCATGTATTCATTTCTTGTTTCCATTCTACTTCTTCTTCTCAAGTGAACTAATGTTGCTTATATTTCATTTTAGTTTTAATGTGCCATGGTTCCAAGTGAACTATAACAAGTTTAACTTAGACAAACTTGACTCATAATCAATGAACATACAAAGTTTCGATATATTTCATTTTAACGAGACACTAAATGAAATGAGTTAAGTATTGTTTATGTTCTACAACTAATATTACGAGTCGAAATGGGTTGAAGTACTTACTAGGATGAGAGGGTCTGTGGGAACGAGCAAGAAGTGAGATGCCAAGAAAGCTAAACCGATCTAAACCCAAACTTTCTCCTAGCTTTAACCCTTTTCTTCTATCGTTACTACCCCGAATCTTTTCGTTTTTCCTTTTTCTTCGTTTTAACTAGCCTCCACAGTAGAATGATTTCTATGTGGTAGTGAGAGTAGATGCATGAGAGTTGGGATATGTTTGTGAGTTGTGATGAAAGATTATGCATGTTTGTAGTTCTTATAGTGAAGCAAAGGCATGGCTCTTATTATTTGTTTAATCCATAGATTGTCTAGGTCAAAGGTTGTATTAGACATGTGTTTGTTTGGTCTTTTGGGCGTGCAAACATGGCAGCCAAGATGGTGGCATGTTCAAGGTTTTGTCAAATCATCCTAAACATATTATCTAATGGTTAATGAAGTCAAAAAGGGAGTCAAGGTCTAGGTTTTGGTTTAATATTATTGTTAGGGTCTCTAAGCATGGTTTTGTCTCCCATATTCCTACACACGCAACTCCTTGAAATCCAAGAGTTGAGTTTTATATTTATAGTTTAGTCATTTCATGAAAGGCATAAAATCCATTGGTTTATGAGGTCAAATGGGTAGTCAAAGGTATAGGTGATTAGATAATGTGGTTAGGGTGGCTAAATATGATGGTTTGTCTCTTTTTGTTCATGTCTTCACGCAAGAAGCAAGGTCAAAGTAGGTGGAAGTATATTTCTAGTTTGGTTTGTTGTTTGCTCGTTCGGTTTCAACAGAAGAAGCACCAAAACATTTGCTAACTCTTTAAAAAGGTGAACTTGGGCTTTGTTTGATCTTGCTATGCGAGGCCCAAAAAGGGAAGAAATAAAATAAATGGTGTTGGGCTCCCTTGTGGTGCGTGAGTTAAGCCTAGGCCCAACGAGAATATGGTGTAGTTTTGGGTCCGGTTACGAGGCCCATTAACAAGTCGGGTTGAGTCACGAGGTGGTATAAAGTCCAATGAGTTCCGAGGCCCAATACGAATATTATATATTTTTATTATAATTTAATTCGTAATTTTTACAAATTTTTACGTATTCATTACGTATTTTAAAGTTATCAAGATAGTGGGGAAATTTATTTAGATCACAACGGTATATTTATGAACGCTCAAACTGCGTTGATCATGCATATGCCAAATGATATGCAAAAGTGATGTTTAGAAAATTTCATGACGAAATAGATCGTGATTAATTTTTGATTAAAACGTTAAGTACATTGAAATTTTCCGGGAGCTTACATATGTGAATTGTAATACCTTCTAGGTTGATAGTAAGATCTCCTAGGATTCCTATTCCAAATAGTGTGATTAGTACCTTGTTTCTGAGCAGTACTTTGGAAAGTACTGTGAGATACTGAAGGTTTTGAAAAAGGTCTTCTCTGATGTGGGTATCTGTGATCTGGTGTGAAGTTTCTGTGATTAATCCTATTTGAATTATTCCAAACTGGTTTGTGCTCTCTAGGTTTGTGGTTGGCAGATCTGTTCTTTGGAAATTTGCTAAGGTATTCTGAATGATGTTCACAATCCTTGATTAAATGATTAGGACTAAAACACACAAAACACAGTTTTTCACCCATACTCCCAATATGACTTCTTCTATGTCTATGACCAAAACTATTGTGCCTTCTAGGTGAATGTTTGAACCTGTTTTGACCAAAATTATCGCAAAAAGGTTTAGCAGTACTGTTTTGAAAAGACTTTGCAGAAGGTACTGCTTGTGGAGCAGTACTTTGATTTGAAGGTACTGCTTGATTTTGAACATTATTTTCAACAGCTTCTTTGGGTTTTTCAGATCTAGATTGAGCAACAAGCTTCTTCCTAAACTCTAGACTGTCTACTCCAAATCGAGAAACATCAGGCCTTATGGGTTGATGACTAATGGGATGTGGGACAGCATTATATCCCTTGTCTTTCTTATACTCAGGAGGTGGTTCACTTATTGAGCCCTCATTACTAGATGTATCTACATAGTTAATGAGTTCATCATCACTAGTGGTTATGTCCTCAAAATCACCTACATCCTGATCACTAGGTTGTTTTTCTTCTATGTTATCAAAGTTCATACCAAAACCTAATCCTGTTCTAATGTATGCTCTTCTTTGTTTTTCAACATAAGTAACATGGGACAGACCAGATTCATTCCAGGCAGCAAACTTTTCTAACAGATCATCTCTCTCCTTAGTTAATTTCTCAATTTCAGCAATTTTACAGTTTAGTTTCCATTCACTAAGTTTTAACTGGTAATCCTGTTGTTCATACTTTTCAGCCCAAGCCATTTCATTATTTTCATGTGTTATAATTTTAGCTTCCATAGACTCTAAAGTAATTTGATAACCATCCACTTCAGACCTAGCTTTAACACAATTATCTCTTTCGTAAACATAAGCATTAGATACTTTTTGATAAAAATCATGACACTTAGAACATACCTCTGTGATAGGAGTTGATGCAGCTTCAGTCGACATCTTCAGGGTTTGTTGAAATCGGTTTTCTTCTTAGTCAGAGTTTCCACACAAGCTCTGATACCACTTGTTGGATCGATATACTTTAATCAAACTAACTTTAACTAGCTTGTTAAGGTTTAATAACCTCGGATAAATCCTAAGTTATTAACAAAGAAACACTGAGCAATCTTTATCAAGTACGCGGAATTTACTTAACAAAGCCAAGAAGAATAACTTTTATTATAAACTCTAAATCTGCTTATTATGCAGATACTCTAAACAACTCTAAGATTATCGAACTTCTCTCTAAAACACTAAATAACTTGTGAATTCGTAAACTCTAAAAATCATAGACTCGTAGACTCTAATGCCAATCTAGGAGTCCTTTTATAGGCTTAAGGATATCCTAGTCGGTTTACAATTTGTATTCTTGTATGACAAGTAATCTGAACATAGAATACAATACTTTCCATAAACGAATATAACAGTTCTTTGTTCTTGCAGTACTTTGACTTCATAATGCAGTACTTTGACTTTATCTTTAGCAGTACTTTGACTCTTTGACGTTTTCCAGTACTTTGCAGCTTACAGTACTTTCATATCTTCAGCACTTTCATATCCCAACAAAAACTCATGATTAACTCCATTACGAATGGACCCTTAAAGCCTCGACAAATCCTAGACCCTGGAACTCCTGACGTCCCACCATCTTATCATACTCAAACTGAATCATAATACACTGAAGAGGATCAGAAGCAAGTCGATGCAGAGGACATGGCAATTCATATTGTCCAACTGGGTTTACCAATAGACATTTTTGCTGCTGTAGACAGTTGTGAAACTGCTTTCGATATATGGGAACGTGTTAGACGGCTTTGTCATGGAATAGAAATTGGTGAACAAGACATGGAGAACAAGCTGCTAACTAAATGGGAAAAGTTTACTTCAACTCCAAGAGAATCCATTGAATCCTACTATGGAAGGTTTTGCACTTTGATGAATGAGCTAATCAGAAACAAGCTAGCACCCAGAACTATCGTTCAAAACATCAAGTTCCTGAATAATCTTCCAGAAGAATGGGGACGATATGTCACTATTGTCAACCAAACAAAAGACTTACATCAGGTGAACTTTGATCAACTAAACGATTTTCTGAAACAAAACCAAGCTGAAGCGAAGGAAGTCAGGAAAGAAAGATTGGCAAAGAATCATGATCCATTGGCTCTTATTGCAAAGACTCAACCATCAGTGAATACACAACATCAGTCTTCATCATCTTCCAACAACAACAACTTGCAGCAATACATTCCACAACCACAAGCTGTTATCCCTCAACAACAAAACTATCCACCAGAACAACAACATTACCAGGAACAAGGAATCACTGATCTTGAAATGGAACCCGAAGAGGCTTTGGCTCAAGTATTCTCTTTATTGGGTAAAGCATTCAGAGGTCGCTATTCCACACCAACTAACAACAACCAACGGATTTCATCAAACACTCGCAACAGGCAAATTGCACAGCCGGGTGTGAATATGGGTAATCAAGGACAAATGGTTGGAGTTAGTGGGAATCAACAGGGATATGCTACTAGATTTCGTATGGGTAATCAGGCGGTTCCGAATCAGGGTAATCAGTTGGGTCAGTGTTGGAATCGCTCCTAACTCGTAAATGGAACGACATTGACGGGATTACATTTCTATCTTTATTACCTCAAACACAAGGGCTTGTTATGTCAATTACCCATAGATGTATGTGTTTAGGTATATAAACCCCTCCATACTTCCATGGAGGGGTGAGACTTAGTGTAATCCTTTCATCTTCATAAATAAAACACACACTAGTTTTCCTTTCTCTCTCTAGTTTCTCTCTCTAACTTGAAGATGGCTTTCTTCCATCTTCCAAGACCTCCCGATTCACCATATCACCCATAGAAACGATCCTTACATTGGTATCAAGAGCAAGGTCGGTTTTTTGTTTGTGGTTGATTTTGGTGATGTTTTTCTTGTCAAAAAAAATTAATTCTTGTAAATCTGTTTTACAAAGTTTTGTTAACAGGTTTTTTAGAAGTCAATATTATCTCTTTGTCAAAAAATGTCCTATTTGTGCAAAATGTCATATCAGCCTTTTTTATACATTTTTTGTACCATCCGTCAAATATTAAGTCAATCTGGTCATGTTCTCATCTTCAAAATGGGTCAAAAGGATTAATTTTTTATGTCTTTTTCTGGGTCTATTGGATCTGGTCGGATTTTTGGTCGGAAACATCGCCGGAAAAAAATCAACATGGGTCAAAACCCTAGTTCTACGCCTAAGGATCTTCAATTGTATACGAGTAGCTTGGAAAGCTACTCGTAAGGTTTTACGTGTAAGGACTTACGCCTAAGACATTTACGCATAACTTTTCTTGGTTTACGCCTAAGAATCCTATGTGTAAGGTCTTATGCATAAACCTTTATGGTTACGTATAACATTAAAGTCTTACGCGTAATATTACCTAGGCATAAGGGTTTTTTTTTTGTTTTTGCATAAAAACCAGAGGAAGAGATGAAAAGACCAAGACAGTTTTGACCATAAAAATACCAACCAATACTTCTTCGGACCTCAGTTTGTCTTAACATCATTTGTCCAAGTTGATAAGTAAATGAAATGAAATGTAGTCATACAAATTCTATCACGCCTAAACCAACTACTGATCCAACAAAACCTACTTCTATTCACAACCCATTTCAATCAACACATCACTATCCACAACCTCATCTCATCTATCATTCTAACGGATCTCGGTTTGTTCACTTGGTGTGAACAAAATCTTCATTGATCCAAAACGTGAAGAAATTAAAAACGAAAATAAAATAGATCTCAGTTTGGGTTTGATATTTCAGAAGTTATCAACCTCTTAGAAGATCTATCAAACAATAAACCATCATTGATCTTTGAAGAGCTTACCCCTTTTATATTCAAAATACAAAAGATTGAACAAAAACAAGAATGTTTTTATTCTTTCTTTGATTCGGTTTATGAAAGACACTAAACTTAAAAACAATGAATTTTATACCTACCCGAGACCTTATTTTAAGATCTTGAAGCCTTCACTCTTCTGATTTGATACACGGTTATTAAAATAGAATGGAGAAAGGGTCATTCGATTGTAATTCGTTGTTTCTTTATGTGTTGGTTTATCAAAAATGAAAGAAAGATAAGGTTGGTTGGCTGTAAAGGGTAGTGAGGGTGATGCGTTTGATGAAGATGGGGGCGCACATTTTTGTGTGTGAATATTAGGTTTTTCTTACAATATGTAAAATGTTATTAGGGTTAAGGCAATGATAGTTTGTGTGGCTTAAATACCTGATTATTAGGTTATGTGGGGATTGGATCTAATACGTATTTAAATATAGGTTGGATTTAAGTCCACATCACTTGACATTGGGCCCGTGCACTATTTTGTTGATTTACATTTGGACTGATCATAACCTTTGTCTTGGGCCGATCATAACACTAATTGGATAGGGCATGGATTTCGTTTGGCTTAACTATTGTGAATTAAGTTTGGGCTATGATGTTATATATGAGCTAAACCGATAATACACTAACGTGAATTGGACAGAAATGAATTATAGATTACCAATGTATTTTAATACATTGAGATAATTATTGATATAATTCTTTGGCGGACCGGAGTGGTATCTTGGTATTACAAATTTTTCACGAGGATACATTTTTTTTACAAGATCGGGAAACCATTATCAAAGTTCATTTTAACCGTTAATGAAGGCTAGTTTTGGGCATGTAACCGCAAGATGTGACTACGGCGCGAATTCATTATTATTTATTTGAGGTTGAAGAGGGATATCACGGGTGCGTGTACTTAGTATCTAAAGATACCGGGGTTGGTTGGATGCATGATTCTTCGAGATCCTTGTTCGAGCTTTAACCGTTTCGAATGACAAAGACTTGAGTTATATAGTTGAACCTGATGTAAGGAGTTACATTGTTGTGCTCACAGCTTATAACTATCACTTTTAAGGAGTTACGTTGTTGTGCTCAAGTGTCACACTAAGGTGTGGATAAGTTGAGAAACTTTAAGTTTACCTTTTTTCGATGGAGTTAAGAAAAAGGGTTCTTCGTCTGACAATAGTGCAAGTTTAAGTCACAAGTTCAGGTTATACTACTTCAATCTCAAGTTCGTCATATTGGGTTTTGTCCATCAGTAGTCACTACAAAAAGCCGTCAGAATGATAATGGGGTCGGTAAAGAGTTAGCTGAGAAGAGTATACACGAGTAGAGAAGTTTTATCAGCAGCTGATTCTCACAAGATATTTATGGTACTTCACACTTGTTCGATTAATTGAACATACATGGTTTTGATGTCTCCAATTTCATCATCAACATACGTGGTGTATGATTCTGATTCATTGAAAACATCGGGGGGAAGAGAGTATAGGTGTTCCTTGCTTCTTTGATGTTTTTGGAATTTTTTTCTAAAACCCGTTTCCCTTCATGAATTTCTTCAATCAGGGGGAAGAAATGAGACGATCTGTGGTTTAAACGTCTCACTCTGGTGTTATCGTCTCACTTTCACAGAGTTATCGTGCGTGAAGTTACCTAAATATGATGTTATGATGCCTCACACACGGTCATCTTATCGAGTAATTGCAGATTCACTGGTAACTATTATTCCGATAGACCGCAACATTCGGGGGGAAGTCGTTTCATTTCGTCTTTCGTGGTTTGTTTGGTGTGAAGCATCTATATATGTGAGAAGATCTGGTTGATTTCTTGCATGTTACCCCCGAACGGATTTTCCGCAATAAGTCAGATTTACCTTGTGTGGTTTACTGCTCATCTACAAATTCCGCTGCGTACTGAAAACGCCAAAAGTTAGAGGAAATGTTCACTACATCAAAGTTTTCGAATCTGCTGAAGACGGTTGTCAGTTTGGGGGGAAGCTGATTCAGAAACTTCGCCAAAAAGGAGTGTACAGAGAAGCTGCTAAAGACATGCGGCATAAATTGGGGGGAAGGTAATCCAATTCTTGCATATTACATCATTCGCCTACAAGTGAAGAAGACAGTTCTCAAGTCGAGGTACAAGAAGAAGACAAAGAGCGTAAACTGTCATCATCCTCTGCACTTGAAGAGCTTATGAAGACCTTTCTTTATTTGTTTTCTATATTTGTAGTAAATGTTGTAAGTAATCCCTTATGTCGTCCCATTGGGGGAAGATTGTTGGAATCGCTCCTAACTCGTAAATGGAACGACATTGACGGGATTACATTTCTATCTTTATTACCTCAAACACAAGGGCTTGTTATGTCAATTACCCATAGATGTATGTGTTTGGGTATATAAACCCCTCCATACTTCCATGGAGGGGTGAGACTTAGTGTAATCCTTTCATATTCATAAATAAAACACACACTAGTTTTCCTTTCTCTCTCTAGTTTCTCTCTCTAACTTGAAGATGGCTTTCTTCCATCTTCCAAGACCTCCCGATTCACCATATCACCCATAGAAACGATCCTTACAGTCAGAATGTTGGGAATAGAGCAGTGGGTAATCAGAATGGGAATGTTGCAGCTTCAGTCGTTGGGAATTATGGAAATGTGAATCAGGGTAATCAGGTTAAGTGTTATAACTGTCAAGGAATAGGTCACATGGCACGAAACTGTCCCACTAAGCCACACAAGAAGAATGCTGAGTTTCTTCGGAAAGCTATGCTGTTAGCACAGAAGCAAGAAGCAGGGATGCAGTTGAGTGCTGATGAAAATGATTTTTTCACTATTGTGGATGATTTGGAAGACCTCGAGGAAATCAATGCAAACTGCATCTTCATGGAAAATCTTCAGGAGACTAAGTACGACACTCAATCTGACACACCTCCTGTCTATGACGCCAACGCAGTATCTGAGGTACCAATCATTGATCCATGTTATAACAATGTCATATTTGATGTGTTTACTCATGACGAACAGCATTCTGTGACGCCAGCACCTACTTATGATACATACCTGGACAATCCGAGTTGTAACAATACTAACTCTGAAACTCCAGATGTGGATCCTAGTGGAGGCTGTGTGGCACAACATACTGAGACTGATGAGGAAACACGTGCCTATGTTGAATCATTAATCAATAACTGTGGCATTGAAATTGAGAAAGTTAGTAAGGTCAATCGCGAAGTTAAGGCCGCGAATGTTAAATTGACCACTGAGCTTGAGAGTTACAAAGAGAACGCCAGAGCCTATGAATTTCATACAAACAAAATATCAGAATTAGAAATTGGTTACCGAGATTCTGTTTTAAGAGAAAAACAATTGCAAATCAAGTATGATACACTTGATGTGAATCTGAACTTGAAAATAAAATCTTTAAACAAGGAAATTTCTAAACTAAATGACCAACTTTCTAAACAAAAAACACTGTTTTATGATCTTGAAAAAGAGAAGAAACAGTTGATTGCTGATTTTTCAAAACGAGAAGATTCTCTTCTTGATGAAATTCTGGATAAAAATGAAACTATCAAAAAATTGGACAATTTGCTTCTTACAACGGGTCATTCCGCTAAAACAAACAAGATGCTTTCTAATCAAGCAAATCCGATTTTTCATACTGCACATAAAATGGCTCTTGGTAACTCACCTCCCTGTTTCCTCAAGAAAGCTCAGAAATCTCAGAATGTGTTGAACAATGGAAAACCTTTGCATAAACCCATAATTGTGCATGATTCTCTTGAAACGTTGGAACTATCTGAGGAGAGTAGATCAAAAATGAAACAAAAACATCCGGAAATCAAACCAATTGATTATAACAAATGGAACAAAATTAATGGTATTTCGTTTGTTTCTCAATCAACGTTTTCCACCAAACCAAGTGTTTCAAACAAAGTGTCAACACCTGTTTCAAAATCCGTTTCAAAACCAGTTGTTGTCTCCAAATCTCTTTCGAACATTGAACAAATGTCTTCAAACAATCCTTTTAACACAAGTGATGCGAGAAGCATTTTAGACGATGTTAAAACTAGAATTGGGCGACTTCAGGAGACTGTTAAAACTAAAACTCATATTACAACCAACATCTGGTTTAATAGTTTTGATATTGAACAAAAAAAGTTTTTTGAAACTGAAATTGCCCCTCAGCTGAATAACATCAACTCAAGGGTAATTTATTTTGAACAAGCCTTTTTGAAAGAAACAGCTGACTTTGTCAAGGACCATAAATCCCTGGTAAAGCAAGCTAATGAAAGTGTTGAACACATCAAAGTTTTGGAAAATTTAAATGATTCTCTCTTCGAAGATGTTCTGACTACTGATATTATGTCCATCATTTTGCAAACATATTCTGTTGAAGATCATGAAAGACTCCCGTCTGAGACCTCCAAAATTGTTTCAAAATATGAAAAAGCACTTGAGAAACTTGAAAAAGAAAATATCTCATATTTTAAACAACTTGATCGAAAAACTGAGGAATGCAAGTATGACAAACTGTCGTATGAGCGTGCCTACAATGACATGAAAGCGAAAAATGATCTTTTGAGGGCTCAGCTGGAAAGTCAAAAAGGAAATGCAGTGGATACTGTGATTACAAAACCATTGACTGCGGAGAAAGCAAATGTTCCAAAACCGGTTTCCAAACCAAAAATGTCTGTTTCTATGCCTCCTCCAAAAGTCAATGAGAAAAATGTTTCATCAAAACCAGTCACTCCACCTGCCTTGCCTAAACAAAATGTTGATAAAGGAAAAGCGGTTATCGAGAAACCAAAAGTTTTAGCACCTGGACTTTTTAAGATGAATACCACTAATGCGTCTGCCTCCACATCTAAAACATATGGAACAAACGACATAAGTTTAGAAAAGCACTCTAAAGAGACTAGGAAAGCTGAAACCACCTCCCTTGATAAAAATGTGAATCCTAATGCGTGTGCCTTACCTTCTACAGGACTAGAAAGCACCTCTAGGAGTAGCAGACTAAAGCCTAAGAGCAATACAAGGAACAATAGAGTCTCGACTGCCTCTAGGAGTAGTAGCTTGAATAAAGAGAAGAAAGTAGAAGAACACCCTAGGAATTTACCGCTTTTGAATAAGAAAGACATTTCATCTAAATGTACTGAACCTATGAATGTGTTTAATCTCTTTGTTTTACTTGCAAGAAATCTTTAATCAATGTTCAAGATGATTGTGTTTCTAAGAATGTGAATGATAAGCATGTTAAGAAGAAAGTCCCAAAAAGATCTTACGCTAAACGAGTAGGAAGACTAGTTGCAAAACTTAGACTTTTCACTACTGACAAGAACCATAGTGTTTACTTTAGGGATGATATTTGGAAACCCACAGGTAGAACTTTCACACTCTGGAATGGTAAAATGAGTGATAAACCAGAACTCCCTGTAGCAAAACTCTTTGAGTGTGATAAGGATTTTACCTCTAACCCAAAGGAACCAAAATCTCAACGGTTTCCACAATATTCTTTTTCTGTTACTGGCAGGTTATCGAAATTTGTCTTTGGATCGTCGACTCGGGTTGCTCCAAGCACATGACCGGGAATCTGAAGCTGCTGATCAATTTCGTCTGGAAATTCATGGGAACCGTACGTTTCGGAAATGATCAGGTAGCAGCTATCATGGGTTATGGAGATCTACCTTTTGGAAATTATTTGATCACTCGGGTTTACTATGTCAAAGGGTTGGGACATAATTTGTTTTCAGTCGGGCAGTTCTGTGATGCAGATTTAGAGGTTGCTTTTAGGAAAAATGCTTGCTTCGTTAGAAACTTGGATGGCACTGATCTCTTAACTGGGAATCGGGATACAAACTTGTATGCTATCGACATCAATCAAATGGCCTCTTCATCACCAATATGTCTTATGACACAAGCATCTGGAACATAGTCCTGGTTGTGGCACAGACGGTTATCCCATCTCAATTTCGACACCATCAACAACATTGCCAAAGACAACATCGTCAATGTACTTCCAAAGTTCAAATACACCAAGGATCACTTATGTCCATCATGCGAACAAGGAAAAAGCAAAAGAGCATCATATAAACCCAAATCCGTACCTAGTTCGGAAGCAAAGTTGCATATGTTGCACATGGACTTATGTGGCCCAATGAGAGTTGAAAGCATTAATGGGAAAAAGTATATTCTTGTTATCGTCGATGATTATTCAAGATATACATAGGTTAGGTTTTTGAGATCAAAAGACGAAGCACCAGGCATCATCATCACCTTCCTGAAACGTATTCAAGTACTTCTTCAAACTCCAGTAAGGGTTGTAAGAACAGACAACGGCACTGAATTCACTAATCAGGAGTTAAGAACTTTCTTTGAAGATGTTGGAATTACACATCAGACATCAGCTGTTAGAACTCCACAGCAGAATGGGGTAGTTGAAAGAAGAAATCGTACTCTTGTGGAAGCTGCTCGCACAATGCTAATCTATTCTTGTGCACCGTTATTTCTATGGGCTGATGCTATTGCCACTGCTTGTTTCACTCAGAACCGATCCCTTATCCATCCTAGATTCAATAAAACCCAGTATGAGCTTGTGAACAACAAAAAACCTGATATCTCTAACTTTCACGTGTTTGGCGCTTTGTGCTATCCAATGAACGACAGAGAAGATCAAGGTAAATTGAAAGCTAAAGGTGATATTGGAATCTTCATTGGATATTCAGATAACTCGAGGGCATTCAGGGTGTATAACAGAAGAACTAGGAGGATCATGGAGACGATGAATGTGAAATTTGATGAACTTTCACATATGGCTTCTGAGAGACTCGCTCTAGAACCCGCACTAAACCCACAGACTTCTGGACACATCAGTTCAGGACTCGTACCTCAAAGAGCTCAATCAACTTCGTTTGACAATCCTAAAGAACAAGAATGGGAGAATTTCTTCGAGTTAATGTTCGATGAATACTATGGTGGAACTTCGACAAATGCATCAAACCATCATTCCGCTGCACCCGCTCAAAATCATCCTCCACCACCAACAGAATATGCATCTACAACGGTCGAACCCAATGCACCAACTTCATCTACATCATCTACATCTACTACAGTTATTGCACCCGTTCTACCAGCAGTTGATGAGCAAAACCAAAACCAGAACGATGCAACGTTAGATGAAGACTTATTTGAAAACCCGTTTGCTACGAAATCAACTGAATCTTCTTCAAGCTTACGAGAACCATCTACCTCGCATACGTATAACCAACGGTATCCTTCTACTCTGAAGTGGACAAAAGACCACCCAATTGAACAAGTTATTGGTGAACCTTCAAGGCCAATTCAGACGAGACGTCAACTTGCCACCGATTGCGACTTATGCATTTACCTTTGCTCAATTAGCAATATAGAGCCAAAGAACATTCGCGAGGCAATGGCAGAACCCGCATGGATAGAAGTGATGCAGGAGGAACTTCTCCAATACCGTCTTCATGACTCTTGGGAAATGGTTCCCAGACCAATTGACATTCGCGTCATTGATCTCAAATGGTTATGGAAGAACAAAAGGGATGAAGAGATGACTGTAATTCGCAACAAAGCTCGTCTTGTGGCCAAAGGATATAGACAAGAGGAAGGGATAGACTTTGAAGAGTCATTCGCGCCGGTAGCTAGACTTGAAGCAGTCAGGATATTCTTAGCCTATGCAGCTCACAAAAACATCACGGTTTATCAGATGGACATTAAGACCGCGTTCTTGAATGGAACTCTGAAAGAAGAAGTGTACGTGAGTCAGCCAGAAGGCTTCATCGACTTGGAACATCCAGACTACGTCTACAAACTCAAAAAGGCAATCTATGGATTAAAACAAGCTCCGAGAGCGTGGTATGACGAACTGTCCTCTTTCCTTATCCAAAACAATTTCACCAAAGGCACAATTGATCCTACCTTGTTTACACAAAAACGCAAAAATGACATTTTGATTGTTCAGATTTACGTGGACGACATCATCTTTGTGTCCACTAATCCGAATCTTTCAAAACATTTTGAAAATCTCATTAAAAGCAAATTTGAAATGTCCATGATGGGGGAACTAAAATTCTTTCTTGGTTTACAAATACATCAGTCCCCTAGTGGAATTTTTATAAATCAAGCTAAATACACAACTGAGATTTTGAAAAATCATGGTATGGATAATTGTGACTCTGTCGGAACACCAATGGTAACTTCACCAAAAATTGGAGCCGATTTGTTTGGGAAACCTATTGATCCGAAGAAATATCGGAGCATGATTGGTTCTCTCATGTACCTCACTGCTAGTCGACCCGATATTCATTTTGCTGTTTGCTTATTAGCACGGTTTCAGGCAAAGCCTACCGAACTGCACCTCAAAGAGGTTAAACGGGTCTTTCGATACATGAAGACATCCATTCACATGGGACTTTGGTACCTGAAGGAATCCGGATTTGATCTAATTGCCTTTTCAGATTCGGACCACGCAGGTGATCAAGTTACAGCAAAAAGTACATCTGGAGGAGCACAATTTTTGGGTGAAAAGTTAGTCAGCTGGTCTTCAAAGAAACAAGATTGCACTGCACTTTCAACCGCTGAAGCTGAGTATGTGTCTCTATCTGCGTGTTGTGCTCAAGTTCTATGGATGAGAACACAACTCACAGATTATGGCTTTACTTTCGATAAAATACCTATGTATTGTGACTCGAAAAGTGCCATAGCCATATCATGCAATCCTGTTCATCACTCAAAGACTAAGCATATCAGAGTCCGCTATCACTTCATCAAAGAGTACGTCGAAAATGGTACTGTTGAATTATTCTTCGTGAAGACTGATTACCAACTCGCCGATCTATTAACTAAAGCCCTTCCAAAAGAAAGGTTTGACTATTTAGTTCGACGAATTGGAATGCGAAGCCTAACCCCTGAGGAGTTAGAACGTCTTCTCGAATCTTCGTGAAAATGATATTCCAAAAAGCTTCGCTATAAATATTTTTGAAAAACAAAATACAAAATTTGAAAAACCAACAAAAGCAAAATATAAAAATATAAAACTTTCAAAACAAACTACAAAAACAATAGAAAATCAAAAATCCAAAAATTTTCTTCTCACGACATGTCTCTTGTATAATCGATATTCTGTACGTTTCTAGAAATGTCATTCAACAATGATACGGGCATGTACAGATGCTTGAGCGAGAGTTCTTTAATTGTTTTCCAAAACATGTCGTTTCTCAACATTTCTTCAAAAATGGCTTTCGTATGCTTCAGTACGAAACCCGGACAAAATGATGACTTTTGATTATTTCAAATCAAAACTCGTGTTATTAAAGAAAAATCCAGTGTACGCTTCAGTGCACTACATTTAAAAATGGTGAGAAATCATCATCATCTTGAGCACCTTTTCAAGATTGTTCAAAAAGATTTTCAAAATCTTTCAACATATTTTGTGCTCAAGATAACTCCCTCTAAAAACCCTTTAACTGATTATGCTTTATTAAAGGGGGAGTATAAAACAAAATATTCCAAATTCATGCTTAAATCAAATACGTTTGTCTCCCCAAAAGATTCTAAAATGTTGTTTAATCCGTTGATATCAAAAATATCACGAATATGCTATTTTTTAGGGGGAGGAGACATGATTAAAATGTGATCAAAATCGTTGTTTGAATCTCAAAATGAGCTCGACTCAGATGAAACCAATGAATTGACGAGGAATCATGTACCATATCGAGAAACTTTCTATGGACTTGACCAGGACGGGTAATAATTTCAAGCTAGTTCTCTAGTGATGTAAACGTGTCTCGAATCGGTCTTGTTCATTTAAAGTCGATCAATTCAAAAAGTGCGAACTCTACCCTCTATGTGCAGATTTCTGTCAAAACTTATAAGCACATGTGAAGGGGGAGTGTTTCTGAAAATACAAAACTCACGGAGTGTTTCAAACATGTTTTCTATCATAAACACTCTGAGAGATTTTCAAGAAAAATGGTTTTATGGCAACAATAGGACATTCATGGAGTTATAAGGTGACTAAGGATAGGAAATTCGTCCTATGATCCACCAGAGCCGGAGGGATCTACCCAAGGACATCACAAATAGTTAGTATTAGAAGTCCTTAGGTATGATTGAAAAAAGGAGTAATGTGAGATAGGAGAAAGAAGGGGTTGAAGAATTAAAAAGAAATGTAAAAGAAAGGGTGAAAAGAAATAGCCCTCCATATTCAACCTTAGGGCAGAAACCGGGTTCAATACATATGCTACTAGTTGTCACTAGATGACACTGGTATTGAAGACCAAGACGTCATGGACCCAGTGACGCACTGCACTAAACCTTCTAGCCACTCAATTCCTCTCAAAAGGGATTTGTTTCATTCTCACTGAGAACCCTGCATAATCTATCGACTTTCTTTTAGAGATCGTTGATATTGAAGAAGGAGACCCTCTCCCTAGTCTCCGCTCAGGAAAACCAAAATGCACTATTGAGTCTAGAGCCACGAGATTCATCAAAAGATCTCATAGGAACACATGACATGACATCGCTTGTTGTTCATCAATAAGGACACAAGTGATATATTATAGAGTCCTACGCAGATCTTAGCTATCTGCCAGAACATTTATGAGAAGTTTCACATCTGTGATCTTCAGTGATTGAATGGAAACTCCTGCCAGGGTCAACATCAAGCAGCCCTGACAGCAGGTCACTTCGGTAACTCCCCGTGGATTACGCTTAGTGTGTCTCAAATGGTCTACAGTCGTGGGGTGATGCTTCGGTGTACCTCAGCGACTCATCTGAACTGTAGGTGTACTTCGGTATATCGTGTTATCTCACTTGTGGGACTCCAGTTCAGGAACGGCCCTTGTGAGAATTAGAGATGTGTTTTCACACTATGCTGTTAACACCCTCGAAATTCAAACTTGTAAGTGCCGGAATCCGCTTATTACTAACCTGTTTTATGTTTTCTTCTTATGGAAGCTCTAGAGCGGATTGATCGTGCAGATTCTCCACATGCTCATACGAACAACACATGATAGTTCTCATCATAATCAAAGGCTACACAAAGTTAAAGATGATTCTTCGTCAATGTCAAAGAATCTACAAAGTTTAAAGACTCGAGAACTACATCATTGGTAACCAAAAGACAAATAGAAGTGTGAGCATGGAGGAGAAAGACATGGAGACACCAAACCAACAAAGTTGACAATGGCAGACAACCACATTATCTGATCACAAAGCATGAAGGAACAAAGAATCAAGACTATTCTATATCTACGCACAAAGTTCAAGCTCAAGAAAAGTAAAGACCTAATCAAGTGGAGCATCATTTGAATGACCACCCCTTAGGGGGAGATTGTTAGCCTTAATAGTTTTATTAGAAGTGATGGTCATTTACATTTAGGAACTTTGTAACGTGTGTTAGATATCGTGATAGAATAGTCAACGGGCTCGTGGATTGGGATAAGCTAAATGATTAAATGTAAAGCTATGTTAGCCGTTTAACAAGCTTATATACCCAACCCAACCCAAGTCCACGAAAAGCCCATGGAAAGCCTTTTAGGTTTTATGTTACTTGTACTATATAAACCCCTCAAAGTCTCATTTGAGGGGTGTGCTTGAAAGTGTGTGTGTGTGTATTTTTCCTTTAGAATATACAACTTATTGTGTTCATCTTTATCCTCTCACATACACGGTTTTGTATAAACATCAAGTCACCATCTCTCTTCATCTTTCTCATCTTATTTCTAAGCTTTGTTTGTGTTTGGGTTTCACGAGTTCTACGCTTAACTGTGGTTAACGTGGGTATTTCGTGATAAGGTTGATATCGTAGTGGTCCTACAATATTTTACGATCTTTTAATGTTTCGTCAATAACAAACGTAAAATCATTTTAACGAAACAAATAAAATACGTAAATAGTTTGAGCCAATAGTTTACTAACACACTTACGTTTTCATATAAAACACTAAACAAGTAATAGTGCTTTCATGTTATAGTAATACATATGTATAACAACTAGTGTTTACATAATGGGTAGATATATACATACTTAGTATGTATTATAATGGGTAATAGAATGGGTAGAAGTCTAAGTATTTGACCCATTGACTAAATACATTAAATGTAGTTAGGTAAAACCCAAAGTCCATAACCCATACCCATGGAGCATGATCCATAACCCATGACCCATTGCATGACATCATGCATAAGTCATAATAGGTATTATCCATGACCTATGGAGCTAACCCATAACCCATTGACTAGATACATTACATCTTCTAGATACATTTTATCTATTTGGATACCCATAGATCAAAGCCTAAAACCCATGATCCATGATCCATGACCCACAACCCACTTTAGGGGGAGCATCCTACGGATCCCTAGTAATACACTAGACGGATCCCTCAAGCAAGGGATCCGTGGGATCCGTGGAACAGTAGCAGATTTTTGTCTATAAATAGTGAGCCATTTCTTCATTGTAACTTACCCTGTTAGGAATTGGAAATTCCATTGTGAAGTGTCGGTCACCCCAACTATAGACTAGCACAAGTTAGCTCGTATACATATCGTTATTTATCAGTTTATTAGTTAGTTATTAGTTTAGTTTAGCGTAGTGTATCACCGTGGAGGAAGGACGGGCCTTTACCCACTGTATACCTGATCCACAGGCCGTCAGGAGGTCGTGTAGTCTGTAAGTATAAATACCCCTTCCATCCTTGGAAGGGGTGGTGCTTCTCATAATCTAACCTTTCATTTTTTTAAAGCAAGTCTCTACCAAGAACACCCTCTCACTCTTTCTCTCTCTAAAACATAGCATACTTGTATAATCACTATCCAAGGCCACCTGAATCATCAAACAACATAATGTTTACGATCCTACAAATGGTATCAAGAGCCATGGTTTGATCATCTCTCTTACATGTTCTTGGATTTCTAGTGGTTTTACATGGTTTTTGGGGTTTGAAAAAGTTTAGTGGTTTTTGCATCATTTGGATCATTTCTTGTGTTAAAGTTTGAATTTTGATTGTACTTTTGTGTTTGGAATCATTGTAAGTGCTTGGGTTTTTATTTGGAAAGCTTGAATCATTGTGGTTGGGCTTGTTTGGGATTGAAAAGGGTTGTGTTTAAGTTTTTCTTGCTAGCGACTTGACTCTCGGATAAGTTTTCTTCGTAGCGACTTGCTTCGTTAGTTTGCAGCGACTTGTAGTTGAAGTGGTAGCGACTTGAGCTCTAGCGACTTGTTTATTGAGACAAGGCGGAAAATAGTACAAAGTAGTGGAGGTACCACTTCGGCTAGCGACTTGTTCAACGTAGCGACTTGTCTTTACTATTTTCAGCGACTTGACTTTGTTGTGACTAGCGAGTTGCTCTTTAGCGACTTGGCCTCTTAGCGAGTTGTCCAAGCGACTTGTCCTCTTAATTTGTCTAGATACATTGAACATAAAAGCGACTTAGACATGTGTTTAATCTGTGAAGCGAGTTGATTTTTGAGTCAACTCAGGTCAAAGCGACTTGTGTGTTAAAAAATTTAGCGACTTGTCCTAGTATCAGGTGGTGGTTTGACTTTTGAGTCAAACTGAAACAAGTTAGCGACTTGTTTTATAAGTTAGCGACTTGTTGATTCTACTTATGCTTATAAAATAGTGACTTGTGTCAAAATAGCGACTTGACTGTAGCGACTTGACAGAAATGAAGAAGAAGATTTTATCCAAAAGACCACGACCTACATCAAATACCAACTTCTAAGACTCATCACGACCTCAGTTTTTGACACCATCCTCGGTCCAAGTTATTACAAACATAAAAAACGTTCCAAAAACTTAAACCAATCAACAAATCCAACATCTCAATCTTTATACCCTCAACATTTAGTAATCTCTTCTACAACTATCGAGACTCAATGAACAGACGAAATCAAATCAAGATCTCAGTTTAGTCAAACGTTTTCGCAAATCTTTTAAAGATTGTTTTTTCGTTTGAACATCATCATCACAGATCTAATATGAAGCTTTGTTTCTTAATTAATATCCAAAAATTAAAAGAACGTTTAATAACAATTGTTAAGCACGTTTTTTTTCATTCGGTTCAAAGGAAAAATCAGAAATCGAAATATTATCAACACAAAACCTACCCGAGACCAAAGTATTGATCTTGAAGCCGAATAATTAAAGCTGTGTCCATTATGAATCGTGCAAGAACGAGAAAAGGATAAAGGTTGTGTTGTTATGGTTTTGAATGGCGATGGAGATTGTTGTTTATTGGTTGTATTCATGCTGCTATTGAGATAAAGATTGATCGGTTTATTTGCTAATATCATATCTGGATTTTTTTATATGGAGAGAATGCGTTTTGGTGATAAGATGAGATGGGGGCGTGTATTTTTTAGAGTGAGATTAGGGTTATGTAATGACCTAATTGTTAAGGTTATCTCCTTTTAAATACCGGTTATGATATATTGAACGTGGGCCTCATCATCTGAACATGGGCTTTGACATCATATCAATGGCTGTTGGGCCTAAGTGATTTTCGCTTAGATGTATTTGGACATGGATTTGGGACGCTTGATACATTTGCTTCAAATGGACTTTGATATATTCATTTAAATGGGAATGGAGCGGATGTCATGCATCAAAATTGGGCGTCAATGTTGGGCCGATTATTTTGAAAAAAAAACTTTGTCATCCGAATTTTTTTGGAAGTAAAATTTCTTGGATACAAATTTTTTTTGTAAGTCAAGTGCGGTATTTTGGTATGGTATATTTTCACGGAAGGATACAAATTCACGGCTTGAGCTAATATTAGATAAAAATGACTACGGAATTTTTGTATGGTATTACTTACAAGATATTAGCCGTATCGGGTTATCTTCATCAAGTGGTCTTTACTATTAGCCGTTGAATCAATAGAGGTTCAATTTCAGCAATTCCCATGATACTTCACAGTCTAAGCAAACTCTTTCAAAAACTCGTCAGCGTCAGACATGATTTTTCAAGATGTTTGCTTATGACAAGAACTTCTCATGCGAATGGACGTACACGTTATGATGCTTCCAAATGTTCAAAACCATCATGGGGGAGAAACGTGTACTTTGATGTTCGACGGTCAACCTCATGGGGAAGTAGTGTATAATACTTGACTCAGTATGGTTTGTGAAGATGTCTACATATGGGTAAGGAATTGTTGATGATATTGTTGTAAATGGAGAAATAATCGTTGATGAACCGCTGCATGTTCCCCTAAAACAGATATCCACCGAAACCAAAGTTATCATAACGCTTTCAAGCTGACATTGTTTACGGTTTAGTCTTAATTTTGTAAAATCTCGCGAAAGAAATTATTTCTCGGTTTAAATCATAGACTTGTAAAATCCTGTGACAATGGAAACATACTGGTAATAGTAAAGTGCATTTCCGGATCTATCTTACTGTTATTCTTGGTTTTGTAAAATCTCGCGAAAGAAACTATTTCTTGGTTTAAACCATAGAATTGGAAAATCCCGTAATGATGGAACCATCTTGGAGAAAGGAAAGTGTATTTCGGGATCTTATTTGACGCTGGTACTACATTTTCTACTTCGAAGAAGGGATAAAAGGGTGTACTTCATGAATTGGATGTTTGTTTGGATATTCGTCATGGCAGTTTGGTTATTACAAGGTTTTACGGGGTTATGTGCTTTTAACCATGGTCGGGATGAAACCATTATCATAGTTCACTTAAAACGTAAAAGGAGGCTAGATTTGAGCTTTTAATCAGAAGATATGACAACGGTGTTAATTCAGTATTATTTATTTGAGGTTGAAGTGAAATATCACGGGCGAGTGTACTTAGTATCTGAAGGTATCGGGTATGGTTGGATGAAGATTCTTTGAGATCCTTATTCGAGCTTTTTCAAAAACAAAGACATGGAAATCTAGTTATTTTTGGGTGACTTTTCCTTTTCTTTTACCACTTGGGGGAATTGGGCTCTTACCACCACAAAATAACTATCACTTTAAGGAGTTACGTTGTAGTGCTCAGTGTCACATTCAATTGTGGATTTTCAAGAGGTGATGTACGTCTTATACTTGATGGTTGGTTGGTTGAAGAGTATAGAGTACTTAGAGAGTACTTAGAGATGCTAATGGAAATCGGCACCGCTCTTTGTTACATATGTGCAAGTTTAAGTCACGAGTTCGGGTTAGTTTACTTCAGGGTCAAATTCATCATACTGGGTTTTCTCCATCAGCTGTCACGACAAAGAGCCTACCGAATGATAATGAAGTTGATGACAAGTTTGCCAAGAGAGATTGAAAAGAGAGAGATTATGACGTTTGAACACAACAGTTCAAGCCTCGTTCTCTAAAGAAAAGAAAAGTGTACGTCTCAGTGCGCTTTATCTTCAAAAGAAGAGAAATCTTCTTATGACGTATGAACACAACAGTTCATGCCTCGTTCTCTAAAGAAAAGAAAAGTGTACGTTTCAGTGCGCTTTATCTTCGGAAGAAGAGAAATCTTCTTATTTATGACCATTCTCATCAACATGCTTCATGCTTTTTCCATGCGCTTCAGTCATCAAGTGAACCGGACTACTGATAATTACTCTTATTCCACTTGCTCAATATAATGAAGATGGCGACATCATGTGCTAATTTTGCGGGAGAGAAGTGTGAATAGAATACATTTGGATGATAATCACTTGTTTAATCAAGAATGGCATCTCCGTATGCAATTCTTGAGGGGGAGAAGAAGTGTGAATTTTCTGAATGGTTGATTGATATCTGTGAATAAATGGTCATACGGCTCCTAACTCACGTAAGAACTGAGCTTCTTTTTATCGGATCATCTTTACATGGTGTTTCTTCTATGAGCTGCTGGTTGACATCTTCTCACGGGCTGACATGATTAATGACAAAGTGCTTCCAGTTGCGAGGCTGATTTCCTTGATGAACGTCTTTCTGTTCTTGTTTGATTGGGAGGGATTTGATTTAAGGGGATTTTCTATTTACAAGTTAACGGGAATGCATTTAGTGAGAAGAAGATGTTAACTTTCTATTTCCCCAATTGGACAATCTTGAAGAAGGTCGAGTCTACAGTCGGTTCTACATTTTCTGCTACATGTTAGAAGACTAAAGACGAGTTGCATTTGATTATCCAAAGACTTCTTATTAAACTGGGCATTTATCAAACAGATTGTCGGTTTAGGGGAGAGCACTAATTGGGGGAGAGTGAAAAGCCAGATTTAATCCCCAATTAGACTTTCTCACATTCTACTTCAGCAAGTTGATTCTCACAGATACATCTGAGCTAATGATATTCTTCTCAAAAGATTTCAAGTATTTGGGCTTATAATATGTTGCTGATTCTGAAGTATCAAAACCAGCAAAGGGGAAGGAGACACGCATCTAAACGCGAGTAAACTTGATGAACTTAATACTTCTAAGTGATTGAAGATATCCCGGGAAGACAAAGGTCATTACCGTAGAGAAATTCAATGTTTATCTCATGGCGTTTAGTGTTCTTATTCCAACTATGTGGGGGAAGAGATGGAAGAGTTAGTTTCTGGTGATAAAAAAGGTACACAAGTGTGTGATGATTTTGATGCTATCGCAATCATCAGGGGAGAGAGATTGTGTACACTTGGGACGCTCAGCTATCTCACTTGAGAGCTTAATCAGTGATTCAGAGATATAATCACTTATTCTGGAGTTGACGTCCGCAGAGATAGTCATCCGCAGAGATAATCATTAATTCGGCCTGCTTCTTCAATGTTATCGGTTATTCTCTCTTTTGGCATTTGGGTACTTTGGGTTCTTGAGCTTCATACACTGTCTTTAGGGGAGAGAAAAGTATACATCGGGGTTATTCTTTGGCTATTGGACTTAATCTGCTACTTCGATGGTATAAAGTTTCTCTGTCTTCGGGTATATGTGTATTCGGGTTCGTGAGCTCTAGTCTAAGAGACTGACTGCATCAATTCAACTACTTGGGGGAATTGTTCTCTTGACACCTTTTGGAATGGATTGCTTCAGACTTCAGTGGCAAAGGAATTTGAGAAGAGTCATTCAAGCGTGGGATGATACGTTTTTGTTCTATTGGATGATATAACCCCGAACGGAGAATCTCGATTAACGTTCTTAAAAGGAGCGGCGGGATTTATGATAATGGTGTGCTTCTCTGTGCACCTGGCTAAGGCAAGCTTGAAATAGAGCTTCGAATCTGCTCATCTAATGGATCTTCAGTTTGGGGGGAAGCTGCCAAAGTCTCTCTTTCTCAAAGGCTCATGTTCTATCGTCTATTCTGGAGCCTCGAAAGGTTTGGTGGTGGAAGTTTAAGAGATGACGTATTCTATCTTCTACATCGTGCTGCTTGATATCCTTATCTCAGTACTCGTATCATCATCCTCTTAAATTATATCATCTACTCTATCTTTATAAATATTTATCAAAAAAACAAAATACAAAAATATAAAACCAACAAAAAGAAAATAAAAAAAATAGAAAATTTCAAAAACCCATAAAAATTTAAAAAAAAATTGAAAAATACCAAAAATATTGTTTTTCAAATACATGTCTTCTGGTATCGATAACATCTGCGGTCTTAGAAATGTCATTCAATAATGGCACGGGACCATAGAGGAAGTTCGAGCAGAAGGTGTAAATATTCTTTTTCAAAACATGTCACAAACTATGGCTTACAGTTATTTCAGACTGTAACTCAGGCTTCAAATGATGGCTTACACTTACGTCAAATTGTAACCCGCGCTTAAAACCATGGTTTGCTATTATTTCTGATAGCAACCCGTTCTTCAAGGAAGGAAAGTGCTGCGCTAAACAAATCTTCAAAATTTCGTGCACTTATCCTATAAACAGAATGAGGAAAGTATGTCGAAGGACTGATGTTCCTACTCAAATAGTTTTCCTTCAAAAATTCTTCAGAAAAATATTTGTAAGATATTGGATTTCACAAACACTCTAAACCATGATCAAAGTAGGCGTATAAGTATGTTAGAGAGAGAAAGTTCTAGTGAGAGAAAGGAAGAGAGTTGGGAACTATAGTGAGAGAAAGAAAATATTATTATGAGCTCCAACTCTCTACCTTGGGAGGTAGAGAGTATTTATAGTCTTACATAAAACGCCACACAATGGGCTGTGGATCAGGCATACAGTGGGTAAAGACCCGTCCGTCCTCCACGGTGTTACTTAACTAAATACTACTTAACTTAAAATAACTACGACTACGACCTTTCTAACGATTACATATACTTGAGGTGACCGACTCTTTAATACCTGGAATTTCTAATTCCTAACAATCTCCCCCTAAGGGAGTTCACCTCAATCATGTACTAAAATTACATTGAATACAAACAGATATTACAAAAAAATTGTTCTTGCATTCTTGATGTAGTACTTTGCTCCGAAGCTCGTAGTCATTGATTTTTCTCATTGCATGTTTGGTTAATCCAGGTGGAGGTCTTTTACTGATCCACGTGATAATAATTTTGAGCCAGCCTTTGAGACCATCAGCTAACAAAAATCTCTAAGACATCCATTGTGGTGTTGGTATTATGTGATGTTGTGACTTTCGGACCGACATGCTCACATTCTGGATCATGATATCTTCTCATCAGAGTAGCGGAAGCTTTCGTTGATTCATGATATTGGCAGCAACGTAGCAGAAGCATGGAGTGAAAATATCAGAGTCATTGATGCACTAATCATGATTTCTTTTGAGATGAATGTGTAGTGTGAGCATGCGGCTATGGATTGACCGCTTCATTCTGATCAGCTGCAAACGTAGGATGTACCTGCATTAAACAGTTAGCAATAAAGCACACAAAAGTGTCTTCGATCACTTTCGTTGAATAGAGGTACACGGCCCACGGTTCCCCGTTGATCAGTACATGTATTGCCTGTGATCAGGTATAATTCCGAAGAATCTCCTTGACAAGGTTTCGCAGCTGCTCTAGCTGTTCTCAAACCGGAACGTCTCAAAGAAGACAACACGGAGTGAGTGAACCAGCGAATTTAAGTCCACTGATTGATGAAAAGAGATTTGAAAAACAATCGTGTATTGCTCAATAGAAATTGTTTTAGCAATACAACGAAGGTTTTATTGAAAATCAATTATCAATCATAAAAACACCTTTTGATTTGAAAAATTAGTACACGGTCGATGTGCTAGAGAAAAGAGTTTTTTAAGCACAAAGACCTGTTTTTCAAAGGTATCCGTCAATCCTTAACCTGAACCAGTATTGATTCAAGAGATTGAATCGCCCCATTGTTTCTGTTCAGTTGTCACATGGTTGATCTATATAATAGATCTCACATGCCACCTACCAGGAGCTTGTTTGATGTTGGCTCCAGAAGGCTTTCCATCTTCATTGTGAATATGTATACACATTACTCAGATGTTCTGGCAATACCACAAGGATAATGCGTAGGACTCAAGATATAATCTCTCTTTCCACATTGTGTGAAACAGAGAGTCTTCATTGAAAGTGTCCTAATTAGATTTATAGATGATCTCGTGGCTCTAGACTCAATATGTGCATATTTGGTTCCTGTGCCGGAGACTAGGGAGAGGGTCTCCTTCTTCAATATCAACAATCTCTAAGAAAAAGTCGATAGATAATGTCGGTTCCCCGTGAGAATGAAACAAGTCCTTTTAAGAGGAACTTGAGTGGTTTGGAAAGTTGAAGTGCAGTGCGTCACTGGGTCCATAACGTCTTGTCTTCTATACCGATGTTACCATCAGTAGCATATGAATTGAACCCGGTTTCTGCCCTAAGGTTGAATATATGGAGGGCTATTTGTTTTCACCCTTTTCTCATTCAATTCTTTTTAATTCTTCAACCCCTTCAGTGCTTACCGAGACTTCATAGCAAGAACCTTGTTGGGTTTATTCCAGTACTTGCTCTGTCTCAGTCCGCACTCTTCCCATATCTCACTTTTCTCCTTTTATCATCATACCTAAGGACTTCTACACTAACTAGTGGATTGTCCCTGGGTAGATCCCTCCGGTTCTGGCAGATCATGGGAACCAATACCTAACCTTATCATCCTTATATCACCGTACATAAAGTAAAGTTGGTCGGTCTATTTGGTATTGTTCATCTGCCATTGGAACCAATTGAAAACCATTTGAAAATCAAATCAGATACTTAAGATGTATTATCAAAGCATTTTGTACCTGAATTGTTTTTGATAATTTTAGAACAAGAGCTCCCCCTCAACATGTGCATCAAGTGATTGAAATCGTTTTGCACACGGAGGCAAGAGAAAGAGTTATCTTCTTTGAAATCCATTTTTCTAAAAGATATCAACATCACTTCCCTAATCAAGACAAGTAGATAAAGCATTTTGTGGAAGGATGAGATTTTCATAATTTTGCTCCCCCTCAATATGTGCCTCGAGATTTGAAAAGAGTTTTGCACATACTAGAGGGAACCTGCACATTGAGATAAGTGATCACGTTTCAAATCATAGGTTTAAGATAGATGCTCCCCCTCAACATGTGCATGGAAAATTTGAAATCGTTTGTCACATGTGGGAAGGGTAGCATGTACATCCTTATAAAACCATATACCGAATTATCAGTTTAAATCCAATTTAAATCACACATTCTCCCCCGATCACAATTATCAAATCATTTGAGATTTGTGATCTCTTATAGATTTAAATTGATTTTGAAAGCTTTTAAGGAGAATTGTGACTTGATTATGAAAGCGTTTTAACTGATAAGGATCGGATTTTAAGACTTTAAACTCCATTGATAAAACATGCATGTATATCTTTTGAAAACAATTTAAAGCCAAATAACTTTTTAATTTAATTGAAATCATTCTCTCCCTCAATCAATGACATAGGTTGTTGATTGAGAGATTGATATTGTGACAAATAAGTCCAGATGATTATCAAAAATAGATTCCGAGTTATTTTTCAAAACAATTTGTTTTCAGCAGATAACATGTTAATAGAATCAGAGCATGGAATTTGGTTGATAAGAAGGCTTTTGATGAATGTTCAAACAAATTCTCAAATCTTGACAAACATGAAAAAGCATGGCTCTGTTCTTTCTATGAAAAGCGGGTTACTGCCTGAATAGACAATAAACCATTGTTTCTCTTTCTCCCAAAAACTTTTTTTTTTTTTAAAGAATTCGAGCAACATCTAAAGTCCCGTGTCATTCTTTGAATGACAACACAAAGACCGTAGATATTATCGAACCGAGAAAAACCTAACAAATTGACAATATTTTTAAGAATTCGAGAATTTTTCAGATTTTTATGGATTTTGAAGGTTTTATATTTTTCTATTTGATTTTTGAGGATTTTATAATTTTGTATTTTGTTTTTCGAATAGATATATACAAGAGATAGATGAAGATAGACCTTTACTCCTCGTCTTCCTCCTAAAGACGTTTGAGTGTTTCTGGTTGAAGACTTTTCAGGCCAAGACGTGGAAGAATAAACTCAAAACGTTCTCTTGGAAGAGCTTTGGTGAAGATGTCTGCTAACTGATATTCAGACCTCACAAAATAGAGTTCCACCACACCTTTTTCCACTTGTTCCCTGATGAAATGATGTCGAATGTCGATATGCTTTGCTCTTGAGTGTTGAACATTGTTGCATGAGAGAGCAATAGCACTTTTATTGTCACAGTACAGAGGGATTTTGTTGAATTCAAAGCCAAAGTCAGATAATTGAGATCTCATCCATAAGATTTGAGCACAACAAGATGACATGGCTATGTATTCAGCCTCTGTAGAGGAAATAGAAGTACTCATTTGCTTCTTTGAAGACCAGCTCACAAGCTTATCACCCAAAAACTGAGCACCTCTAGATGTACTTCGACGAGTATCTTGACACCCTGCATGATCAGCATCTGCATAGGCTGTTAGTGACATACCGGTTTCCTTTGGGTACCAAAGACCCATATTGATGGTTCCTTGGAGATACCGAAAGACCCGTTTAACCGCTTCAAGGTGCTTTTTAGTAGGCTTAGCCTGGTATCTAGCACACATGCAAACAGCGAACAAGATGTCTGGTCTACTAGCAGTGAGGTACATCAGGGATCCAATCATACTACGATATTTTGTTTGGTCAATCATGATCCCTGAGTGGTCCTCATCAAGTTTGGTTCGATCAATCATGGGGGTGTCAACAGGGTCACTAGAATCAAATCCAAATTTCTTTAAGATCTCTGTTGCATATTGATGAGTGTCCAAATACTCATCATTTTTATACAAAATAAACTGCAAATTCATCTGAAAATACTCAGAAACACATCAAAATGATCAAAATATCACAAATCAGTGTTTTATGAGTTTTAAATGCAAAAATATCAAAATCAGATGAAAAACATATCAAATTTGCAAAAATTGCAGTTTTAGTCCCCCAAGTTTATAAAATTGTCAAAAATAGTCCCTGAGCCAAAATTTCAAAAGAAAAGTCACCAAAGGTCCTTTTAAAATCACAAATTGTCATATTTAGTCCTTTGGTGAGAAATCTAAAAGTTTTGAGAAAATTACAATTTAGTCCCTAAAAATCCAAAATGTTCAAAACTAGTCCTTGGAAATTTTCAAAAATGTCAAAATCAAACCCTTGGACTATTATATATTGGCAAAACAAACCCTTGGATCACCCTTCATAATTTACAGATTGGGTCCTTCAGTTTCTGAGTTTTACATATTTTTGGTCCCTATGTATTAATATTCTACAAACCAAACCGGACCCTAAACTACCCAAGCCCAATTATTAACACCTTGGCCCAAAAACCTTTACCCTAGTCCAGTGTTTAACCCTACCCACCCCTTTCTTCTTCATTTCATTCCCGCCCAAACACACACCCGACACACACTAACCCCCCAACTCCCAAGAACCAGACACAACAAATAAAAAATTACCTGTCAATCCCACTCCTCCCCCGACATATTCCCTGCAACACATCAAACCAGCTACCCATCTTTCCCAGTGAAGAAAAAGAAAACAAAATAAAAAATAAAAAGAAGAAGAAAAGTGGAGGCGAGTCAGAGGCACGCTTGCCAGTTGTGGATTGTTTATTTCACATGAGTGCAGAGGAGAGAGACTCGAAGACATGGAGCTTAGCATAAATAGAAAATGTATGCCATTGTACGAGGGAGTTAGTCCTTAGTAGTTTTTTTTTTTAGTTTTGATTTATTTTCTAGTTTCAAGTTAGTTTCTTTTCTTTTAGTTTCCGAAAATCAGTTTCTCTTGTTTAATGTAAACTTACTTTTTATGAATGGAAGTCGTTTGTATTGTTCTGTCTTATTAATGCTTATTGGTAAATTACTAGTTCAAGTGTTTTAATTGTGCTTGTTAACAAGAAATTGTTGTTATTCAAGAGCTTTTATAAAAATCCTTTAAGTATCACTTTGGTAAAATCTAGTTTACGCAAATTTACTCCTTAAAGGGTGTTTGTCTTAAGCTGGAAAATGTCAAGAATAGTTTTTATCCGTTTTGACTTTTAGAGTCAAAGATCTCATTAGGCTTGTAATTTAGTAAGGTAGTTTTGAAACTGGTTCATGGAATCTTAAAAGAGTTGGGTTGGTGAAATACAACCTCTGACACCAAACATCAGCAGCTTAAGCTGCCTTTTAAGATTTTTTTTTTAGCTTAAATTGTAGTTTTATTTGTTTCCAAGTCTTACTTCGTTTGAGATTTCATTTGCTCATATAGAACTTGTTTAGTTGTATTTGCTCTAGAATCATTATTAGCTCAGCTTAGCTAGCAGCTCACATTGGCACTTTGGCCATTTTTATTTATCTTGCATCAGTTGGGAATGGGGCCAAAAAGAGCTAATAACAGCTTATTTCCAAGCTATTAAAAGCACTTTTCTTATCCCCATCCAGTTTATCTTTAATCTTTGTTGGGGTAACTTGAACATTATGAAGCTTGTTTTTGCTTGGGAGGCCTTTTGCAGCTTAAAGATAAGCTGAAACAGACCCCCATTTGGGTGTTTCCTAGTCTGCTGTCACAGGGAATTCTAGCTCATTTTCCACAGGTTCGTGCAGCTTATTTACAAGCTGTATGCAGTTTGTTCAGGCAATATTAGTGGGGCAAAAGGAAGTCAGTTGGGTCGACTTCATTGTCCCAGAAGCTCATAAGCTGTTCCACTCTGTAGCCTATTCGATATAAGCTCAAAAGTGTACCCCTTTGGCCTGTTTGGCTGCGATACATCAGGTAAGTATTTTTTTTTTTGTTTTGTTTCCAGCGCTTATTAAGGTTCCATTTCAGTTTTATTTTTAGGATGTTTAGTGTTCATTAAGTATATTTAGTTTAGAGTAGGTGACATGTTGCTTATTTAGTGCTTATTAGCATTTTAGCTCATGTAGTTAGTACTTAGCTTATTTTGTTAAAACATTTAAGTAGTGTTTGGTTATTGATTATTTTGCCCCCTAGCTTCTGCTCATAATCTGTTTATTAGTGATTTTCTAAGTTAGTTTTTGATCTATGGTTTAGTCGTTTATAAGATCCTTTAGCTTTTAGTTGCTTTTTGAAGCATAGCAAAACCAAACAGACCTCATGTTTAAGCTTTAAAGTCTGCTGTCATAAGCCCGTTAACAGCTCATTTTGAAGTTTTCATAAGTTTCATTTTTTGTAAAAAGTTTACTTTGAGCCTTGCTTTGATTTCCCAAAAAGAAAAGTTGCAAAAAAAAAAGAAAGGGCAAAACTGACCAGACTGGGATTCGAACCCAGGTCTGCCAGTTCACAACTCACGCTCCCTCACACAATAACCAACTGCCCTAGGGACTTCTATTGGTTTTATTTTGTAACGTTTAGTACTTAAACACATTTGGGCAGTTTAGCTTTAAGCCATTTTTAGCTTATTTAGTGCTTATTTTCCAAATCAACCCCATGTTTCCTTATTTTTCCTAGAATCAGCATTGTTCAAAATAGTTTTTGTGATTTTTCCAGAATTTTATTAATTAGTTTGCTATTTTTAATAATTTATTTAGATTAAAGTCGTTTTTAATTCGTAATAAATAATTTAAAAACTCAAAAAAATATTCCGCTTTTTCCTAAAATTTTCTTTTGTCATATATTACGTAAAAAAATTGTTTTTACATTCGTAGGACTTTTATTTCACAAATTTTACGTTTTATCTTGCGCTCCAGCGTAATTTTTATAAATAACGTACGTTTTCATTTTAAGTTACGTTTTTAGATAATTTAAGTTTACGTTTTAGTTAAAATAGTTTATTTAAGTTATTTTGTTTTATAAAATCACAAAAACATCATTTTTAAATATAGTGACAGCGTTTATTTAATAGATTTTATCTTTTTAACTTTCTTTAATTTGCATTTAAGCCGTTTTAATTTGTTGGCTTTTTCCGTAGTCATAATCTATTCAATATCCTTTTCCCGTTCAAATCTCGCGATCACTATACGTTTGATAATCCATTGCATAGCTCGCTGGGACATAACGACCCGGGGAAACACTATACTCCTCAGATCTTCATTGATTTCGTGCTTAAGCAGTTTTCAGCTGGTTACGGTCCGCCATTCACAAGTGGCGGGCTTGTGTGATTTAGCTTGACTGTTTGGCGCGCATCAAAATTTTGGCGCCGCTGCCGGGGAGCTGTGCGTGCTGATTGTCTTACGTTTAGCAGATTAGTAATTTGGATATTCACCCTTTGTTCATACCATCCATCTGTATGTGTCTATATTTTCTTTTTCAAAAACCCAAAAAGATTTTCATTCTTTGTTCTTTCAAAATGTTTTTCAAAAATACCAAAAATATTCCTCTTTACCCTCTCACATCTTTGATTCTTCATTTCTTACCCTCTGAAACCATTTGATTCTTTCTATGTCTTATCCTCACCTTCTTGATTGTCAATGGTGTGGTAGTCCTTATAATGGTGGCAATTGCCCCAGTTGTAGCATGGTAGAGTCAGGAAACGGGTCTGTCTATAACCAAGATCCCTATTCTTACCATAACACGACTGATTTATTCCATCAGCTACCACACTGTGAGACTCAGCAGTTTTACTGTTGTGAGTACTGTGGTGGTTCACATTCCAGTTCTGATTGTCAATCAGGAAACACGCTTGTCTATGAGCAGGTTCCTGATACCAATTACGACTACAACACATACCACTCACAGCCACATCAGTTCTACTGTTGTGAGTATTGTGGAGGTCCTCACTCTAGCTCGGATTGTCAAACAAGGAATCCATTTCCTTGTTACGATTACGACTCTTCGTATCAAGACCAACCTCCACAATACCAAATGATTCAAGCGACTCCTCAGGAAACTACGACAGATCTTCTACTGAAGACTCTGGAGTTATTAAAAGAACTTAAGGAGGAGTCGGCTATGTCATCCCATAATCCAAATGAAAAATCAATGGAAGTTTTGTTAGCCGAAGAGCGAGCTGCTAAATTAGATTCCCAGATTGCGTTTGAAAAATCTGTTAGGGAATCAATTGCAATAGAAAAAGCGGCCAAATCTAGCTCTCGATTCCGTTTCATTCCTGATGACGATGATGATGAAGATATCCTTGATATCCTACAATTTTATAACAGTTTATCAAGTTCATCAGTTGAGACTCCTTCCATGATCCATCAGGGAGAAAAGACTATGATGGAATTACTAGCAGAAGAACAAATGTTAAGCATTAAACATATGTATGCTAGTCCGTCTAATCTCCCTCAGTCTGTTGTTATCACACCTGATATTCCCACTCACTCTCTAAACATGGGGGATGAGCTTCTTAGCACTATTCCAGAAATGGAATCGTCTAGTGTTGAGGACCTTATCCCAATCCCGAGAGAGTCACAGGGAATTTCTGATCATCTGTGTGATATCCCTTTCTCTCTTGAGTGTTCTCAAGATCATTTTGAAACTTTCTCTGATCTTAGTGAAGATTGTGCTTCATATGGAGACATCGAGTACGTTGAGGCATCACTTCCACAATCTGATGCTGATTCTCTTCATGAGGAGTTCTCCGGTGAACTCACTCACATCAATCCACTCTTTGATCTCGAAGCTGATCTGGGAGAGACCGAAAGTCTCATTGATAATGATCGTTCACTCACTTCTTATCCCAACAATCCAAATGAGAATGTTGATCACTTTGTTCCCGAAACATTCAAAGCTACTTTCACCAATCCTCTATTTGAATTCAACTCTGAATTCACTTCAATTTCTGAGAATCCACTCTTTGACACTCAGACTGAGGATAGTGATGAGCCCACAATGGAACAAGAGTTCACAAATTCACATCATGTGAATGATTCTCTTCATGAGGAGTTCTCCGGTGAACTTTCTCATATCATATCTCCGCTGGAGTATGATTGCGTGGATGGCAAAAATCATGATCGGGGGGAGAGAATCTCAATTTGCATAGTTATGACAAATCTTCCCACCCTCCCCACCGAGATGCCTTCCAACCCAAAGAGCTCTACCAAGAAAATCCAAACAAGTGCAATTGCACTTAATCCCGAGGAAGAAGATCTAGTCATGATTGTTATCATGATTTTCCTTCTTTTCTTCACCTACTTGGTGACTTCCTCTCTTCTTCACTCGTTCGGGAGTGAGGACACTATCTTTGACCCTGGCATTTTCATTTATCATCTGTGAGCCGGGTCTGTCTCTATATATCTCATCGGTGTGGAACTTTCACGTACTTCAATGTTTATCCAAACATCTTGAATGAAAGTCCGATGGAGATTGTATCTTCCACTTTGCTTCCCCATGAACCAATGAATTCGGGGTCGAGTCAAGCTAGCGACTCGGAAATCAAAAACAGTAGCACGCACTATATGGGTTTTCACCCATATTTCTGTCTTCTTACCCCTTTCTACCACCTAAGTGTGGGGGTGATGCCCCACATGTTATATATATTATCTCTAAAAAAAAAAAAAAAAAAAAAAAAAAAAAAAAAAAAAAAATCTTTATAAATAATGGCCGTAGTATTTCCCTTTTACGTTCTTTGTTTCGGCATAACCGCCGGTACTTTGAATATTGAGGGCGATATTCATTTCTAAGTGTGGGGGGGAATTCTCACGAATTTCATATATTATCTACCCAATTCCCCCGTTTTTGGCCAAAAATTTTTTTTTGGAGTAAGTGTTCTACACTTTCTCATCTGGTTATCAGTCCGCCTTGTCTGTAAGACAAAAGGATTGGCTAATCCAGGAGCAAACGGCTCTTGGTAAAGATATATCAAATCCGTTTATATGGCTTGCAATTTGCCCAAAATTGTATGGTTCTCAACTCACCATATCCTAAAAAGTGAAGAGTTGGCTAGCCCGCAAGATTATGGCTTGTGGTAAAGGCAGTGGAAAAACCATAATTGGTAATCAGCTCACCAAAGATAATATTGATAATTTATCTAAGAGTTGGCTAGTCCAGAAGGGTACGGCTTCTGGTAAAGACAAAATCAAATCCGTTGAAAGCTGGTGGTTTGCTCAAAATCACATGGTTATCGGTGTACCATGGTTCTTACTTGAACTGAAACATTTGGCTACTCCAGAAGTAATGGCTTTTGGTAAAGAGTTTAAAATCCATTATGTTTTCTCAAATCATTGCTAGGGACTAGCAATATCTCAGTGTGGGGGATTGATGAGTGTCCAAATACTCATCATTTTTATACAAAATAAACTGCAAATTCATCTGAAAATACTCAGAAACACATCAAAATGATCAAAATATCACAAATCAGTGTTTTATGAGTTTTAAATGCAAAAATATCAAAATCAGATGAAAAACATATCAAATTTGCAAAAATTGCAGTTTTAGTCCCCCAAGTTTATAAAATTGTCAAAAATAGTCCCTGAGCCAAAATTTCAAAAGAAAAGTCACCAAAGGTCCTTTTAAAATCACAAATTGTCATATTTAGTCCTTTGGTGAGAAATCTAAAAGTTTTGAGAAAATTACAATTTAGTCCCTAAAAATCCAAAATGTTCAAAACTAGTCCTTGGAAATTTTCAAAAATGTCAAAATCAAACCCTTGGACTATTATATATTGGCAAAACAAACCCTTGGATCACCCTTCATAATTTACAGATTGGGTCCTTCAGTTTCTGAGTTTTACATATTTTTGGTCCCTATGTATTAATATTCTACAAACCAAACCGGACCCTAAACTACCCAAGCCCAATTATTAACACCTTGGCCCAAAAACCTTTACCCTAGTCCAGTGTTTAACCCTACCCACCCCTTTCTTCTTCATTTCATTCCCGCCCAAACACACACCCGACACACACTAACCCCCCAACTCCCAAGAACCAGACACAACAAATAAAAAATTACCTGTCAATCCCACTCCTCCCCCGACATATTCCCTGCAACACATCAAACCAGCTACCCATCTTTCCCAGTGAAGAAAAAGAAAACAAAATAAAAAATAAAAAGAAGAAGAAAAGTGGAGGCGAGTCAGAGGCACGCTTGCCAGTTGTGGATTGTTTATTTCACATGAGTGCAGAGGAGAGAGACTCGAAGACATGGAGCTTAGCATAAATAGAAAATGTATGCCATTGTACGAGGGAGTTAGTCCTTAGTAGTTTTTTTTTTTAGTTTTGATTTATTTTCTAGTTTCAAGTTAGTTTCTTTTCTTTTAGTTTCCGAAAATCAGTTTCTCTTGTTTAATGTAAACTTACTTTTTATGAATGGAAGTCGTTTGTATTGTTCTGTCTTATTAATGCTTATTGGTAAATTACTAGTTCAAGTGTTTTAATTGTGCTTGTTAACAAGAAATTGTTGTTATTCAAGAGCTTTTATAAAAATCCTTTAAGTATCACTTTGGTAAAATCTAGTTTACGCAAATTTACTCCTTAAAGGGTGTTTGTCTTAAGCTGGAAAATGTCAAGAATAGTTTTTATCCGTTTTGACTTTTAGAGTCAAAGATCTCATTAGGCTTGTAATTTAGTAAGGTAGTTTTGAAACTGGTTCATGGAATCTTAAAAGAGTTGGGTTGGTGAAATACAACCTCTGACACCAAACATCAGCAGCTTAAGCTGCCTTTTAAGATTTTTTTTTTAGCTTAAATTGTAGTTTTATTTGTTTCCAAGTCTTACTTCGTTTGAGATTTCATTTGCTCATATAGAACTTGTTTAGTTGTATTTGCTCTAGAATCATTATTAGCTCAGCTTAGCTAGCAGCTCACATTGGCACTTTGGCCATTTTTATTTATCTTGCATCAGTTGGGAATGGGGCCAAAAAGAGCTAATAACAGCTTATTTCCAAGCTATTAAAAGCACTTTTCTTATCCCCATCCAGTTTATCTTTAATCTTTGTTGGGGTAACTTGAACATTATGAAGCTTGTTTTTGCTTGGGAGGCCTTTTGCAGCTTAAAGATAAGCTGAAACAGACCCCCATTTGGGTGTTTCCTAGTCTGCTGTCACAGGGAATTCTAGCTCATTTTCCACAGGTTCGTGCAGCTTATTTACAAGCTGTATGCAGTTTGTTCAGGCAATATTAGTGGGGCAAAAGGAAGTCAGTTGGGTCGACTTCATTGTCCCAGAAGCTCATAAGCTGTTCCACTCTGTAGCCTATTCGATATAAGCTCAAAAGTGTACCCCTTTGGCCTGTTTGGCTGCGATACATCAGGTAAGTATTTTTTTTTTTGTTTTGTTTCCAGCGCTTATTAAGGTTCCATTTCAGTTTTATTTTTAGGATGTTTAGTGTTCATTAAGTATATTTAGTTTAGAGTAGGTGACATGTTGCTTATTTAGTGCTTATTAGCATTTTAGCTCATGTAGTTAGTACTTAGCTTATTTTGTTAAAACATTTAAGTAGTGTTTGGTTATTGATTATTTTGCCCCCTAGCTTCTGCTCATAATCTGTTTATTAGTGATTTTCTAAGTTAGTTTTTGATCTATGGTTTAGTCGTTTATAAGATCCTTTAGCTTTTAGTTGCTTTTTGAAGCATAGCAAAACCAAACAGACCTCATGTTTAAGCTTTAAAGTCTGCTGTCATAAGCCCGTTAACAGCTCATTTTGAAGTTTTCATAAGTTTCATTTTTTGTAAAAAGTTTACTTTGAGCCTTGCTTTGATTTCCCAAAAAGAAAAGTTGCAAAAAAAAAAGAAAGGGCAAAACTGACCAGACTGGGATTCGAACCCAGGTCTGCCAGTTCACAACTCACGCTCCCTCACACAATAACCAACTGCCCTAGGGACTTCTATTGGTTTTATTTTGTAACGTTTAGTACTTAAACACATTTGGGCAGTTTAGCTTTAAGCCATTTTTAGCTTATTTAGTGCTTATTTTCCAAATCAACCCCATGTTTCCTTATTTTTCCTAGAATCAGCATTGTTCAAAATAGTTTTTGTGATTTTTCCAGAATTTTATTAATTAGTTTGCTATTTTTAATAATTTATTTAGATTAAAGTCGTTTTTAATTCGTAATAAATAATTTAAAAACTCAAAAAAATATTCCGCTTTTTCCTAAAATTTTCTTTTGTCATATATTACGTAAAAAAATTGTTTTTACATTCGTAGGACTTTTATTTCACAAATTTTACGTTTTATCTTGCGCTCCAGCGTAATTTTTATAAATAACGTACGTTTTCATTTTAAGTTACGTTTTTAGATAATTTAAGTTTACGTTTTAGTTAAAATAGTTTATTTAAGTTATTTTGTTTTATAAAATCACAAAAAATCATTTTTAAATATAGTGACAGCGTTTATTTAATAGATTTTATCTTTTTAACTTTCTTTAATTTGCATTTAAGCCGTTTTAATTTGTTGGCTTTTTCCGTAGTCATAATCTATTCAATATCCTTTTCCCGTTCAAATCTCGCGATCACTATACGTTTGATAATCCATTGCATAGCTCGCTGGGACATAACGACCCGGGGAAACACTATACTCCTCAGATCTTCATTGATTTCGTGCTTAAGCAGTTTTCAGCTGGTTACGGTCCGCCATTCACAAGTGGCGGGCTTGTGTGATTTAGCTTGACTGTTTGGCGCGCATCACATATTTAGATTGATTTATGAAAATGCCTCCGGGACTTTGTGAAATTTGTAATCCCAAGAAAAATGACATTTGTCCCATCATTGACATTTAAAATTTTGAACTCATTTCATTAGAAAAACGGTCACACTCATTGGGGTCAGTCGAGGCAAAGATGATATCATCAACATAAATTTGAACATGAATTAAATGTTTGCCTGACTTCCTGGTGAACAATGTTGGATCAACTGCTCCTTTGCTAAATCCGGTAGATAGAAGAAACTTTGACAATGTATCATACCATGCCTTTGGAGCGTGCTTTAAATTGTAAAGAGCCTTCTTCAAACGATAAACGTGAGTAGGATGCTCTTGATTCACAAATCCTTCAGGTTGGCTGACGTAGACGACTTCTTTAAGATCTCCGTTCAGAAATGCCGTCTTTACATCCATCTGATAGACAACCATGTTCTTACTAGCAGCATTAGCCAAAAAGATTCTGATTGCCTCGATTCGAGCAACTAGAGCAAAAGATTCTTCAAAGTCAATACCCTCCTCTTGACGGTATCCTTTAGCAACTAATCGAGCCTTGTTCTTCAATACATCACCATGCTCATCTAGTTTCACTTTGAAGATCCATTTTAGAGCAATAATCATGGCACATTCTGGAGCAGGTACTAACTCCCATACATCCTATCGATCAAACTCATGAATTTCATCTTGCATAGCATTGAACCAGTTGTCTTTGTTCATGGCAGTTTTAACATCCTTTGGTTCGATCTTTGAGAGTACGGAGTTGAAGAAACACCATAAGGCATCGGTTGCAAGTTGTTTCCATGTTGATACAGGACGAGAGGGATTTCCAATGATGTTGTCTAATGGATGATCGTGAGTCCATTTTCTGAGGTGTTCATGTGGTAGTTGTTGAGGGACTGAAGTAGCAGAGTCGATGTCTCCTGAAGAAGATGGTTCTGAAGAAGATTCAGGAGCAAATATGTTTTCGAATGGAGCATCTTCAGGAGTAGCAAAGGGATTAACTTCATCATTGATGCCAGAAACATTTCCATGATGTACATTTGAAGAATGATGATTTGTTGATGAGATTGAAGGATCAGCAGCAGGCGCTTCTTGACTTAAAGATATTGAGACTGAGGGATTGTCTTCATTCACAGGAATATGAGCAGCCTCTGTTGTAGGAATCGACACCTCATTAGTACTTGGATCATAAAGTTCATCAAACATAGGATCAAACAATTTCTTCAAATCATCTTCAGAAGGAGGTACATATGGAGTTTCTTGAGAAGAGTTTGGAACAAGGGATGAACCAATGGGACTATTTTGAAGTGTGGGTCCTGAACTAAATTGTCCAGGAGCCATTTGACCGGTCAGCTCATCAAACGTAACGTGAATTGTTTCCATGATATTTCGGGTTCTTTTGTTGTAGATTCGGTATCCCTTTTTGTTTGGTGCATACCCTACAAAAACTCCAATGTCTGCTTTAGCTCTAAGTTTTCCTAAGTCTTGACCCTCATTAGTTGGATAACACAGTGCACCAAACACACGAAGGAAAGAGAGATTAGGTTTTCTGTTGTGGACAAGTTCATATGGAGTTTTTCCATGAACAGTGTGAATCAGGGAACGATTTTGTGTGTAGCATGCAGTGGCAATAGCTTCAGCCCAGAGAAACATTGGAACCTTTGAGTAAATCAGCATTGTTCTAGCGGCTTCTACAAGAGTTCGATTTCGTCTTTCAACTACACCGTTCTGTTGAGGAGTTCGTGGAACACTTCTTTGATGGCTGATTCCAATGCTTTCATAAAATTCACTAAGTTGTTTGTTAACAAACTCAGTTCCATTGTCTGTTCGGATAATTCTGACGGTTTTGTTAAGTCGAACCTGCAGCTGTTTGATGAGTTTGATGATGATATCAGGAGTTTCATCCTTTGTCCTTAAGAACTTGACCCAGGTAAATCTAGAGTAATCATCAACCACAACTAACACATATTTCTTCCCAAAGATATTCTGCACTCTCATTGGTCCACATAAATCCATATGAATTGTATGAAGAACTTCTGTGACAGAGTTAGTAGGTTTGGGTTTATGGGCATACTTCTTGCTTTTTCCCAATTGACATGCTAAACAAAGATGATCCTTTTCATACTTGAGTCTAGGTAAGCCTACAACTAAGTCCTTTCTGGTGAGATCATTGATGGTGCTGAAGTTCAGGTGATTGAGACGACGATGCCATAACCATGACTTTGTTTTATAAGCCTTTGACAGCAAGCAAATTGGTGAAGACTTCATCATATCTTCGATAGAGATGGTGTATAGATTTGAACCACGTGAACCTCTTAAAAGTTCCTTACCATCAAGTTCTCTAACGAAGCAGGTATGTTTTCTGAAGGCTACTTCTAGATCAGAATCGCAGAATTGACCAATAGAGAACAAGTTGTGACCAAGACCTTCTATATAGTAAACCCTGGAGATAACACTTTTGCCAACAACATAGTCTCCATAACCCATAATAGCACCGAAATGATCATTCCCGAATCTAACTGTCCCGATGAATTTGCTCACGAAGTTCATGAGCCGTGACCGGTCGCCAGTTATATGCTTGGAACAGCCAGAGTCCATGTACCACAGAACGATTTGAACGATCTGCAGTTGAACACAGACAAGAATGGATAACTGGATAATTGGGATCCCCATGCAAGAATGGGTTCCATTTGGTTAATAACACTGGTTGGAACACCCACATCAGAAATAGAAGCATTCATATCAGAAAATAAGGCAATGGAATCATTGTGAATAGATGCAGTACTAGTGTCTGTATTAGCCCTGTTCACAGTGTGCTCACTTCTTAAGGGAATAGATCTACCAGTAGGCATCCATTTTCTAGTGGGCATTGTCTGATTAGTCTTACGACCAACAGGTATCCAATAATAGCCTATCTTACTGAATGTTCTTCCTGTGGGTTTCCACTGTTTTCTAACTTTCTTTTGTTTTTGCCTTTTAGCCTTCTTAGCATGATTTTTAGCATTAATAATATTAATTGGACAATTAACATCATTAGGCAAAACATTAACACCACATTCATGATTAGAAACAGAATTCAAGCAGACATTAATACAAGGTTTGCAAATAGTATCAGAATTCGAATTAATTACAGTACGCCTATGGCTAATACTAGAATCAACACGATTCGTTTTATTCGGCCCAAACTTAAAGTTCCTAGGTAGGTCTTCTACTTTCTTCCAATGCACATTCTTAGCTTGCGAGGTCGTGTCCTTCCTTGTATTGTCTTAAGACTTTGACCTGCTTGCTTTAATTTCACTGATTACTCCTGTAGAGGGAATGGGAACATTAGTTGGTTTGGCTACTATTTGCTTCACCTGTTTAGATGTGCTGGGATCTGAGCTACATGCAGGCACACTAAGATTAACTTTTTTAACACTTGAATAGCTGGGATTTGAACACCTAGAGGGCACACTCGAGTTCACATTCTTAGCACTAACAGATTTGAAATCTGAACTACTTGAAGGCACATTAGGGTTCACATTCATAACATTTGGCATTGAATGACTTGCATGCTTGGCACTAGGCATAGAACACGGTATCAAGGGATTGACTTGCTCACCTAAGGTTTTAGGGCATATTGTAATTAGGCATTCTAGAAGTTCTTGAGATCGTTTGGCATATAAGCATGCATGGTCAATTGCATTATCATCTGGTTTCTCCAACTTATCCACTTCTACAATCTCTCGGAGACATTCTAAGCTGTCCTTAAGGTATGAGAAGTATGTTTGAATGGCAAGTTTGTTATTCCTAAGATGAGGAGGAACATATTTCACAGACAAAGCATATTTATTATAGACATGTACCTTTGATACACCATTCTCCCCATTGGTCATTGGCATCTTCCCTTTTACCTGACTCTTTAGATTCTCAATTTCTTTTTGTAACAAGGCTACCGTTTCGTTATTTTTGTTACGAGTGACCTTTATAGATTCAAATAATTCATTGAAATGACGTTTAACCTTTTCATTTTCTTCAAGAAAAACCTCATTTTCCTTTTGTAAAGCATTTACTAAGTTTTGAAGATGAAAGTTTTGAGAACTCTGAGAATCTAAAGGAGGAGGCATTTGGGGACCAGTCACGTTGTTCGTTTGACCCTTTAATTGAGAGATTTGGGCTTTCAACTTTTTGATCGTGTTGCAATGAGCTTGAATCTGTTCATCACGTTTGTTAAAATTTGAAAAACTGCATCAAACTCTGGAGCATCCGAGGATGTCTTGATATTTGAAGTTTTGACATTTTCTTTAAGATGTTGATATTTTAGTTGTAAATTAAAATGCTCAACTTCTTGTTTAGAAAAATGTTTGGCCAAATTGTCGTGATCATCCAGTTCAATTTTCTCATTTAGTTCAGAATTAGATTTTTCAAGCTCAATGACACGATCATGGGAGACTTTCAAAGCAACAGACAGTTCATGGAATCGAGAAGCAGTAATAGAACAGTTAGTAGCAGTGTAGAACACATCTTGAGCAATACATTCAGAAATCAGGTTCTCATTTAGTGTATGCAAGTTCTTCCTCTCAATCTCATTATATTTTAGTGCTCGCTCATAGTCACTAACCTCAACTATCAATGCATCAAATTCCTTTTCCATTCCCTTAATATCAGTATCTATCCCCTTTTTAAGACTCTCAAAGTGATCTTTTAGAAGTTTAAAGAAAGGCATGACCTCAGTTAAATAACATTCTTTCATTTGCTCAAAACCCCTTTCTCCTTCAGTTATACCAGTGGGTGTGATCCTTTTCTTGCAAGTTTTCTCAAAATCAACAAATAGTTGAAGGATAACATATTGGCTAATTAAGGTATTGCTTTTAGTGGCAATTGTTCTAGGAACAAGATGCATTGGTGTATTAGGAGGATACACAGTCGCTCTAGGCATTTTCCAAGGGGGAGGGTTTGTTTCAACAATATTTTCAGCTTTCTGCTTATCTAAATCTATTTTCCAAAAAACTTGTTCGGGAGTCAACAATGTCTGAGGCTTAAACTTGTTCAAGAAAATCCAGTTTTCCTTCTTGTAATCATGGGGTGTGATATTTATTTTCTTCTCTTTACATTTAGGATCATCTAATTTCTTGTTCATCTTTTCCCTATTGACTTCATCTGATTTCTTATCTTCTTCAGTGCACTCAATGCAACTAGGTTTCTGTCTAGGTTTAAGGATTTCATTGCCATCATAAAGAACCTTATGAGCATTTTTATCCTTTTTAATAACCTCTGGATTTGGTTCCTCAATAAAGGGAATGCTATGCTTATCGCTTAAGACTCTATGCTTAGTGATCATGTGAGCAGTCTGAATGGTGTTCCCTTGTATGTACAACTTGTTTTCAAGTTTATTTTTCAAAGTTTTCAGATTAGAAAAATCTTTCAAGAGTTTTGATTCCTTTGTATTAAATTCTTGCTTAAGCATTTTCACATTTTCTTGAAGTTCTTGTTTTTGCTTAGCAGTTTTAGAAAGCTTTTCTTGCAAGGAATTTAACTCTTGTTTTAATACTTCTTCTCGAAAATTACTTTTTCTAATGATTGTACACACTTGGTCATCCATTTCCTGCTCACGAGTGGTCAACTCAAATTTTGCACGTTGTTCATAAATAGCAACACGTTCTTTATAGGCATTTAGTTCAGAAATTACAGAATCATCAGGGGCACATGCAGTGTATTCATCAAAGATATAGTCATTGTTGACTGCAGAAGATGCATCACTTGGTAAAACTTCACTTTCACTTTGTTCCACATATTGATCATATGGGACAACATTGATATCGCTCATATTTTCAATATTTGATACAATAGTTTCAGTTACTTGTACTTTGTCATGCATCTTTTGCACATCAGCATCATCGTATAGTTTTAATACCTCTGAGATGAGTTTGTCTTTGGATGGGCCAGCTTGTGGTGAAGATGATACCTTGGGAGAAACCATTGGAGAAATGCTAGCCATAAAAATTGTGTGTGCAGTAGGTCCATCATCCACATCAGAGTCATATGCATCACAATCAGCGACTTGAAAGGAATTCTGATGATTGTGACCTATCTCCTGAATAGGCTGCTCATCCACATCTGCATCATAGGTCTTGGCATTGCCCTCAGCAAGAAACAACAGTTCCTCTTCATCCAAAGCAGCACCATTATCCTGAGCTTGTACAAGCAGCATCTTATCTCTGAAGTAATCAGCATTTTGTGGACGTTTTGGAGATGTGCAGTTCCTTGCAATGTGTCCCTTACCCCCACAGTTATAACATTTGATCGGCTTAGCTTGACCTTGATTACCATTCCTTCCTCGATTCTGATTACCAACATAACCTCTACCAGCTCCACCTCTTCCCTGATCATACTGTCTTTCCTGAACTGGTTGCACCACGATCCTCCCATCTTTAACAGTAGCTTGATTGTGTGGGTTAGATGCTGTTCTGAGGTTGTTGTTGGTTTGTGGGAGAGAATTCATGTTTTGACTAATCAGAAGAGCTAGTTGATTAATGATGTTACCCACGTGTGCATCAGCATCAGCTTGTTTGAACATAGGATCAGGAATGAGTTTGTGATTACCATTACCCATAGGTATGACTTGTGAGGCTTTGGTTGTGATTCCGATGTTTGAGTAGAAGGTAGTTGAGTCATTAGATGAGCTAGTCTCTCCCTGGTTGGTTTTGAACTGATTAAGAATCATCTTTTCAAACATGGCATGTCTCTCATTCTGAAGAAGGAAGGCATAGAGTTGCTCATAATTCGTATTCTTCAATCCTTTAGTGAGCTTCACAAAAGTAACAAACTTGTGCCATTCGGGATTCATGTTGTTCACAAATTTTGAGTTCAGCTGAATGTTAGGCATAGTGATTCTGATGTTCCTCATATCATTCACCAGCTTATGAAATCTCACATAGTACTCATAGACACTCTCATCTGGTTTCATCTTGAAGTGTTCAAATTCGTCATAGAGTTGTGATTCTCTGTCTTCCATAGTTAATTCAGAACCTGAGAGAAGCATCTTGACATTATCCCATACTGCCTTTGCATCGGTGTTGTGATTGATCAGCTTGTAGATGTCTTTAGGAAGACCTTGAAGAACAATGTTAGAAGCCCTGATATCAGCATCGAATCTCTTTTTCTCCTTATCATCAAGCTCATCATACATTTTTGGTCTGTCCATTCCGTAAATCAGAGTTCCATCTTCAGCAGTATCAAGTACATCTCTAGTCGTCTCAACCCGATACGGTCCTTCATCAATGGATTTGAGAATGTTGACTCCATTTTCCTTTCCAAGACAGTACAATCTAATTCGTTGAGCCCAAGAGGCGTAGTCAGTTCTATCAAGCATGGGTGGACGAGTATCTGAACCAGCTGCTTGAACATCCTCGGCACAGTGGAGATGATAGTCGGAACGTTTGTAGACATGTTTCAAGCTCTACGGGATTTTACTATTCTTTGATTAAACCGGGAAATTGATTCTTTCACGGGATTTTACTAAACCAAAAGAACAACCGTAAATATGTAACACGAAGAAGAAAAAAAAGGTCTAAATGAACAAGTCGCTAAACACACAACTCGCATAAGCAGTCAACTCGCTCAATAGCCAAGTCGCATTAGCATCAACTTGCAACACACTCAACTCGCTTAAGTAATCAAGTCGCTAAATAGCCAACTCGCTTTAGTCTCAACTCGCAATACAATCAACTCGCTTGAACACTAAGTCGCTTAAGTTAACTCGCTAACGTTACAACTCGCTAAGTAGCAAGTCGCTTTAGATCTCAAGTCGCTTAAAGAAACAACTCGCTTAGAACCCAAGTCGCATAAAGATCAACTCGCTAAACAGCTAAGTCGCATGTACCAACTCGCATAAAATAACTAAGCAACTAGCTTTGAAGAAAAGCAAGTCCAAGACTCAACTCGCTTCGTCCTTCTTTCAAAAATAACCACTTTATCAATCCAAAACAACCAAACCACAATGATTTAAGCCTTCCAATTCAAAACATAAACACATATGATGATCCTAAACACAAAAGTACAAGAAAAATTCAAACTTTAACACTAGAATTTGTTCAAATGAATCAACCTCTCCTAAACCCTTAATACACCAAAAACCTTATGAAATCCACCAAAACAAAGAGCATGAAAGATGAGTGATCAAACCATGGCTCTTGATACCAATTGCAAGATATTGGATTTCACAAACACTCTAAACCATGATCAAAGTAGGCGTATAAGTATGTTAGAGAGAGAAAGTTCTAGTGAGAGAAAGGAAGAGAGTTGGGAACTATAGTGAGAGAAAGAAAATATTATTATGAGCTCCAACTCTCTACCTTGGGAGGTAGAGAGTATTTATAGTCTTACATAAAACGCCACACAACGGGCTGTGGATCAGGCATACAGTGGGTAAAGACCCGTCCGTCCTCCACGGTGTTACTTAACTAAATACTACTTAACTTAAAATAACTACGACTACGAGCTTTCTAACGATTACATATACTTGAGGTGACCGACTCTTTAATACCTGGAATTTCTAATTCCTAACAATATTTGTTTTAACAAAATGGTGGTAAATGAGTTGCTTTAAAAATAATCAGTTTCAGAGTTTTCGTAAAAAATTTAAAACTCAATCAATGACTTCAGCGCTTTTAAACTTTTCAGAAAATAAGTCATTGATTGAGGGGGAGAATGTTGTCAAATCTATATCATCTAACGAGCTTTTCTAATTATCCTATATGCATAATTGAAAATGATGTTAACCTATGTTGAAGGACTAGGTGCCTAGGATATGATTGTTAGGATTAGATGATTAGAGTTTGATAAACACATAATTCCCATGCATTTGTATGATCTGATTGATATGTTGGATTGACTTTTATTAGTCGATTGCTGTTTGGGTGATGTCGACCACCATAGATCTGTATGTGTGTTCACTAACGTATGCAGGTATATTGGTATATAAGAATGTTCCCGATCCGGATCCTACAATTTATGATTGGATGCCGAAAGAAAAGGGCAATTATATCTTGAGTCGACAAATGAAGAAACGGGGCTTAATTTGACTTCTATGGAGAGTTGGCATGAAATGCAACGTAAGAGGTCTCACTGCATCAGCATATGGTTTTCTTCATCATCAAATGAAGAAACGGAGCTTAATTGGACCTCTATGAAGAGTTGGCATGCCAGATGCAACGTCAGAGGTCTCACTGCATCAGCAGACAATTTTCTTCCAACCCTCAGCAAAAACAACAGAAGCGGCTCAACCACCTAACGTATCTTTGTGCAGGATAAGTAGTGGATGATAACATTTTTTTTAAAACAATTTTGAATAATATTGTTTTGAAAAATGGAAAAATATTGGTTTTGAAAATAAATTGGACTAAATCTTGGAAATCACCGGACTTCATTTTATCAAAACTTAAGTCACTAAATCATCGACTATGGTCATCGATTGAGGGGGAGAGTGATTTAAAATAAAATATTTTCAAAAGATATTTCTTCACAAAAGTTCCGATTTGTACGAAATAAAGTGGTGATCTAAAGATTTAATGTTATATCATGGTATGATTTTCTTTAAAACTCAAAGATCTTTCAAAATGAAATTTTTCTGTTCTTGTTTGATTGTGAAATTATTTTATTTTACCTAAAAGATCTCTTAAAACAATCATACCTGACACTAACAATCTTTAATGTCTTAAAATGGTCCTTATCTGTCATTTTTCAAAATCAAATCTTGCCACGTCTTTCCCCAAAATTTTCTAAATGATTTAAATCAATTGGGTTCACAAATCTCAATTGGTTTGAAATTTTTTATCGGGGGAGAGGTCGTTATTTAAATCTCAAATCGGTTTTAAAGGGTAATTGTTTCAAAAGCACTCCTTCCTTCATGTGCCAAACGATTTCAATTATATGATGCACATGATTGAGGAGGAGCATTTAACCAAAAACCATAAGAGAATTTAAACCAGACATATGTTCTCCCATGTTTTCTAAACCTTATTAAATCACTTGGGATCCAAAATCTCAAAGGGTTTGATATTTTTGATCGGGGGAGAATTTGTGATTTAATATGAAACTTGATATAAGATGATCGTTTTGATTCAAAGTGCAAGTTCTCTCTAATATGTGCCAAACTCTTTTGTATATCGATGCACATATTGAGGGGGAGCGAATGGTTTCTATTGGCAATCGTGAAAAGTTCTTCAAAAGAACTCTTTCCTCTATGTGATAAAATGATTTCACATATCCTATGCACATATTGAGGGGAGAATTTACCAAAGAAATTCAAATGGCTTTTTCCACGGAAATTGTGATCAATAAATTATTTCAAAGAACTCTTGCCTCCATGTGCTAAACAACCTCAAAATCATATGCACATGTTGAGGGGGAGCATTTCTAAATGATCAAAACAATTAAGGTACAAAATGATTTGATTTTATATCACAAGTACCTTGGTTGACTTTTTCAAATGATTTTTCAATTGGTTTCAAGAAGAGAAAGAACAATACCAAAAGACCGACCAATTTACTTTATGCATAGTGTTATAAGGATGGTTAGGTTAGGTATTTGTTCCCACGATCCCGCCAGAGCCGGAGGGATCTACCCAGGGACAATCCAATAGATAGTGTAGAGTCCTTAGGTATGATGATAAAAGGAGAAAAGTGAGAAATGCGAAGAGTGCAGACTGAGAAAGAGATAGAACTGGAATAAACCCAACAAGGTTCTAGTTATGAAGTCTCGGTAAGCACTGAAGGGGTTGAAGAATGAAAAAGAATTGGAATTTGAAAAGGGTGAAAAGAAATAGCCCTCCAATAATTCAACCTTAGGGCAGAAACCGGGTTCAATACATATGCTACTGGTGTCTACTAAGGTAACACTGGTATTGAAGACAAGACGTCATGGACCCAGTGACGCACTGCACTAAACTTCCCAAGCTACTCAAGTTCCTCTTAAAAGGGCTTGTTTAATTCTCACGGGGAACCTACATAATCTATCGACTTTCTCTTAGAGATTGTTGATATTGAAGAAGGAGACCCTCTCCCTAGTCTCCGGCATAGGAACCAAATGTGCACAATTGAGTCTAGAGCCAAGAGATCATCCACAATATCTCATTAGGACACAAAAATTAATGAAGACTTGCCGTTTCACACAATGTGGAAAGTAAGAATATATTAAGAGTCCTACGCATTATCCTTGTGGTATTGCCAGAACATCCGAGTGATATGTAAAATATTCACGATGAAGATGGAAATCCTTCTAGAGCCAACATCAAACAAGCTCTTGGTGGGTGACTTGTGAGATCTATCTAATACATCAAGCTTGTGACAACTGGATAGAAACAATGGGGCGATTCATTCTTGAATCAACCTTGGTCCAGGAAATGAATTGACGAATACTTTTGGAAAAACCGTTCGATGTGCAAATTTTCTTTTCTCTAGCACATCGAATGTGTATTCATTTTCAAATTCAAAAAGTATTTCTGATTGAAAATTGATCTTTCTCATAAAACCTTCGTCGTATTGCAAAACTCTTTCTTCTAAGCAATACGCGATTGTTTTTCAAATCATTTTTCATCAATCAGTGAATCTCAATTTGCTGGTTCACTCACTCCGTGTTGTCTTCTTTGAGACGTTCCGGTTTGAGAACAGCTAGAGCAGCTGCGAAACCCTGTTAAGGAGATTCTTCAGAATTATACCTGATCACAGGCAGTACTTGTACTGATCAACGGGGAACCGTGGGTCGTGTACCTCAATTCAACGAAAGTGATCAAAGACAATTTCGTGTGATTTATTGCTAACTGTTGTTTGCAGGTACATTTGGATGGTTGCAGCTGATCAGAATTGAGAAGTCAATCATAAGCCGCATGCTCACAGCATCCACACTTAATTTGAAGAAATCATGACAAGTGCTTATCTACATAACCTGGCTCAGATATTTTTATACTATGCTTCTGCTACGCTGCTGCAAATATCTTGAACCAGTAAAAGCTTCCGCTACTCTGATGAAAAGATGTCATGATCCAAAAGTGAGAGCATGTCGGTCTGAAAGTCACAACTTCACATGATGGCAACACAATAAAGGGTGATCCAGAGATTTACTGCGGTTGATGATCTCAATTAAAGCTCAAAGATCATCATGATGTGGATCAGTTCAAAGACCTCCACTGAAAGTACAAAATAATCAGACTTTGAAGAATCACTACTAAAGCACAAAGATGCAGATGTTGAAGAATTAAAGTCTACGAGCTCAAGACTGAAGATTTAATAGAATGCTAGGATACAAAATGTAAAACATGGGGTGACCTCCCTTAGGGGGAGATTGTTAGGAATTGGAAATTCCATTGTGAAGTGTGGGTCACCCCAACTATAGGCTAGCACAAGTTAGCTCGTAGACATATCGTTATTTATCAGTTTATTAGTTAGTTATTAGTTTAGTTTAGCGTAGTGTATCACCGTGGAGGAAGGACGGGGTCTTTACCCACTGTATACCTGATCCACAGGCCGTCAGGAGGTCGTGTAGTCTGTAAGTATAAATACCCCTTCCATCCTTGGAAGGGGTGGTGCTTCTCATAATCTAACCTTTCATTTTTGTAAAGCAAGTCTCTACCAAGAACACCCTCTCACTCTTTCTCTCTCTAAACCATGGCATACTTGTATAATCACCATCCAAGGCCGCCCGAATCATCAAACAACATAATATTTACGATCTTACATACCCCTTTCACACACACTTTCTCTTTGTGTTGTAAACTCTCTAACCCCAGATCCAAGGGATCTTTCTATGTAGTTTGTGTTTGTTTTTGTGTGATTTTCTAGGTTCCTCTTAAAGACGAGATCACCACCTCTTGAATTTAAGCAAGCTCAAGTCCATGGGTTGCCAAGCTTCATCATCATTAAGACTACTGATGTTATCTTGTTGATAGTTCTTTCCGTTCTTATTAGAAGTGTTGTGTCGAAGACATAGGTGAAAGATGTTTAAAAGGTAGAGACGAAGGAATTAGTGAAAGGTGCTGAAAAGTCGTATCGAAGGCACTAGTGAAAGGTGCCAAAGATTCAAGTCAAAGGCATTAGTGAAGGGTGCCAAAAGTCCGTGTTGAAGGCATTATAGAAGGGTTCCTAGAATTCGTGTCAAAGGCATTAGTGAAAAGTGCCTAGGGTGTACATTCGATATGGTGTGTCGATGTACATGATAGATTAGTATTAGGTCAAAGGATATTGATATCCTTGTTGATGTTGTCATAAGGAGTGGATCTCCTTTAGGATAGGTGTTGTGTAGTGTTGGGTAGTATTTCCACCTTTGTAATGGAACTTGGTATCTAGCCTTGTATCGGATAAAGTGTAGGCGACGTTGTGATAGGTTTGGTTCTACCTCGTGGAAGAACCCGGTGTCTAGCCTTCTACCGGATAAAGAGTAGGTGACGTTGTGAAGGCTTCTCCGCCACAAGGAGTTTGTGTTGTGTAGTGATTACGAACTCTCAAGTAGGTGACTCGGGGAGTGGAGTAGGGCAAGGAAGGTGTCCTTGTAGCCGAACCACTATAAATACTCGCGTTGTGGTTTTGTGCTTCTTACTCTTTATCTTTGCTTTATTTATCTATATGTTTATCTATAAACATCCAACACACATGTTTAAATAGATTGACATAAGTCGATCCAAATAGTTTAAAACCAAGTTTTAATCAGTAAAACTATTCAACCCCCTTCTAGTTTTCCACAATTGGCAGCAGAGCTTCATTACCAAGTTTTTAGAGTATATTGTACCTTAAAAACTTGACACAATCCATGTATAATTGAAAACTACAAAGAAGGTCTTTTACAAAAACAAAACACCATGTCTTAAAAACACTTTTGTAGGATGTTGATTGGATGACAACATTATTTTTTTTTTCCTATTTTATCTTACTAAATCACACTAACCTTTCTTGTCATTTTGCTTAGTTACAGCTCATTTTTGTCAAGCCATAGGAATTCCTTGGTAACAAGATTACCTTTCCTAATAAGGTATCTTAATTACCATCTAGATCACGAAGGAACCGGAGTTGTCTATTGACATTTTTCTTGTCAAAAGAAAAGGACACTCATAATTGCATTAGAGGTATGACTTTCTTAAAACCTATCTCTAAATAACATTAGCTTAGAATAAGTATGCTTGCATAGAAATCTATATGGTTATTTTTTTTAATTCTTCTAGTTTTATCATATGCTTTAGTAATATACGTGTCGTCTTTAGAAAACCTTCCCTTTATACGTGTTTCTCTTCCGTCTAAAATCTAAGAGTATAAACATATATTATCCTAACCTAAAATACCAAATCTTTCTAATAATAAAACAAAACAAAAATCTCAAAAATTCCTCCTTCCCCATAAAAACCCCTTCCGCTCATCAACTCCACCAAAATCTCACTTTTCAAATCTTCCACTTTCAATATACCTCTCATTCAAACTTCATATTCCTCGTCACATCATTTTGAAAAATCAAAACCAAGGTAGATCTTCATCATCATGGTTTACATCACCTTCGTGATCATCTTCTTGACACTCATCGCTCTCGTGTACCCCATGATCACGTTTTCTTATGGAGACATGTACTTTGTGTTGTTAATTTATATTGGTGTTATATATCCAATCCTTTGTATCACTCTTAGCATTGAAATGAAATATTACTAATGTCTTAGTTTATCTCGTTTATTTCATAATGTGTTTGTCATTTCTTTATTCTTGTCATTCGTACCTTTGGTCTTGACATACCTTAGAAACCTACAATGCATGCTTAACTAGTAAATATTGGCTAAACTACACCTCCTTTTATAAACCTAGAAGTTGCAAAAATCTATTTTACGTCAAGATCATTTTTCTGTCATTGCGGATCCACGGATCCCTAAAGTTCAACTAGCCGGATCCCTCTTGGAAGGGAACCGTGAGAACTGTTGAACTGGGAAACAGAATCTCATGCAACATAAAAACCATTTACCATAAAAGGAAAAATCTCACTAGAATGTTAACTACTAAGTAAGTTAATTGTCATTGTTAATAGAAATCAAGTAAAAACGTTAGGAGATGATTTTTCATCTATCAAATGTCCTCTCCTTTGATGCATCTCTTCATATTAACTTTTCGCTTCCATAGGTCTCGTCATGACTCATGAGTATGAATTTGACTTTCAACTCACTTATGTCTACATTCCTAATATCTCCCTTGAGCCCAACACACCTGGCAATCATGTATGTGGGTTCAATAATCTCGAAACTCGCCACTTCCATGAAGGACGTATTTGTTAATACAAATAAACCGTAAAAAAGTTTATTAATATTTTGCGATCTCTTTGTGTTTTATTGGTAACAACTATAATGTTATCTTAAGTATAACTTTAAGGATACATGTTACTTTTGTAAAGCATTTACATATAGCCATTTAAATACAAAAATGTAGTAATTGAGCATTTGTTGTAATAGTTTATTAGGATGGGTAAAAACCATAACCCATGGACCATAATCCATGGATCTTAACCCATACCCAAGAAGACTAGATACAATGTATACTTAGATACATTGAATCTAAAGATAACCCATGGACCAACCCATAACCCATGACCCATAACCAAAAAACCCATGGGCAAAGAGGAGCGTTCCACGGATCCCTAGCTTTGTGCTAGCCGGATCCCTTGTGGAAGGGATTCGTGGGATCCGGGGAACAGTGAAGAATTTTGCCTATAAATAGAGAGCCATTTCTTCATTCTAACTCACCCCTCTTCTTACTAAATCTCTCAAACACTCTCATTCTCTTCTAACATATAGATCACTTGATCTAGAGAGTTGTTCTTCTTTCTTTCTATTGTGATCCTCATATAGGTCCTTCTCTAAGGCGAGATCACGAGCATTCTACAAGTCATCCAAGCAAGGGGTCCTTGATTGATTTGTCACTCCGCAAGATTACTGAAGCGAAGATCTTGTATTTGATATTTCACATATTTTTTGTGTAATAGTCGTGTTGGTTTGGTCCATCGTGTTACGGACTCGGTATCTAGCTTTGTACTGAAAAAAGTGTAAGCAACATTGTGAAGGCTTCAACGTCAAGTGAAGGAGTTTGTTGACATAGTGCTTGAACTCTCGAGTAGGTGACTCGGGGAGTGGAGTAGGGCAAGGAAGGTGTCCTTGTAGCCGAACCACTATACATCGGTTGTGTCTTTTCTTTCCCTTCGCTTTACTTTATTTACTTGCTTTATCATTAGATCTATACTTTCTCTACATCCATAAGATCTCACATATTAACGAATCTAAAGTTTTTGAAACTAACATAAAATCAGCAAAACTATTCAACCCCCTCCCCTTCTAGTTTTCCATAATTGGCATCAAGAGCTAAGTTTATAAAAGTTTTAAAATAAAATTGTATTTTAAAAACTTTTCGATCACTATGGGTTCTGAAAATTATAAGGAAGGGCAATCTATGCAACGACCACCACTACTTGAAACTAATGGTTTTATATATTGGAAAAATAGATTCGAAACATATGTGAAGTCTAAAGATATTGATCTTTGATACATTATTGTTGAAGGTGATTTTGAGGCTACCTCAAATGATGATAAAGGAAATTTAGATCACATACCTCATGATAAACTAAACGATGAAACGAAGAAAAAGCTTTCTAAAAATATTGAAGCAAAAATCGTTGTATATAATGCTTTACCGAAAAAGGAATTCGAAAGAATTCCTATGCTTAAAACCTCTAAAGAAATTTGGAATTCTTTAGTTGTAACTCATCAAGGCAACCAACAGGTTAAAAATAATAAAATTGATTTATTTGTTCAACAATATGAACAATTTTCAATATCGTATGAGGAAACTATAGATCATTCATTTGCTAACTTTAATACTATTATTACATCTTTACAAGCACTTGATGAATCTTTTTCTAGCCGTAATCATGTTAGGAGATATCTAAGGGCACTTCCATCGAAGTGGAGATCCAAGGTGACGGCGATCAAAGAGTCAAAAGATTTGACAATTCTCACCCTCGAAGAACTCTGTGACACACGGTAAATTTTCACTAAAATTTAACTGATAATTAGTAATTTATTATTACTAAGCATGAGTCATGAAGCATGCATAAGGTTTGCCTGATCATTTGAGTAGATAACTCGCATACAGTAGATAATTTCACCACTCTTGCATTCATATCATTTCATGAATATTTCATTTTTTGTCTTATGATTTAAACTGTAAGAGGAGAGGTTATCTCATTAACACCAGTGACCGACACTGCACGCGTACCGACACTATGATAAGGGCTTGATAAAACAAATGACAAACTCCCGTAATGAAAAATATTACAAAAATAATAATATCTCTGATACGTAACCATAAGATACTACGTTATAAAAGTTATCAAACAATGATGCTTCGGTCACAATTTAATATCGCGGGACACAAAATATTTAACACACTTTCACTTGAGCAATAACTTTTATAAGACTCAAATACAATTTATACATAAGTATAATGTATATGCATACATTTCCAAATTTCACAATAAGTATAATACATCTATTTACTTACATAATGGACAAATGAATACATTAAATAAAAAGTGAGATAAAATCCCTTTGTCTTTCTCTCCCATTCATGACAAAACCAACCCAAGAACCAGGAGAAAAGATATCATATCCCATCTTCAACCTCTAGACTTGTACCTCCCTAGTAAAATCGAATCTCCCCAAAGAGGATAATCCAACATGCTTAATCCCTCATATCCTCTTCTCTCTTACCAAATTCATGAAAGTTTTTGCTTCACAAATCTCTCCTTGATGCTCTTGCTACAACTCGTACAAATCCAAGGTAAATCAAGGCCAAGTCATTCAAGGGAATCATATCTTCACACAAATATAGCTTGAGCCAAAAGTCCAAGATATTCTTAGTTTTTGGAAGCTAACCGAATTTGGCTTCAAACCAAGACCAAAGGAAAGAAATATAGCCAAGCTCCTCCCCAATATACTTCTATATCTCTAGTCAAGTTGCAAAAGCCCCAAACTCAGTTTCTCATCAATTTTTACCAAAAACTAGGGTTTGTGAAAGTTAGGGTTTTCAAAAATTGATTTGGGGGTTTTGCAATTGGAGGTGTGTAGGAGCTAATTCAAGTCTTGTTTGGTCCGAAACCACGAAGCCATTCTCGTTCCTCTCACATCACCTTTGAGTTGAGGTTATAAATCTTCCTTGTTGTAATGTTCTTTTTGTTGTTGTTATGATGTTGAGTTAGTAACTTGTATCAAAATGATATTATAAAGTTTGCCGTGTTTAGTTTCTTTTAATTGTTTCATGTCGAAAATGATATGTCACTTGGGTGTGGTGTTGGGTTTTGTCGAGAGCATGAAACAAGAAAAACTAGAAGTTGAGTTTCTTTGGTATGTCTTGTCGAATTGCATAAACAAGAATTAGAGAGATTGAGTTTTTATAAAATTATACTCCTTGTGTTTAGTAAACAATCTTGGTTACATGAACTTATGTGGTCATTTACACTAGAGTCCGTTTGGTTTTCTATCGAGTCTAGGGAACAAAAATAAGGTATACGGGTCAAGTTTGCGAAGCCTACAAGTAACCCATGTCGATACTCATTTTTTTCAGTCGACATTTATGTTGTTTGAAAGTATGTCGAACTTTGATTTTTACCTTGTTTAAACATGAGAAACATACTAGTATCTCATTGTATTGTGACTCAAATCTTAGAGGTAAACCATGTGTCTAAGCCTCTATGTACGCCTAGGGAGAACTCAAGTCAAGTATGCTCGGTTACTAAAACATTTCGAGTAGCCTATGTTGTGTCGAAGTCCATGATAGTTGACGAGAATGAGACCAAGTTGAAGTAGTACTCAACTAATACATGGCCTCATCACTCATTTGCTCACATCTTCCTAGTTTTTGATATTAGCCAATCTTGTTCGAAACAAACGACTCAAGCTATAATACTCACGTTAAAATTGAAAGACAAATATGTAAACTTTTGAAATAAGAGCATGGAAGAAAATATTTTTTCTAAACTTCTGTTATCAAAATTTAGTAGTAGAAATAAACTTGGGCCTATGCTTCTTTTTCTCTCTTTCTCGTTGCATCAACCACATCGGGCCAGGCCCAACATTTGTTACCATGTTGCATTTAAAATGGTCCGCAGCCATAGTCTTTTATACAGAAACTATTAGAAGGTCGAATGAGGTGATACCCGGGGAAACTTATTGGACAACAAACACTATATACTTGCTAGTGGAATATTATAATTATTATTCATAACAAATCTTGGATTTTAAAACCCTATTAATGTCAATATAAACTTACGTTTAGTATTAATACAATTATATTGAACCACTTTAAGTAAGTGATACTTAAAACAATGAACTAAAACATTGCCCTCCTTATCTAGGTCGCGTGTCGGTGCCGCATCACAACATTCACTAGATCCCACATTTGGATTTCACATTTGCTAAGGTGAGTTTTCATAGCCCCTCTTTTACATGATAAATTGTTTTATACACTTTGGGGTGAGAAATATGCAAAACCTTTTATGGACCAAAACTATTACATGATTACTATTACGTGGTTTAGCCTAAGCCCTTATGTCCCTAGATAATGTCCTTTTTCATGAACCGTCAATTCCTCTTTGGGAAACGCGAATGTTATAAGTAGATCTATTGAGGGTGACTCCTCCGTTCGGTTGGCCATGATTAGGCCAAGGCGAAACGTATACCATATCGGAACCGAGTGTTGAGGGACAAAACACTCGCTATGGGCCCCTATATTGTATGACATCTTTTAGCATACAAAAACTGTCGTAGTATTGGTTGCATGAACTTAGAGCTAACGTAATATACTTTCATCCATATATCATTATATTCGTTGTAATGATTATATGACTTTGCTTATGGTCCAAATTTACTATTTTAACATAAACCGATGAACTCACTAGCTTTTTAGCTGACCTTTTTAGCATATTTTCTCAGGTGTTTAGTTGTGATCATGGATGCAAGGCAAGGGGCGGAGAAATGGTCGTAGTAATTTTTAAAGAAGTGTTTTTACACAAAAATGATGTTTTTACTTTGGGACCACTAAAAATTATAGGATGTGCCCATTTATCTAAACGATGTTGTAAGAATATGTTTTAAAATATTTATGAAGTTAAACGGAGTATGTATTCCGTTCTTTATCACTTGTGTTACGATTCACCAATCCCGTAACGCTCCCGAATAACACGTATGCTTCCGCTAAACAAAATTTGGGGGTGTTACAGATTGGCATCAGAGCCTAAGTTATAGAGAACTAGGTACATATAAACCCTAAACTATAACTACTTTTCACCAAAAACATCATACTACGACCGCTGATTGCCGCTTGCCTTACTTGCCATTTTACTTAGAGTTTATTGAAATAGGATTACATGTTTTATTTCCTATTTACTTATGCACTATTTCATATTCATCATGAGCATATTTTTCCACATACTTACACATATGCACCGTCTTGTCACAGACCATGCCTTCACCAGCCTTCCCTTACGATGTTCAGGAGGACATCCTACTAGCTCAGTCACCTACCATCCGTCAGCTTGCACACTTAGCCACTGATCCGTATATTCAGGCCACACTAGCAGCTCACCCAGTTATTGCACCTACTCCATCTATACCTACCCTTACCACCACTCCATCAGCTTTGTTGACGCGCACGCAAAAACCCCGTATGATTGTGAGAGTACCTGGATATCGAGAGCGGTATTCATTTGTGCCTGCACTAGCTTCTCAGATGACCCGCGCTGCTTACATGGGTCCTTCTACTACTTCAGAGTCACTGACACCATCATCCACTGAGTCACCACCTCATCAGAGACTCTGTAGATCTACTGATTCCTACTCAGAGGAAGACCCGGAAGAAGATCCGGAAGAGGATCCTGAGGAGGAAATACCAAAGCCTATGCCGATTGAGAGTGTTCCCGGATATGTTAGCACAGCAGCAGATATGAGTACACAAGGTCTAGAGATTGTCCAGAGTATTCATGAGTTAGGACAGAGCTCTAGGATGGCTCAGAGATTGAGTGATGACATGGACATTGATGCACCAGTTGGGTTAGGACAGCGAGCTGCTTTCCTCCGCAGCCAGGAGGAGAGTGGTATGGTTACCTGGAGGGATATTGATTGTGTGATCAGTTCTGTACCACACATCGCTAGTCCGAGCTACATTCCATCATCACCTTCATTCATACCATCTGCAGCATACATGGAGCGCCTTGCTCGCGCCACTAGACAGCTTGAAACCATTGAGGAAGCTGCACCGGTTGAAGTACAGTCAGTACTAGATCTATCAGGATCTCCAGATGGTGAGTTGACCCTCACTGAGAGGATGTTTATTCAGTTGGACTCTCATGAGACTCTGCTAGGAGTCCATACTTATCAGCTAGAGAGAGTCGATCCAACATGCTTGCAAGCTTGCGAGCAGCGTGTTGAGGGTTTAGACTGAGTTATTGATGTGTTGTTTGAGAGCATGGAGCTCGATAGACACGAGAGGATTCGACTGGGTTTCAGGGTTGAGGCTCAGGTCGAGGACGTCAGAGAGTTGGACAGCAGAGCACGAGCCTTGGGCAGAGGTCAAGCCCAGATACATGGAAGACTAGAGGAGCTAGAGCGCATCCAGTGGATGGCTAGAGATACTGCCAGAGAGGAGTGGCAGAGGACCACAGGTTTAGAGTCCATGTTAGCCTCTCAGATGAGACGTATCGCGAGTTTGGAGGATACGCAGCGAGAGTTGATTGCCACCATTGAGCGACTACGTACCGAGCGTGGACATCTTTAGATAGGGCTTCGTGATGTATCACACTAAACTGGATTATAACAGTTAGTGTTAGCTATTACTCTTGTATTTCCGTTGTATTTCTGTTGTATTTCCGTTGTAATTCGGTTGTATTCCATCTAGTATCTCATCATGTACTTTAGAAACCTTGTAACCGAAATTCTATCTATGTCAAACTTATGTTCCTATCCAATTGTCTTTTCTTTTATAGATTGCTCATATGATCTATCTGCGACAACCACACTGTTACTTGGCACTTACCTTGTTTAAAAGGTTTTATATCTTACCACCTTCCTTACTGCAGAAATGCCGCCGAAACGAAGATCAAAATGTACCAACCCTGGTGGAGCTTCCAATGCTCCTATTCCAGCGAGAGCCACTCGCAACCAAGCTGCAAACGCTGCTATTCCAAACAGAGTCACACGCGATCAGACTGCTGAAGCCACTACTCCTGTTAGGGCTACTCCAATCCAACCTACCATGAATCAAGCTATGATAGACCAACTAGTCAATGATCGAGTGAAAGCCGCTTTAGCTGCAGTAAACCACTCGTCTACTAATGCTGGAACCTCGAGACCACCCACCCACAGTCGCACTTGTACTTACCAGGACTTTCGTAAGACCATGACTGGAGGCTTTAGTGGAACCGAAGGAGCTGTCGGTCTGACTAGATGGATCGAAAAGCTCGAGACTGTGTTCCGAATTTGCAATTGTGAGGAAGAGTCTAAGGTTAAGTACGCATCATTCACTTTCACAGATGCTGCCTTGACCTGGTGGAACAATTTTCTGAAATCTGCTAGTATCGATGTTGCCTATGCCATGCCATGGGAGAACTTCAAGGAGATGGTACTCCGAAAGTACTGTCCTCGTAATGAGATCAAGAAGCTAGAGCATGAGTTTTGGAACCTCAAAGTTCAAGGCACCAATATGGCTGCTTATAATCAGCGATTTCAAGAACTAGCCTTGTTGTGTCCTGAAATGGTTCCCACTGAGACCCGATTGTTAGAGAGATACATCGGAGGACTGCCCCAACCTATCAAGGGCAATGTCACGACTTCTAAGGCTGCTGATCTTCACGAAACCATCGAAGTAGCCAACAAACTCATGCACCAAGTAATTGAGGATTCCATGGATAAAGTAGATGACAATAAGAGGAAATGGGACGACCACTCCCGAAGTTACAACAACAATGGGTACCGTGGCAGCAACAGTGGAAACAGCAACAACAATCAAAACAAAAGGCAAAATGTTGCTAGAGCATATGCAGCTGGGATTGAGGAAAGGAAACCGTACGCAGGGACTTCACCACTGTGTAACCGATGCACTCTGCATCACAAGGGACAGTGTACAGTCAAGTGCCGTAACTGTCAGAAAATCAGACACTTAACCAGGAACTGCAGGTCCAAGTTATTGGCGACAGTTCAAACAGCCCCAGCTCAGGACCCAAAAGCTGGTATAACTTGCTTTGGTTGTGGTGAAAAAGGGCATTATAAGAATGAATGCCGAAAGACCAGGAACCAAGGAAACCGAGGAAATCTAGGAAGCCATGGGAATGGCAGGATTCAGGGTAATGTTGGACAGCCGAGTAATCAGGGAAATGGCGAAGGAGCTCGTGGGAGAGTCTATGTTGTGACCAAAGTGGAAGCTCAGGAAGACCCGAATGTTGTGACGGGTACGTTCCTTATAAATAACCGTTATGCATCCATATTGTTTGATACGGGAGCCGATAGGAGTTTTGTTTCTAATACATTTAGTCCACTACTCGATATTGCCCCAATGGCATTAGGAAATGCATACAATGTGGAACTATCTAACGGTAACGTAGAAAGGGTAGATACCATCATAAGAGGTTGCACCCTTAATCTGTTAAACCACCCATTCAATATCGACTTGATACCAGTAGCATTGGGTAGTTTCGATGTCATCGTCGGAATGGATTGGTTAGCAAAATATCATGCTGCAATCATTTGTGACGAGAAGCTCGTTCAAGTACCCTATGGAAATGAAGTCCTAACCATAGAAGGAGACCGGAATGACAGAAGAAGTGTTTCAAGACTGCATGTCATTTCTTGTACCAAGGTGTTGAGGTGTATCGAAGAAGGATGTCACATCTTCCTAGCACAAGTCACCGGAAAGGACGAAAAAGAAAAGGAAGAAAAACGTCTGGAAGACGTACCAATAGTGAGAGAATTTCCTGAAGTCTTTCCTGAAGACTTGCCAGGACTCCCGCCAACCCGACAGGTTGAGTTTCAGATCGATTTAGTGCCTGGTGCCGCACCAGTGGCAAGAGCACCTTATCGATTAGCTCCAACGGAACTTCAGGAGTTATCAAACCAGTTGTCGGAACTTGCGGAAAAAGGGTTCATTAGACCGAGCTCATCACCATGGGGAGCACCAGTCCTATTCGTCAAGAAGAAGGACGGAACTTTTAGAATGTGCATTGACTATCGCGAATTGAATAAACTAACCATTAAGAACCGTTACCCACTACCGAGGATCGATGACTTATTCGATCAACTTCAAGGTTCAAGTATTTATTCAAAAATCGACTTAAGGTCCGGATACCATCAACTAAGAGTTCGGGAAGAGGACATTCCCAAAACTACCTTCAGAACTCGTTACGGACATTATGAGTTCCAAGTCATGCCTTTTGGGTTAACCAACGCACCAGCTGTGTTCATGGACCTCATGAACCGAGTGTGTAAACCCTACTTGGATAAATTTGTGATCGTATTCATTAACGATATCCTAATTTATTCCAAGAGTGTGAAAGAACACGAAGAGCATCTTAGATTGATCTTGGAATTGTTGAAGAAAGAAGAACTGTATGCAAAGTTCTCAAAGTGTGAATTTTGGATATCGACTGTACAATTCCTAGGTCATGTAATCGACAGTCAGGGTATTCATGTGGATCCCGCTAAGATCGAGTCAATAAAGGATTGGGCGACACCCACAACTCCTACAGAAATACGCCAATTCTTAGGACTCGCTGGATACTACAGAAGATTCATTGAAGGATTCTCAAAGATTGCCAAATCTTTAACCAAGCTAACCCAGAAAAACACCAAGTTTGACTGGGGAGAAAAAGAAGAAGAAGCTTTTCAACTCCTTAAAGAAAAGTTGTGTAGTGCACCTATTCTGGCCTTACCTGAAGGTAGTGAAAACTTTGTTGTTTATTGCGACGCTTCACATAAGGGACTAGGAGCGGTGTTAATGCAAAGAGAGAAGGTGATAGCATACGCCTCTCGACAGCTAAAGACACATGAGAAGAACTACACGACGCACGATTTGGAGTTAGGATCAGTTGTGTTCGCACTCAGAATTTGGAGACATTATTTATATGGCACAAAGTGTGTCGTATACACCGATCACAAGAGCCTACAACACATTTTGGATCAAAAAGAATTGAACATGAGACAACGCCGATGGTTGGAATTACTCAGTGATTACGACTGCGAGATTCGTTACCATCCGGGTAAAGCGAATGTAGTTGCTGATGCTCTTAGTAGAAAAGAACGACCAAAACCTCTTAGAGTCAGATCCTTGAGTATGACAATTAGTTCACCTCTTCCAACCAAGATTTTTTAGGCTCAATTGGAAGCACTCAAGGAGGAAAATCGTCCGAATGAGAACCTTTACGAAATGCCAGAAAGCGAAAATGGATTCGTAAAAAGGTCGGATGGAATTTTGTGTTTCAAAGAGCGAAGTTGGGTACCACTCTACGGAGGAATTCGCGACATTATTATGCACGAATCCTACAAGTCTAAATACTCCATCCACGCAGGATCCGACAAAATGTATCTCGATCTGAAGAAATTGTACTGGTGGCCAAACATGAAAGCCGACATTGCAACATATGTTAGCCGATGTTTAACCTGTTCAAAGGTTAAAGCTGAACATCAGAGACCCTCAGGTCTACTAGTACAACCCGAAATTCCCGAGTGAAAATAGGAATGTATAACAATGGACTTTATCACTAAGCTACCTAAAACCTCAAAAGGTTACGACACTATTTGGGTAATAGTTGACCGTCTCACCAAGTCAGCACATTTTCTACCGATGAAGGAAAGTGACGGAATGGACAAGCTTGCACAACTATACCTGAAGGAAATCATCGCACGCCATGGCGTACCAATCTCCATCATCTCAGACAGAGATAGCCGTTTCACCTCAAATTTCTAGAAATCGCTTCAGGATGCCTTAGGGTCTAACCTCGACATGAGCACCGCTTATCATCCTCAGACCGATGGACAAAGCGAGAGAACCATTCAAACTCTGGAGGATATGCTAAGAGCATGTGTGATAGACTTCGAAAATGGCTGGGATAAGCACTTGTCATTAGCCGAGTTTTCTTACAATAACAGCTATCACACAAGTATCAAAGTCGCACCATATGAAGCACTCTATGGTCGGAAGTGTAGATCACCTATGTGTTGGGCCGAAGTTGGAGAAAGTCAACTTACTGGTCCGGAGTTAATTCAAGAAACTACCGAGAAGATTGTACAAATCAAAAACCGACTGCAAGCAGCTCGTGACCGTCAAAAGAGCTATGCAGATAAAAGCAGGAAACCACTTGAGTTCGAAGTGGGAGATAAAGTTATGCTCAAAGTTGCGCCATGGAAGGGCGTAGTCCGTTTCGGAAAACATGGAAAGTTAAATCCTCGTTACATTGGACCTTTCAAAATTCTCGAAAGAATTGGACCGGTAGCATACCGACTCGAATTACCACAAGAACTCAGCTCCGTGCACAACGTGTTTTACGTATGCAACTTGAAGAAATGTCTTTCTGACGAAAATCTTGCTATTCCCTTGGAAGAAATCCAAGTTGACGAAAGATTAAATTTTGTCGAGGAACCCATTGAAATTATGGATAGAGAGATCAAACGGCTTAAGCAAAGCCGCATTTCGATCGTCAAAGTCCGTTGGAACTCTCAAAGAGGTCCAAAATACACGTGGTAACGTGAAGACCAATTCAAACGTAAATACCCACATCTTTTCTCTACTTCAGCAAACAATTCTAACTGAAAACCGAGGACGGTTTTCTCTTCCAAGGCGGGGAGGATGTGACACACGGTAAATTTTCACTAAAATTTAACTGATAATTAGTAATTTATTATTACTAAGCATGAGTCATGAAGGATGTATAAGCTTTGCCTGATCATTTGAGTAGATAACTCGCACACAGTAGATAATTTCACCACTCTTGCATTCATATCATTTCATGAATATTTCATTTTTTGTCTTATGATTTAAATTGTAAGACGGAAGGTTATCTCGTTTACCCCAGTGACCGACACTGCACGCGTACCGACACTATGATAAGGGCTTGATAAAACAAATGACAAACTCCCGTAATGAAAAATATTACAAAAATAATAATATCTCCGATACGTAACCATAAGATACTACGTTATAAAAGTTATCAAACAATGATGCTTCGGTCACAATTTAATATCGCGGGACACAAAATATTCAACACACTTTCACTTGAGCAATAACTTTTATAAGACTCAAATACAATTTACACATAAGTATAATGTATATGCATACATTTCCAAATTTCACAATAAGTATAATACATCTATTTACTTACATAATGGACAAATGAATACATTAAATAAAAAGTGAGATAAAATCCCTTTGTCTTTCTCTCCCATTCACGACAAAACCAACCCAAGAACCAGGAGAAAAGATATCATATCCCATCTTCAACCTCTAGACTTGTACCTCCCTAGTAAAATCAAATCTCCCCAAAGAGGATAATCCAACATGCTTAATCCCTCATATCCTCTTCTCTCTTACCAAATTCATGAAAGTTTTTGCTTCACAAATCTCTCCTTGATGCTCTTGCTACAACTCGTACGAATCCAATGTAAATCAAGGCCAATTCATTCAAGGGAATCATATCTTCACACAAATATAGCTTGAGCCAAAAGTCCAAGATATTCTTAGTTTTTGGAAGCTAACCGAATTTGGCTTCAAACCAAGACCAAAGGAAAGAAAGATAGCCAAGCTCCTCCCCAATATACTTCTATATCTCTAGTCGAGTTGCAAAATCCCCAAACTCAGTTTCTCATCAAATTTTACCAAAAACTAGGGTTTGTGAAAGTTAGGGTTTTCAAAAATTGATTTGGGGGTTTTGCAATTGGAGGTGTGTAGGAGCTAATTCAAGTCTTGTTTGGTCCGAAACCACGAAGCCATTCTCGTTCCTCTCACATCACCTTTGAGTTGAGGTTATAAATCTTCCTTGTTGTAATGTTCTTTTTGTTGTTGTTATGATGTTGAGTTAGTAACTTGTATCAAAATGATATTATAAAGTTTGCCGTGTTTAGTTTCTTTTAATTGTTTCATGTCGAAAATGATATGTCACTTGGGTGTGGTGTTGGGTTTTGTCGAGAGCATGAAACAAGAAAAACTAGAAGTTGAGTTTCTTTGGTATTGTTATGTTAACTTTGGGTCTTGTCGAATTGCATAAACAAGAATTAGAGAGATTGAGTTTTTATAAAATTATACTCCTTGTGTTTAGTAAACAATCTTGGTTACATGAACTTATGTGGTCATTTACACTAGAGTCCGTTTGGTTTTCTATCGAGTCTAGGGAACAAAAATAAGGTATACGGGTCAAGTTTGCGAAGCCTACAAGTAACCCATGTCGATACTCATTTTTTTCAATCGACATTTATGTTGTTTGAAAGTATGTCGAACTTTGATTTTTACCTTGTTTAAACATGAGAAACTGTTGGAATCACTCCTAAACAGTATTTCAAGTATTTATATTTCATATGTAATAGGTAGCTTTATTATGGCCTTTATGTTTGTTTAAGGTCAAGCTTATGTAGAAGGCCCATAAGCTTGATCCAAGCCCAATAAGGAATAGGGAAGGAGAGGGAGTGTTGCCCTAGCTCCTTGCCTATATAAACTCTTGTAAACCCTCATTTGAGGGTTGGTTGTTCAAGTTTTCTTTTCTTTCACATACATCTTCTCATAACCGTATTATTGCTTAACGTGTGTATGTGTTAGAGCTTGCTCAATCGCCTTATCTCTTCTCTTATAAGCTTGTGTTGTAAAACTTGTGACCTAACAGTGGTATCAATCGCCAAATAGTTGGGTGTACTCGTTTGTTTTTGAAGTTTTGGTTTTGGATCATACGCGTAGAGATAACGCTATCTTTGGTTATCTTAAAAACTCGTTTTTTACACTTTTTAATCCAAGATTCTTGTACTTTCAATGTTTTGAGGTGTTAAAATACTTGTTTTTGGCAAAAAGTTTCAAACTTTACGCGTGGATTTACGTTTTTAAGCTTGTTTTTGTTCGTGGGTGTCGTTCTACGCGTAACCCGTTTAGCAGTTTTGGTACATCAAAATTCACACTTTTGTGTTCTTTTGGTACTATTGAAGCTATTCCATAACAAAAAACTGGTTTAGAAACACATTTGGACAGAATCAAAGTTACGAGTAATTCTACGCGTATCAAAACCCTAAAATTACGCGTAAGATTGTTCCTTGGTTTGATCTTCAATTTTCTGGTTTAATCCGTGTTTTCTTACTTGGATAAGTCTGAAAATACGTCGACTTTGGATATCTTTTGCACTGTGAAGTGTAAAAGATCATTTGGGCAAAAACCCTAATATTACGCATAAGCATAAGCTTACGCGTAGAATTCCTACGCATAAGATTCACTTTACGCGTAAACTACGGTCTACGCATAAGGTAATCCTACGCCTACGTTTCTACGCCTAACTTTTGTCTACGCTTAACTTTAGTGTTTTCCCTACTTACGCGTAAGCTAAAACCTACGCGTAACTCCTCATTGTTACGCGTAACTTTTGGTGTTTTTACGCATAAGT